>JASEVX010000004.1:124043869-124643869 GCA_031761405.1 Serripes groenlandicus | reverse complement strand
AACAAAACAGTTAAAATGGTATTTCAGTTATATTATGGCCGTCAGTTCACCTAACATGTTTCCTTGCTTTCTCGCATCTGTACTCAACACACCATTCTTCCCAGGCAACTGGCTACCTGCCCACAAAGACTGCCCTTGTCGTTACAATCAAACTCACTGCCCTTTTTGTTACAAACAAACTCATTGACTCCTGGATTGACTGACCTTGTTGTTACAAACAAACTCAGGACTCCTGGATTAACTGCCCTTGTTGTTACAAACGAACTCACCACTTGTTGATTGACTGACCTTGTCGTTACAAACAATCTCAAGACTCCTGGATTGGCAGCCCTTGTTGTTACAAACAATCTCAAGACTCCTGGATTGGCAGCCCTTGTTGTTACAAACAAACCCATGACTCCTGGATTAACTGCCCTTGTCGTAACAAACAAACTCATGACTCCTGAATTGACTGCCCTTGTCGTTACAAACAAACTCAAGACTCCTGGATTGACTGCCCTTGTCGTTACAAACAAACTCAAGACTCCTGGATTGACTGCCCTTGTCGTTACAAACAAACTCAAGACTCCTGGATTGACTGCCCTTGTCATTACAAACAAACTGAAGACTTCTGGATTGGCTGCCCTTGTTGTTACAAACACACT
Organism: Serripes groenlandicus; assembly: GCA_031761405.1. Classification (NCBI taxonomy): domain Eukaryota; kingdom Metazoa; phylum Mollusca; class Bivalvia; order Cardiida; family Cardiidae; genus Serripes; species Serripes groenlandicus. Next base: position 124,643,225 of record JASEVX010000004.1, on the reverse strand, counting down.
CACCAATCGTTGATTGACTGCCCTTGTCATTACAATCAAACTCATGACGCCTGGATTAACTGCTCTTGTTGTTACAAACAAAGTTATGACTCCTGGATTGACTGCCCTTGTCATTACAAACAAACTGAAGACTCCTGGATTGACTGCCCTTGTCGTTACAAACAAACTCAAGACTCCTGGATTGACTGCCCTTGTCATTACAAACAAACTGAAGACTTCTGGATTGGCTGCCCTTGTTGTTACAAACACACTCACCAATCGTTGATTGACTGCCCTTGTCGTTACAATCAAACTGATGACTCCTGGATTAACTGCCCTTGTTGTTACAAACAAACTCAAGACTCCTGGATTGACTGCCCTTGTTGTTACAAACAAACTCAAGACTCCTGGATTGACTGCCCTTGTCATTACAAACAAACTGAAGACTTCTGGATTGGCTGCCCTCGTTGTTACAAACACACTCACCAATCATTGATTGACTGCCCTTTTTGTTACAATCAAACTCATGACTCCTGGATTAACTGCCCTTGTTGTTACAATCAAAGTTATGACTCCTGGATTGAGCACCCTTTTTGTTACAAACAAACTCACGACTCCTGGATTGACTACCCTTGTTGTTACAAACAAACTCATGACTCACGGATTGACTGCCCTTGTTGTTACAATCAAACTCAGGACTCTTTGAATGACTGCCTTTGGCATTACAATTACACTCACTGACTCCTTGATTGACTGCCATTGAAGTTACAAACTCATGACTCCTGGATTAACTGACCTTATTGTAACAAACAAACTCACAACTCCTGGATTGACTGCCCTTATTGTTACAATCAAACTGATGACTCACAGATTGACTGCCCTTGTCATTACAATCAAACTCAGGACTCCTGGATTGACTGCCCCTGTCATTATAAACAAACTCATTGACACCTGGATTACCTGCCCTTGTTGTAACAAACAAACTCACAACTCATGGATTGACTGCCCTTGTCATAACAAACAAACAAGCTCACTACTCATTGATTGAATGCCCTTGTTGTTACAAACAATCTCACAACTTCTTGACTGACTGCCCTTGTCATTACAATCAAACTCAGGATTTCTTGATAGACTAACCTAGTTGTTACAAACAAACTCACGACTCCTGGATTGACTGCCCTTGTTGTTACAAACAAACCCAAGACTCCTGGATTGGCTGCTCTTGTCGTTACAAACAAACTCACGACTCACTAGATTAACTACTCTTGTGTTACAAACAAACTCCTCACGACTGGATTGACTGCCCTTATCGTTACAAACAAACTCATGACTCCTGGATGAACTGCCCTTGTCGTTACAAACAAACTCAGGACTCATGGATTAACTGTCCTTGTTGTTACAAACATTTTGTGACCCCTTGATTGACTACCCTTGTCGTTAAAAATAAACTCGCCAATCCTGTATTGACTGCCCTTGTCGTTACAATTAAACTCATGACTCCTGCCTGCATGAACTGCCCTTGTCGTTACAAACAAACTCACGATTCCTTGATTAACTGGCCTTGTTGTTACAAACAACTTGTGACTCCTTGATTGACTGCCCTTGTTGTTACAAACAAACTCACGACTCCTGCCTGCATGAAATGCCCTTGTTGTTACAAACAAGCTCACAATTCCTTGATTAACTGCCCTTGTTGTTACAAACTACTTGTGACTCTTTGATTGATGCCCTTGTTGTTACAAACTACTTGTGACTCCTTAATTGACTGCCCTTGTTGTTACAAACTCACAACTCATTGATTGACTGCCCTTGTCGTTACAAACAAACTCACAACTCATTGATTGGCTGACCTTGTCATTACAAACAACCTCAAGACTCCTGGATTGGCAGCCCTTGTTGTTACAAACAAACTCAGGACTCCTAAATTGACTGCCCTTGTCTTTACATTCAAACTCAGGACTCCTGGATTGGCTGCCCTTGTCATAAGAAACAAACTCATGACTCCTGGATTAACTGCCCTTGTTGTTACAAACAACTTGTGACTCCTTGATTGACTGCCCTTGTCGTTACAAACAAACTCATTGACTGCCTTTGAGGTTACAAACAAACTTACGACTCCTGGATTGACTGCCTTTGTTTTCACAAAATAAGCTATCACAACTCCTCTTATTCCCTTCTCGCAAATGATTTTATCAGGCATCTGTTGTGCCATTACCCCAAGCATTACTTCCATGAGGAAAATAATGTAAAAGGAAACTTTTAAGTGCCTAAATGTTAAAACAAAACTGATTTACTAATGTTATATTGTCTTTAAAAGAATGTCCAAAATGCATCAGCATCTAAGTAAATTAAAAAAAAAAAAAAAAAAAAATTAAGGCAGTAACTCCATACCTTGGTAATGTTTATCATTAGCAAATGATTGACCATGAAATTTCACACTTTTCCATAGGCAACATAAGGCTAAACTATGAAGTTTACTTCTAAATGAGGGAAAGGGTTAACTGATATGATATTTAAGGAGCCGTCTTCTTTGAAGGAAAAGATTTATGCACCTAAACAAATTTAAAAATGCGTTTTCAAAGAAAGGGTTGAAAACATTGCCTGAAAAGAAGAATCACTCCTTTTGAGAATAGTACATGTATTCAACTCTATATTCCAACTTTAATTCCACTTTTTAACCCTTTCCTTCGTGCCGATGAAGTTTGATGCATCAGTCGAGGATAACTTTTGATAATATTGTGCAGTTTCTCCGATTGTCACATATTGCAATGTTTCTTAATTAACCCTTTCCCTCATATAGACGCTTTCTGATGCCTCTGCAGCAGACGGCTTTTTGAAAACAGTGACAAAAGAAGAAATTGCTCAAAACGAGCAATTTCTCCTTTTGCCACAATGTTTTCCACTTTTAGTCATAGGTTATCCATTCAATTATGGAGATTTTCCAAAATATGTTCAAAGTCGTCTGCTGCATATTTGTTGTATGAGGGAAAAGGTTAATACTTTCATTTATAAAGATTTTCAACATTTTTTTCTGGATTTTTTCAAAGTAATCTGCTGCAAATTTGCTGAATATGGGAAAAGGTTAATTTGCGGGAACAAAAATCCCTTTAAAATCCAGGGTATCAGGTCATGGGCACATACTAGGCACAGAGTTACGGAGATCATTCAATGCCCTATGCTAAAACCAAAATCGTTTATCACCTTTTCCACATACAGACGCTTTCTGACGCCTCTGCAGCTGAATGACATTCAAAAACTTTGTGGCAAAAGGAGAAATTCCTCATATTGTGCAATTTCTCCTTTTGCCACAATGTTTCTAACTTATCCTATAATTGTTCTTTCATTTACAGAGAGTTTCCATATTTTTGCCTAAATGTTTTCTAAGTCGTCTACTGCGGATTTGTTGTATGTGGGAAAGGGTTATTCACCTTTACGTCTGAGTCTCAAGCTTCCTAGAATAAGATTTAATTGACAACATTAAAATATTCCTGTTCATTTTGAAACATGAAAACTACTAGACAAAAACACGGAAAAGCTCTATAAATGTAGGTATAATTACTGTTAATAGTTGAAAACATTGTGGCAAAAGAAGAAATTGCTTGTTTTGAGCAATTTCTACTTTTGTCACAATGTTTTCAAAAGATGTCTGCTGCAGATGTGTCAGAATGTGTCTACAAGTATGAAAGGGTTAACCAATTACTTAACATGACTTTTCAAAGGTCATCTGCTTTACACTCATCAGACAAACAATGTCAACAATCTAAAACTAGATTGGAGTGCTCCACAGAGCACGTGCGTCACCTGCACCTGCTCATTGAAAGTGTGACGGACAGACAGACAGACGGACGGACGGACAGACGCTGGACAAAAAAAAAGTTATCCCTAAGTGCCTACCGTGCTACGCAGGGTGACACAAAAACTGAAAGGTTTATATTGATAAAAGAGTTGATAATATTGCAATAAAAACGTGAACTTGCAATGTTTTCAAAAGTCATGTTCAATGGCAGGTGTCAAATGTTGTCTTTGTGAAGTAATGAGTTATGCTTTGAAAGCACCCGATTAAAATTCCTTTTCCAACTGCAGACGGGTTCTGACGCATCTGCAGCAGAAGACTTTTGAAAATATTGTGACAAAGGGAGAAGTTGCAGAGGCGTTAGAAAGTGTCTGTATGTTGGAAAGGGTTTACCCTTTTCCACATGTAACCTTGTAGATACATTTTGACACATCTGCTGCATGATGGGCAATTTCTACTTTTATTACAATGTTTTCAAAAGTCGTCTGCTGAAGATGTGCCAAAATGTATCTGCAAGTGGGAAATGATTGAATTAATTGTGGGAGAAGGAGAACAGATGCCTGCATGTCTGAAAGGTTAAATTGTTAAAATTGTTATTTGAAAAATGCTGAAAACTATCACCTAATATAAAAACTTGTGTTTCAGAAAAGGTGAGCTACTATAATGTACATAAACTCTTAGCCTCATATAGACGCTTTCTGATGCCTAATTGCAGCAGACAGACTTTTGAAAAAATGGCGACAAAAGAAGAAATTGCTCAAAACAAGCAATTTCTTCTTTTGACAACATGTTTTCGACTATTATTGTACCTTCATTTAAAGGGAGTTTCCAATTTTTTTCAGGTATGTTTTCAAAGTCGTCTGCTGCAGATTTGTTGTATGTGGGAAAGAGTTAACTATTTACTTGAAACTGACACTTTTTGAGCCGTCTGTTTTGAATACATTTGAAAAAAGTGCTGTTATAAGTTGAAAACTGTCGGAAAACAAGAAATGTCTCCTCTTTTCATAATTAATCTTTTCAAAAATCTTATCTGATGCAGAGGTGACAGATGTCATCTATGTAGGGAAATGTTGAACTATTGAACTCTTTCCCTCGTATAGACGCTTTCTGACACCTCTGCGGCAGACAGCTTTTTGAAAACATAGTGACAAAAGAAGAAATTGCTCAAAACGAGCAATTTCTCCTTTTGCCACAATGTTTTCCACTTTTAGTCCTAGGTTATCCATTCAAATATAGAGATTTGCTATTTCTTTGACAAAATATGTTCAAAGACGTCTGCTGCAGAATTGTCGTATGAGGGAAAGGGTTAATTTGTCAAAAGATTTATAGAGATTTTCCAAATTTTTGCCTACAATATTTCAAAGTTGTCTGCTTCGGCTGTGGGAAAGGGTTGAAGGTTAAACAACACCAACAATAAACCATGCTTGAAAAGACAACATTTTTTTGCCAATTATACTCTTCTTCTTTTCTGGATCATTTTTGTTTAACCCTTTCCCTCATACGACAATTCTGCAGCCGACGACTTTGAACATATTTTGTCAAATAATGGAAAATCTCTATAATTGAACGGATAACCTATGACTAAAAATGGAAAACATTGTGACAAAAGGAGAAATTGCACGTTTTGTGCAATTTCTTCTTTTGTTACTATGTTTTCAAAAAGCCGTCTGCTGCAGAGGCATCAGAAAGGGTCTATATGAGGGAAAGGGTTAAAATGTGTGAGTCTTGCTTTGTGAAAACATAACACGTGATATTTAATGTGACCAGTTTTGATTCAGATTAACCTGTGCACCCTCGCAGATTAGTTAAAACATCTTTAACCCTTTCCCTCATACGACAATTCTGCAGCAGACGACTTTGAACATATTTTGTCAAAGAATAGAAAATCTCTCTATAATTTAATGGATAACCTATGATGAAAAGCGGAAAACATTGTGTCAAAAGGAGAAAAAAAAAAAGCCGTCTGCTGCAGAGGCGTCAGAAAGCGTCTATATCAGGGAAAGGGTTAAATGCATCAATTGTGAACAATTACCCACAAACGATCAAATTGCATCAAATTAAACATCTTGACAAAACTATTAAAAACCTCTACAAATGAAGGTGTAATTATTTAATAGAGTTGAAAATATTGTAGAAAATGGAGATATTGTTTATCGTGAGCATTCTCCTTTTGCTGCAATGTTTTCAAGAAGCGTCTGCTGCAGAGGTATCTGCAAGTGAAAAAAGGGTTCGACGACGGACTGTTCCAGAGCATTGCTCATATATAAACTCATGATTAACTCTTTCTCACATACAACAAATCTGCAGCAGACAAATTTGAAATCATCTAGTTAAAAAAAATGGTACACCTCTATAATAAAAAGTTTAATTATTGACAAAACATTGGTGCAAATGGAGAAATTGCTCATTATGAAATTGCTCTACATTTGTCATAATGTTTTCAAAAGTCATCTGCAGAAAAGGCATCTGTATGTGAGAAGGGGTTAATTAACTCACAAAAAAACTACAACAACATGTTGTGGCAAGCTGCAGTATAGGAGATAGATACTTTAACGCATAGACATACATACTTGCTAAAGGATTTTTGCGTTTCATAAATAAGCCCTTTTCTCGTCTGCGTAGGATTGGCGACTGCGTGATCCGACGCTCCATCACCTTCTGCTTGAGCGCGGAGCGGACCTTTAAATTTGGTTCAGACGCTGAAATCAGAATATTAGGAGTCTAAAAGCATGCTCGCAAAAATACAGTGTTAAATACATATAAATTTCGGTAAATATAAACAACAAACGAATAAATTCACTGCAAAGTCTTTATGAAGTTTGTGGATACACTACTCCGATGCATGTCTAATCAATTGTTATATAACAATCCCCCCCCCCCCCCCCCCCCCCAACATCCAACAAAGCTGTCTGTTGATGCTTCCACCTTTAATATATATTCCAGCATATACAGTCTTTTAATTTGCATTATTCTTGGAACAAAAAACAAAAATTTAAGACATAACATTTGTTAACCTTTTCCATACTTCATACAACCTTTGAATGTCCCATTGCCTAAAATGGTTTTTTTTTTTTTCCCAACAACCTAAGGTTTTTTCATATGATATGTAGAACTTGCTCCTTTACTACAATAGCATAAAGACTTTGCAACATTTATAACAACAACGACTTTCAATCAACTCATACCACCATAACAACAACAACAACAACAACAACAACAACATAAAAAACAAGCACAGCCATTCTTCAAAACACTTGCAACAAGTAAAGTAGTAAAGTTCAAACAATTCAGATGGGAAACAGAATGAATTGAACCTTATCACTATGCAATGTTTGCATCCAACGAACATATTGCAGGAACATATTGATGGCTTCATGCAAAACGGTTGTAACTACATATTGTAAGAAGACGTAGTTACAACCGCTTTGCATGAAGTCCAAGATATGTCACCTGCCAATTAGCCACTAAATGACAGCATAACAGACAGAGAGAATGACAGAGAAGTGTTCCATGTGACACATGTTCCATTTGTCATGTGTTCCATGTGTCACGTGTTCCATGTGTCACTTTGCCAAGGCAGGCAACACAAACAGATCTCAGGGGTTGCTTTCTCATTGACCATGATGCATCCAAAGAGGATAAACATCGCCAAATAACAATGGTACTTTTCAATGACACTTTCTGACTGCAGCAGACAAAATAAGCAATTCATCCTTTTGCCACAATGATTTTTAATTCTATTTAATAATTGTACTTTCATTTAACCCTTTCCCTCATACGGCAATTCTGCAGCAGACGACTTTGAACGAATTTTATCAAAAAATAGAAAACCGCCATAATTGAATGGATAACCTATGACAAAAAGTGGAAAACATTGTGGCAAAAGGAGAAATTGCACGTTTTGTGCAATTTCTTCTTTTGTCACTATGTTTTCAAAAAGCCGTCTGCTGCAGAGGCGTCAGAAAGCGTCTATATGAGGGAAAGGGTTAAAGGAAATTTCCACATTTGTGCAAAATTATTTATAATCAAAGTTGTCTGCTGCTAAATAGTTGTATGTGTGATAGGGTTAATTAATTTGATGCCAAGTCAAATAGGCAGGATTGAATATGCAAAGTCAAGGTCAAGAAGACTGACCTTCCAGACTCTGCAGTCTGATCAGGATCGTCCCTGTTCACCTTGAGGTCAAGAAGACCGACCTTCCAGACTCTGCAGTCTGATCAGGATCGTCCCTGTTCACCTTGAGGTAACCTGGAAACTTTTGGAGAATGTTTACCTTTTCTCGTATATACAACAAATCTGCATCAGGTAACTTTGAAAACATCTGGGCAAAGATATATGAAATCTCTATATATAAAAGTAATTTACAGGTAATCAAATAGTTGAAAATATTGTTGAAATATTGAGAAAACTAATTTTTTGCCACAATGTTTTCAAGCTGACTGCTGCAGATGTGTCAGAAAACTTCTGTTTATTGAAAAAAGATTTATATTCTGTGTTGACCCAAAAAAAAAAAATCCATCCCCCACCCTCCCACAAGGAATATGCAGACTGATTTTGGTCTACATTGTCCACAAGTTTTACCTAAAGTATATACATAAATGTTGTTTTAACCCTTTCCCACATACGACAATTCTGCAGCAGACGACTTTGAACATATTTTGTCAAAAATTAGAAAATCTCAATAATTGAATGGATAACTTAAAGTGGAAAACATTGTGGCAAAAGGAGAAATTGCAAGTTTTGTGCAATTTCTTCTTTTGTCACTATGTTTTCAAAAAAGCCGTCTGCTTCAGAGGCATCAGAAAGCGTCTACATGAGGGAAAGGGTTAATGTAGCATAAAGCAGAGTGAGGACTATGATAAGGTCCTAATGAAGTTGACTTATAATATAGTTCACATCACACGGAAATTGGCCTTCTTACGAGTGATTGATTGGTTTCTAGTTTTACGTCACTTCTAATAATTTTTAAGTTATATCACAGCATTTCCTGGGTAAGTTACCAGAACACCACAATCCTAAGGGGCAAAGAGGGCAGCCATTACTACCAATTTTATAAAGTCTTTGGTATGACAGCATTTCCTGGGTAAGTTACCAGAACACCACAATCCTAAGGGGCAAAGAGGGCAGCCATTACTACCAATTTTATAAAGTCTTTGGTATGACAGCATTTCCTGGGTAAGTTACCAGAACACCACAATCCTAAGGGGCAAAGAGGGCAGCCATTACTGGGCAAAGAGGGCAGCCATTACTACCAATTTTATAAAGTCTTTGGTATGACCCGGCCTGATTGAACATTGCCGGCAGGTCGACCCAGCGGAATTAGTCAAGTTTTCCTTTTTGGGATCTAATTCCCCACCCTAGAGCCAATAATTTTGTCTAAATCCCCATAGTGGGAGATGGTTTGTGTACTCCGGGTACCGGGATGTAAAATCCGGCCAATGTCTATTTCCCGGGACCCGGAATCTTTCGGCGTGTCAAATTCCCGCCTGTCTAAAGTCCTGTGTATGCCCCCCCTTTCATTTTCCAGATTTTTAGATTTCTGCAGCAGAAGACTGAGAAAAAATGTTGGCAAAAATATGGGATATCACTAATAAGAGTGGCCCTGGATCGCTCACCTGGGTTAAGTCGACCACATGGTCGATGACAATAACTCATTTTGTGTTCAGGTAAGCAAACACTAGTGTTAACAAGATTTCCTTCAATTTGGCCAAGTGACCCTGCTTTTGACCTGACATGACCATATTCGAACTTGGATATCATCAAGAAATTCATTCTGACAAAATTTCAACATGCTCAAGTTAAAAAATACTTATTCAAGAATGTTAACAAGATTCTCCTTCAATTTGGCCTAGTGACCTAGTTTTTAACCAGATATAACCCTAAGTCAAATCTAGACTTGATATAAAACAAACACCAATTAAGAAAAATATAAAAAATACACTTTCCTGATTGTTAGCAAGATTTTCCTTCAATTTTTGTTTATGACCTAGCTTTTGACCCAACATGGCCCATATTTGAAATTGGCCTAGATATCACCAAGACAAACATTCTGACCAAGACAACTATTCTGACAAAATTTAAACACTCAAGTTGAAAATGCAGCTTCCGGACAAACAACATTTTCCTTCAATCTGGCTGAGTGACCTAGTTTTTGTCTGTATATGACCCATATTCACACTTGGCCTAGCTATCATCAAGACAAACATTCTGACAAAGTTTCAAGCTGCTGAAGCAAGAATGGGACCTCTAGAATGTTAATAATATTTCCATTCAAATTGGCCTAGTATCCTAGTTTTATCCTAGTTTTTCAACTGACATGACCCATATTTGAACTTGGCCTAAATATCATCAAGACAATCATTCGGACAAAGTTCAAAGCTACTAAAGCAAAATATGCCGTCCCTAGAGTGTTAACAAGATATTTCTCAAAGGCCTAGTGACATAGTTTTTGAACAGGCATGACCTTTATTAGAACTTAGCCTAGATATCATCAAGAAATTTATTCTGACAATGTTTCAACATGCTCAAGTTAAAATAACAAGATTTTCCTTCAATTTGACCTGATGACCTAGTTTTTGACCTGATATGACCCATATACTAACTTGACCTAGAAATCAGCAATATTAACAAACTGAATAAGTTTCATGAAGATAAGATGATAGTTGTGGCATCAAGAATGTCAACAAGCAAAAATCCAACAACAGACAAAAGTGGATCCCAAAAAATCACCATGAGCTCTTTGTGCTCAGGTGAGCTAAAATTGAAAGAACACTCATGGAATAGATCTGAATACATTGTTGTCAAGGAGAAATTGCTCAATATGCTGCAAGGTCATTCGGAAAGGGGCTAACATTAGATTGATTTTGATAAGTTTTTGACTCATTATTTCTTTACTTTTTTATCTATACTATGCTAAGCAGTACTGACACCTAAATAATTACTATAAAAGGAGCAAACAGGGAAAGTATTAATGCATTTAGTCACAGGGGTTTTAACACTTTCCCACATACAACAAATCTGCAGCAGACAACTTGGAAAATATTTTGGCAATATTATTAAATAGAGTTGATATTGTGACCAAAAGTGAAATGAACAATTTCTCCTTTTGCCTAAATGTTCACAAATGTCCTATTTTGCATATGCATATGCATCAAAATGCGTCTTCAAGTGGGAAAGGGTTAATTCAATCCTAATCAAATGCAACGGCGTTAAACTCAATCCAAACATTCACCAATTCAAGTTCCTATCTGACTAACTTACCTGTTTTCCGCAATGGAAAATCGTCATCATATTTCCCAAGTAAATTGTGAGTGTATGTGGGTGATAAGCCAGTGGTAGGCGGGGAACTTTGATCTAAAGGCCTGAAATTAAATGAGATATTGTAAGATTAACCCTTACCCACAAACAACATATCTCCAGCAGACCGCGTTGAAAACATTTAGTCAAAAATATAAGAAACTCTCAATAAATGAAAGAACAATTTTAACATGATCAATTTCTCCTTTTGTCTGCTTCAGAGGTGTCAGATAGCACTCTCCTTCTAGAGATACTCTCTGTTGCCTCGGAAGCACCAGAAAGTGACTTTTGAATTCATCGTGACGAAAGGAAAAATAGCTCATAATGTACAATTTCTCCATTTGCAACAATGTTTTCAATACTACTCAATATTCAAACTATTCATTTTAACCCTTTCCCTCATACGACAATTCTGCAGCAGACGACTTTGAACGTATTTTGTCAAAACATAGAAAATCTCCATAATTGAATGGATAACCTATGACAAAAAGTTGAAAACATTGTGGCAAAAGGAGAAATTGCACGTTTTGTGCAATTTCTTCTTTTGTCACTATGTTTTCAAAAAGCCGTCTGCTGCAGAGGCATCAGAAAGCGTCTATATGAGGGAAAGGGTTAAGAGATATTTTAAATTTTTGCTTAGATGTTTTCAAAGTCGTCTGCTGCAGATTTGTTGTAGGTGGGAAAAAGTTAACACTTTTCCACATAGGACAAATCTGCAGCAGCTGACCTTAAAATCATCTGAGGCAATAAATGTAAGAATCTCTTTAAAATGAAAGTAAATTGATTGAACAAGGGTAGAAAACATTGTGGCAAAAGGAGAAATTGCTCATCATGAGCAATTTCAACTTTTGCCATGATGTTTACTAAATTCTGCATACACATCAAAATGAGAAGAGCTGCACATTCCCTTATGGCTTTTGACATTTAATTTACTAGGAAGGACTAATCTTATTCACTGACTTTCACCCTTTCCCACATACAGACACTTTCTGATGCCTCTGCAGCAAACGACATTTGAAAACATTGCTTGTGATGAGCTATTTTACCTTTTGCTACAATGTTTCTATTTTATTCACCTGTTATACTTTCATATACAGAGTTTCCATATCTTTACTTTGATGATTTCAATGACGTCTGCTTCAGATGTGTTGTATGTCATTGTGGGAAAGGGTTTAACCTTTGTGATGATATTATATTTCAAAGAGTTGTCAGCATTGTAAACATCTCTGGATAACATGTATAATTGTTATGTCTTTGAAAATTGGTCGTATAATTATGATAGTGTTCAAACAAAATTACCCCTTTCCCACATACAGCAAATCTGCAGCTGACGACTTTGATAATGTCTAATAAAAAATATGGAAAATCTCTATAATTGAAGGTTTAATTACTAAAATAAGTTGAAAACATTGTGGCAAAGGAGAAATTGCTTGTTTTGAGCAATTTCTCCTTTTGTCATAATGTTTTCAAAAGTCGTCTGCTACAGATGAGTCATCTACAAGTGGGAAAGGGTTAAGCAATTCCCTATTTTCTATCAATGTTTTCACAAGACTTCTGCTGTTTAAGCCATAAGAGGTCGTCCCAAATAGCATTAGCACATTGGATTAATAACACTTTCACATATTCAACAAATCTGCATCCCACCACTTTGAAAAGAAACTGGTTAACATTCTCAATAAATAAGGCTTAAATTATTATATAAGAGCTGAAAACATTGTGCCAAAATGAGAAATAGTTCTTTATGAGCAATTTTTATTTTGCTACAATATTTTCAAAAGTCATCTGCTACAGAGACGTCAAATTACGTTCTGTATGTGGGAAAGGGTAAATATTCACTTACCAATGCCGAAACTGTGGGGGACTTCTTCTTGTTACAGCTTCTTTCTGTTTCTTAGACAAAACGAAGTCCTGCAACCGCTGTTTAACTTCAGTGGATGCCACAGCACCTGAAATAATCATATTTTATGATGAATGCTGAAATAATAACTAGCGATTCTCAACTCTTTGAACTCTTCCCCGATACAACAGATGAGTTTGAAAACATATATGGAATATCTCTATAAATCAAACTATAAAAACATTGTGTTAAAAGGAGAAATTGCTCATCATATATAACGTCATTGATATCTTCATGATAACACATTTGTGTCATGAGATCAACATAAACACTGCTATTTTTGCCCCAATGTTTTTCCATCTCTTATCAAATATCATATTTTCATTTAGAGGTATTTTCCACAATTTTGCAAAGATGTTATCCCAAGTCATCAGCAAAACAGCCCCAACCCCTTGCAACAAGTTTTTTGTCCAAACAACATGGCTTAAAGGAATCAGTGAGAAGATCATCCAAGGAACAGTTCAACAAAATTATTTGAAAATCTGCTGACTGGTCTTGGAGGTGAACATGTTATCAATTTTATTTTGGTTGCCATGGAAACCAGAATTATATATGAGTAAACACAAATTGAAGGAATTTTGGTAAGGTCATTGGGAGGATACTTTCTGCGAAGTTTCATCCCAAATTTAGCCCCCTGGTTACAGAGGAAAGATGTTAACACTTTGTGCTCAGGTGAGCTCAAAATATGGAAACTCCTTATAAATGAAAGAACAATAGTTAAATAAAGTTGAAAACTTTGTTTTAAATGGGTAAATTGCTCATTATGAACACTTTTTCCTTTTGCCAGAATATTTTCAAAAGTAAATGAAGATGAACTGACATGAATCTGCAAGTGGGAAAGGGTGATCTAAGTGTTTGAATGATCAGAAGAGTCAAAAATGCCAATATCTCAGTAAGTTCAGTGACAGCATTACCAACAAATAGATGGACAGATAAATGTGGTTGTTTATTTCTGTGGTGTTTTAATACCCTTTCAACAATTTTTCAGTTAAAACACAGTGTTTTCTGGGTAAGTTACCAGGACTACTGGTCCATTTATCAGTTATAACACAGTGTTTTCTGGGTAGATTACCAGGACTTCTGGTCCATTTATCAGTTTTAACACAGTGTTTTCTGGGTAGATTACCAGGACTACTAGTCCATTTATCAGTTATAACACAGTGTTTTCTGGGTACGTTACCAGGACTACTAGTCCATTTATCAGTTTTAACACAGTGTTTTCTGGGTAGGTTACCAGGACTACTAGTCCATTTATCAGTTATAACACAGTGTTTTCTGGGTAGGTTACCAGGACTACTAGTCCATTAATCCTGACACCAATGAGTCAGTGTTAATGCTAACCCCAAAACTCTGCACAGCAACAAAGGAAAGCCATTATTACCAAATTAAGTCTTTGGTATGACCTGGCCATGGATCGCACCCGCAAACTAACAATAGATCCCTATGTGTCTACCTGTCAATGAATGTATATTGTTTTATGGCGCATCGACAGCTATGGTCATTTAGCACGTAATTAAATTTAATTATTCATGATCCCTGGGTAAATAAACCAGTACTAGGCTAGAAAATGTGCCTTGCCCAAGGGCACTCCACCATGACCGTAGTGCCGCGACTGGGGATCGAACCCGGGACACCCGGTTTCGAAATCCCCGACGCTAACCACTCGACCACAGCAGATTCCCTACCTACCTGTCAATACAGGCAACACAAAAATATCTTAATAAATGAAAATTTGTGCTTACTTTCTTCGTCTTTATTCTTGTTTTTAATCTGTACGAGACGATTTTTGTCGAGTAACTCCTTCTCCATTCTCTGTCGACTTTCAATGTTTTTCTGCTCTGCTATGTACTCTTGTTCTTTCTGTAGCATGACCAATTGCTGAAAAAAGTGAATTAGGAAAATAAAACATCTTTGTCAGAGCTATATTGTCCAACTGGCAAGCCGGTGTAAAACCCTTCCCACATAGAACGAAATCTGCAAGAGATGACTAAGCAAAGATGCGGAAAAACAAAAGGAAAATTTCGACGCATGAAAGTTTTGTTAGAATGTGGAAGAAAACATTGTGGAGAAAGGAGAAATTGAACATTTTGCCACAACATCTTGAATCCTTTCTCTCATATAGACGGTTTCTGATGCCTCTGCAGCAGACGGCTTTTTGAAAACATAGTGACAAAAGAAGAAATTGCACAAAACCTGCAATTTCTCCTTTTGCCACAATGTTTTCCACTTTTTGTCATAGGTTATCTATTCAATTATGGAGATTTTCTATTATTTGACAAAATACGTTTAAAGTCATCTGCTGCAGAATTGTTGTATGAGGGAAAGGGTTAAAGGTCATCTGTTACAGATAAGGATCTTATTTGTAAATATCCCTTTCCCACACACAGACACATACAGACAAACACAGACACACACTGACACATACTGACACATACAGACACACACAGACACATACAGACACATACAGACACATACAGACACACACTGACACATACTGACACATACATACACACACAGACACATACAGACACACACTGACACATACAGACACATACAGACACACACAGACACACACTGACACATACTGACACATACAGACACATACTGACACATACATACACACACAGACACATACAGACACACACTGACACATACAGACACATACTGACACATACATACACACACAGACACATACAGACACACACAGACACACACTGACACATACAGACACATACTGACACATACATACACACACAGACACATACAGACACACACAGACACACACTGACACATACAGACACATACTGACACACACAGACACATACAGACACACACAGACACACACTGACACATACATACACACACAGACACATACAGACACACACAGACACACACTGACACATACAGACACATACTGACACATCAGCAGCAGATGACTCCTAAAATCATTGTGACAAAAGAAGACCACTTTTGCCTCAATGTTTTCAACTCTATTCAATGAAAATACTTTTTATTTATAGAGATGTTCTCTATTTCGCTGAGATGATCTTAAAGTCATTTGCTGCATATTTAGTGTGGGTTGGTTTGTTTGTCTAATTTTAAAATGTCTGAATATATTATGAGCAGTGCTATGGGAAAACTAACCTTAGCGTACTTATAACATGTCTTGACTTACCCTTTCCAACCTACAACAAATATGCAGCAGACGGATTCAAAAACATTTAGTACAAAAATAAGGAAACTCTTTAACCCTTTCCCTCATACGACAATTCTGCAGCAGACGACTTTGAACGTATTTTGTCAAAACATAGAAAATCTCCATAATTGAATGGATAACATATGACTAAAAGTGGAAAACATTGTGGCAAAAGGAGAAATTGCACGTTTTGTGCAATTTCTTCTTTTGTCACTATGTTTTCAAAAAGCCGTCTGCTGCAGAGGCGTCAGAAAGCGTCTATATGAGGGAAAGGGTTAAGAATATATGAGCAGTGCTATGGTAAAACTAACCTAAGTGTACTAATACCATCAAGATACATCATCACAATATAGCAAGCTGATCCAAATGGACATTATTTGTATGAAAATTTCTTTTGAGGCGAAAAATACAGAGTCAGGTCAGACTGTGCAGATGTGTCTGCTGATCTGGATCTTCACAGTTCGCAAAGCCATAACCCTTTCCCAGGTTATAGAGATATTTCCTATTTTTGTTAAAGTTATTACTAGGTCTGCTGCAGATTTGTTGTATGTGGGAAAACGTTAAATGTGCACGAAAGAACTGCTATATAAGGAAAAAGATCATCTTTCAATTTCATGATGGATCTATACCAATTAACCCTTTTCACATACAACAAATTAGCAGCAGACAACTTTGAAAAAATCTGGGCAAAAATATGGAAAAACATCTATAAACTAGAAATACTGTGAGCAAAGCTCACTAAAGAATACCCCCCGCTCCCCTCCCAAAGCATCGGATACATTGGTAAAGTTTCTACTTTGCTTATCTTCCCTTGGAAGAATCTGAGGAGAAAAATCTTCCTTCATGCATATCTACATATAATGTGTAGCCTTCATATACAGTTTGACTCAGTAGTGCTTACAAGAAATGTAGAGGTATGTGCACAGGAGTCCCTCGCAGGCAACCTCTAAGTTGAATTATCTGCCCTTGGAAGAATCCGAGGCGTATGATCTTCCTTCATGCATATCTACATATGATGTGTAACCTTCATGTAAAGTTTGAACTAAATCCATTGAGCCGTTTAGGAGGAGTAGTGCTTACAAGAAATGTGGAGGTATGTGCACAGGAGTCCCTCGCAGGTAACCTCTAAGTTGAATTATCTGCCCTTGGAAGAATCCGATACATATGATCTTCCTTCATGCATATCTACATATGATGTGTAACCTTCATGTAAAGTTTGACCCAAATCCATTGAGCCATTTAGGAGGAGTAGTGCTTACAAGAGATGTGGAGGTATGTGCACAGGAGTCCCTCGCAGGTAACCTCTAAGTTGAATTATCTGCCCTTGGAAGAATCCGAGGCGTATGATCTTCCTTCATGCATATCTACATATGATGTGTAACCTTCATGTAAAGTTTGAACCAAATCCATTGAGCCGTTTAGGAGGAGTAGTGCTTACAAGAAATGGGGAGGTATGTGCACAGGAGTCCCTCGCAGGTAACCTCTAAGTTAAATTATCTGCCCTTGGAAGAATCCGAGGCGTATGATCTTCCTTCATGCATATCTACATATGATGTGTAACCTTCATGTAAAGTTTGAACCAAATCCATTGAGACGTTTAGGAGGAGTAGTGCTTACAAGAAATGTGGAGGTATGTGCACAGGAGTCCCTCGCAGGTAACCTCTAAGTTGAATTATCTGCCCTTGGAAGAATCCGAGGCATATGATCTTCCTTTATGCATATCTACATATGATGTGTAACCTTCATGTAAAGTTTGACCCAAATCCATTGAGCCGTTTAGGAGGAGTAGTGCTTACAAGAAATGTGGAGGTATGTGCACAGGAGTCCCTCGCAGGTAACCTCTAAGTTGAATTATCTGCCCTTGCAAGAATCCGAGGCATATGATCTTCCTTCATGCATATCTACATATGATGTGTAACCTTCATGTAAAGTTTGAACCAAATCCATTGAGCCGTTTAGGAGGAGTAGTGCTTACAAGAAATGTGGAGGTATGTGCACAGGAGTCCCCCGCAGATAACCTCTAAGTTAAATTATCTCCCCTTGGAAGAGTCCGAGGCGTGTGATCTTCCTTCATGCATATCTACATATGATGTGTAACCTTCATGTAAAGTTTGAACCAAATCCATTGAGCCGTTTAGGAGGAGTAGTGCTTACAAGAAATGTGGACATACGGACAGACAGACAGACGGACAGACAGACGGACAGACAGACGGACAGACAGGGTGATTCCTATATACCCCCCCAAACTTTGTTTGCCGGGGGGTATAATAATAGAATAAATATTGAATAAAGTTGAAAACAGGGTGGCAAATGGAAAGAAATTGGCTCATTATGAGCAATTTCTCCTTTTACCACAATGATTCCAAAAGTCGTCTGCTGCAGAGGCTTCAAAAAGTGCCTGAATGTGGGAAAAGATTAACACAATGATTTGTTCAGATGTTCCCTTCTTTTCATTTGATTTTGGAAGGGTCCAATATGGTATATTAGGTCATGTGTTATTTTTTAATGTAAATAAGAATAATAAAAGGTGATAAAACATTTCAGAATGAAAATTGATATTTCATGAGTCTGTTCTATTTGTCATATTTATCCCTTTCCCATATAATGTGGTATAGACAATTATTATGACGCCTCTGCAGTAGACAGCTTTTGAAAATACCAATGGAACATGTGGATTGAACTCCAAAGTGACCACATAGCTTGAACTTAAAATACTAGATGTGGCTTTTGTGTAAATTCCAATCGGGGCTTAATTCACCTTATTTAGTACAGAAATTGGCAGTTTACCCTGTTCCCACATGCAGACGCTTTCTGACGCCTCTATAGCAGATGACTTACAAAAACACTGTGGCAAAAGGTAAAATCGCTCCTAATGAGCAATTTTCTCTATTAATTGCCACAATGTTTTCAACATTATTCAATAATTAAAACTTTTATTTGTAGAGGTTTTCCACATTTTAGTCATCTGCTGCAAATTTGTTATATGTGGGAAAGGGATAAGGTAAACAGGGTAACAGTTTCACACATACAACAAATAATGCATGCAGCAGACAACTTTGAAAATATTTTAATAAAGTTAAATTTAGCTTGACAAATTACGAGCTATTTCTTCTTTTGAAGTTTTCACATGTCGTCTGCTGCCGATACATCAAAATGCATCAGCATGAGGGACAGATGAGGTTTAACCCTTTCCCTCATATAGACGCTTTCTGACGCCTCTGCAGCAGATGGCTTTTTGAAAACATAGTGACAAAGAAGAAATTGCACAAAACGTGCAATTTCTCCTTTTGCCACAATGTTTTCCACTTTTTGGTAGACTTGCGCATGCGCAGAGGCTGCCATAGTCATAGCGAGTTTGAAGTCACGTGATGTATATGCCCTTCACCACCAACAATTAAGTGCAATTTTTGGTTTGACTAATTTACGAATGCTCACAAAAGCAAACATAGAGTAACGAAAAAAAATTCGATTATTCAAGCTTATAATAGAAAATAACAAGTCTTGTAAGTGTAAATATCATATTTAAAGTGTACACAATTATTTAGATATCACTACGCCAATATAGCACTGCACCGCGCAATTACCCTTTGTAAATTGTAACCCTTTTTTCACTCTCGGCAGAGATGTAAACATCCACTCGCCCGCTAGCATAAGCGAGTGGAATGAAGGATCGGCTAGTACGAAATTCTAGGCGCTAGTCCATACATATTCGTTCATGTCCTTATTCATAAAGATAGTATGCATTGCTAAGCCTTTTCTTTCTCTTTCTCTCAGTCCATCTATTCCTTCGACAACGATTAACGATGACTTGCATTTTGGATAGGTGCTTTCGACAAGGTCCGCGTCTAAAGAAACAAATTTCATCAAATGATTTGAGCGCTTTAAATCACTTGTTTATAAAGCGTTTAGAATACTTTGATTATAATAGGCAAAACGAATAACGAATAAATCTTGCAAGAAATCAATCATTTCTTTCGGCCAAAATCAGGTAAATGACCCGCGGATATTGGTTGTTACAACATAACTGATTCATCCTTTTATTCTAAATTTGTATCACACAGTTCAAAATTAGATTTTGACAGTTTGTTCGTTATGATTTTGACGCGATTCAAGATTTTGACGCGATTATTTTTGGCCGGATTGCTCTAGCAATTCCGGTCTATAGATTGGCGATGTCTGTCTCTCCGTCTGTCTGTTCGTCAACATTTTGTAAAATAAATATTCATATATGCACTTCTGTATCTCTTCTTAAACGATCGCAATTCTACCTTCAGTACTTCATTACTTTGATTGTCATAGGTTATCCATTCAATTATGGAGATTTTCTATATTTTGACAAAATACGTTCAAAGTCGTCTGCTGCAGAATTGCCGTATGAGGGAAAGGGTTAATCAGGCTATTCACCTTATTAATCAGGCTATTTACTTTATTAAGTAAGGGCATTTGAGAGGACAATGATTTCAAACTACGTCTGGTTCAAGGTTTTTTAAAACAGAACATGGATTAACCAATTCCCACTTACAAGAAATCTGCAGCAGACGACTTCGAAAACATCTATTCAAGATATGGAAAATCCCTCGAAATGAAGTTAAAATTACTTAAACAAGAGGGCCATGATGGCCCTGGATCGCTCATCTGATTTTATTTTTTTCACTTTAGCTATATAAGCCCCAACCCCTTGCGGCCATAGTTTCTGACCAATCAACTTGGCTTGAAGCAATCTGATAGAGGGTTACCCTAGGAACATTTCTACAAAATTATTTGAAAATCAGCCTGACACTTTCGGAGGAGAAGATTTTTCAAGTCTTCACTATAGCCATATAAGACAAAATAGACCTGCCCCCCTGGCGGCCATGTTTTTCGACCAATCAACATGGCTTGAAGGAATCTGATAGAGGGTCATCCAAGGAACATTTATAAACAAGAGGCCCATGAGGGCCTATGCTCTACTGGTATGGTTCTTTGGTCATTTTCAATCCAGAGCATGTATGTATGGTGAAGATCGGATAGTAAATGGGGGCTCTTTTGTTTTCACAAGCTGTATTATAGTAATTTTTACAATTTCATGGGCCATAATCCAGTCTTGCATTGGCGGATCTGGCTGGTTTTCAAAAGGAACCAAGCTCTAATCAGTATTTAACTACTATCTAAGTTTGGTGAAGATCAGATAGTAAATGGAGCCTCTATTGTGTTCACATGCTCAATTGGTTTTCGAAAGGAACCAAGCTCTCATGGATATCTAACTACTGTATAAGTTTGGTTGAGATACAATCAAAAGTGAAGACTGTATCGTGTTAACAAGCTCTTTTATAGCAATTTTGACCATTTCAAGGGCCATAATCCAGTCATACATGGGCAGATCTGGCTGGTTTTCAAAAGGAACCGAGCTCTCATGAATATCTAACTACTGTATAAGTTTGGTTGAGATACAATCAAAAGTAAAGACTGTATCGTGTTAACAAGCTCTTTTATAGCAATTTTGACCATTTCAAGGGCCATAATCCAGTCATGCATGGGCGGATCTGGCTCGAAAGGAATCGAGCTCTCATGGATATCTAACTACTGTATAAGTTTGGTTGAGATACAATCAAAAGTGAAGACTGTATCGTGTTAACAAGCTCTTTTATAGCAATTTTGACCATTTCAAGGGCCATAATCCAGTCATACATGGGCGGATCTGGCTGGTTTTCGAAAGGAACCAAGCTCTCATGAATATCTAACTACTGTATAAGTTTGGTTGAGATACAATCAAAAGTAAAGACTGTATCGTGTTAACAAGCTCTTTTATAGCAATTTTGACCATTTCAAGGGCCATAATCCAGTCATGCATGGGCGGATCTGGCTGGTTTTCGAAAGGAACCGAGCTCTCATAGATATCTAACTACTGTATAAGTTTGGTTGAGATACAATCAAAAGTAAAGACTGTATCGTGTTAACAAGAAATTGTTTACGGACGGACGCACGCACGCACGCACAGACAAATCGCCACGACATAAGCGCTTCTGGCCTTTGGCCAGTAGAGCTAAAAATTATTTGACAATCTGCCAACCAGTTTGGGAGAAAAAGAATTTTTATTTTTATTTTCATTTCGTTGCCATGGAAACCAGAATTCTGCATGGATCCCAACAATTTGAAGGAAATCTGGTGAGGTCATTGAGAGGATGCTTTCTGTGAAGTTTCATCCCAATTGACCCACTGGTTACTGAGGAGAAAAAGTTGAGGGACGACGGACGACAGGCAAAAGTGTTTTTCAAAAGTCTTCTGCTGCAGCCACATCAAAACTCAATTGAGATTAGGATGAGGGTAAAGACTTGAGTTCTGATAACCTTTCCACAAAGTGAATTAAATGCTTCACTGATGCTCTGCAGCCATAGGCAGTTTTAACCCTTTTCCACCTACAGATGCTTTTATACACCTCTGAAACAGACGAATTATGATAACATTTCAACAAAAGGAGAAATTTCACGTTTTGCTACAATGTTTTTAACTTTTTTAATTAAACGCTTCTTCATGGAGACTGTTCATGCTTTTTACAATATGTTTTCGAAGATGTCTGCTGCAGTTTCGTCACATAGTCATTACTACTAATATTAGTTATAACGAATATGAAAGTAAACAAAGAACCGGTGCTTTTTTCTTTGTTGCGGACACAATATTGCATGTTTTGATTAGGAAACCCCGATATTCCAATTTCAAATGCTAGTAAAAAAATTAAATATTCTCGGAAATACGACACATCATAATTGTAAGTCTTAATAAAACTAGAAATATCAGTGAAGATGATAAATACCCCCAAAACAGCACCTTGACTCAAAAATGGCTTACGACCGACCAACAAAAGGGCCATAACTCTGTAAACAAGAAAAAGTAACAAAGGGCAATAACTCTGTATTTAGATTAAATAGAGTTATGGTTTCTGTACACTGCACTTCCTCTCAATGTGTTGTATCATCCTATGAAGTTTTATTAAATTCCAACAATTAGTTTTAAAGTTATGCTCCGGACAAGACTCTACGAACATATGAAAAAGTAACAAAGGGCATTAAGTCTGTCATTATGTAAAGTAGAGTTATGTTTCTTGTACACTGCACTTCCTCTGATTATGCTCTACCATTATATGTAGTTTTATTAGATTCCATCTATTAGTTATTAAGTAATTATACGGACAAGAAAAAGTAACAAAGGGCAATAACTCTGTATTTAGACAAAATAGAGTTATGGTTCCTGTACACCGCACTTCCTCTCAATGTGTTGTATCATCCTATGAAGTTTAATTAAATTCCAACAATTTGTTTTAAAGTTATGCTCTGGACAAGACTCTACGAATAAGAAAAAGTAACAAAGGGCAATAACTCTGTAATTATGTAAATTAGAGTTATGGTTCTTGTACACTGCACTTCCTCTGATTATGCTCTACCATTGTATGCAGTTTTATTAGATTCCATCTGTTAAGTAATTCTCCGGACAAGAAAAAGTAACAAAGGGCAATAACTCGGTATTTAGATTAAATAGAGTTATGGTTCCTGTACACTGCACTTCCTCTCAATGTGTTGTATCATCCTATGAAGTTTTAATAAATTCCAAGAATCAGTTTTAAAGTTATGCTCTGGACAAGACTCTACGAATAAGAAAAAGTAACAAAGGGCAATAACTCTGTAATTATGTAAATTAGAGTTATAGTTCTTGTACACTGCACTTCCTCTGATTATGCTCTACCATTGTATGCAGTTTTATTAGATTCCATCTGTTAGTTATTAAGTAATTCTCCGGACAAGAAAAAGTAACAAAGGGCAATAACTCTTTATTTAGATTAAATAAGAGTTATGGTTCCTATACACTGCACTTCCTCTCAATGTGTTGTATCATCCTATGAAGTTTTATTAAATTCCAACAATTAGTTTTAAAGTTATGCTCCGGACAAGACTCTACGAATAAGAAAAAGTAACAAAGGGCAATAACTTTGTATTTAGATAAAATAGAGTTATGGTTCCTGTACACCGCACTTCCTCTCAACGTGTTGTATCATCCTATGAAGTTTCGTTCAAATCCTATGTTGCATTGTTAAGATATGGTCCGGACAAAATATGGCTTCCGACCGACCGACCGACCGACCGACCGACCGACCGACCGACCGACCGACCGACCGACACAGTGACTCCTATATACCCCCCCAAAACTTTGTTTTGGGGGTATAAAAAAAAGGAGAGGGTCACACAAGGAACATACATTTGTGCCAAATTATTTTCAAATCGGGCCAGTGATTTAGTACAAGAAGATTTTTTTAAGTTTTCACTACATTACATTATACGGAAAACAAGCCCCGCCCCTTGACGGCCATATTTCTCATAAGTTCAGAATAATTTCAACAATCTTGGTAGAGGGTCACTTAAGGAACATTTGTGCCAAATTATATTTAAAACGGGCAGGTTTTTTTGGAAAAAAAGATTTTTTACAATGCACACACATATAAGGAAAACAAGCCCTGCCCCTGGCAGCCATGTTTTTCAATGGATCGGATTTATTTGAACAACCTTGATAGGAGGTCCCCCAAGGAATATTTGTGCCAAATTATCTTTAAATTGGGCCAGTACTTTTGAACAAGAAGATTTTTAAAGATTTAACAATGCACATATAATGAAAAAAAGCTCTGCCCCCTGGCAGCCATGCTTTTTAACGGATAAAATATTTAAACAATCTTGGTGAAGGGTGCCCCAAGGAACAATTGTGCAAAATAATTTTCAAATCCGGCCAGTTTTTTTGGAAAAGTAGATTTTTAAAGTTTTGGTTATTTTTCCCATTTCTGATGCCACGGCAACCAAATTTCAACTTTGAAACAGGACCACCTAAGGAACATTCCTGTGAAGTAATTGTGAAATCAGTCCATTGGTTTAGTAGGAGAAATCATTTGTAGGAAATTTTAATTGTCAATAGATCGACCGACAACGCCGGATGGTGAGTGCACTTATCAATCCGCTGCCATTAGGCAAAAATTAAGTCTCCTAACAGCCCCGCCTCCTGGTGGCTAGATTTATGACCAATCAACATGGCTTAAAGGAATCTGAAAGAGGGTCACCCAAGTAACATTTCTACAAAATGATTTGAAAATCGGCCTGATACTTTTGGAGGAGAAGACTTTTTAAGTTTTCACTATAGCCATATAAGGTAAAATAGCCCCACCCTCTGGTGGCCATGTTTTTTGACCAATCAACATGGCTTGAAGGAATCCGAAAGAGGGTCACCCAAAGAACATTTCTACAAAATTATTTGAAAATCGGCCCGACACTTTCGGAGAAGAAGATTTTTTGAGTTTTCACTATTTATTTATTTCGGTTGCCATGGAAACCAGAATTTTGCATGGATCCAAACAATTTGAAGGAATCTAGGAGAGGACAGTGAGAGGATGCTTCCTATCAAGTTTCATCCCAATCGGCCAAGTGGTTAGGGAGAAGAAGTTGTTTGAAGCAAGTTTGAAGTTTACGCACACATGCATACACAACGGACAATTCGCCATGACATAAGCTCTACTGGCTTTCAGCAAGTGGAGCTAAAAATGAAATATCTCAATTTTTGCTTGTATATTTGTTGTGGTTCTGAATTTAAATAAACCCTATTTTTAAACTCAACAAATTATGGACACTTTTACAATAACAATAAAATGTGTCTTTATTTGGAAAATATGAATAAATTGTGCTAATAAGAAATTTAAAGAAATGCATTCCGAAAATGTTATATAAAAATGTTCATCATTCTAAACAGCTACTTAATTAACATTTCCAATACAAAAGAAATGTTTAAGTGACATCTTTTTAATGGAAATCATTTTCACATAAAATCGCACAATTTTGTTAAAATTTTATACAATAGGACCACCAGACCAATGCTTTTTGTAATTACCCCGGTGAGTGATTGTCTCCCTTAAACACCAATATTCAAATTGACAGTGGACGGGCAAGATTCAACAGAAATGTGTTTTTTTGTGAGAGTTTTAAATTAATAAAGACACATAAAGGAATGAGTAACACTGGATGTAATATACAGTTCAGTTTTCTTTATTACAATTTTCAAAATATACTGTAAGTACACCGATATTCGGTTGTTCATCCTTTGTGGGAAAGGGTTAACCCTTTCCCTCATACGACAATTCTGCAGCAGACAACTTTGAACGTATTTTGTCAAAACATAGAAAATCTCCATAATTGAATGGATAACCTATGACTAAAAGTGGAAAACATTGTGGCAAAAGGAGAAATTGCACGTTTTGTGCAATTTCTTCTTTTGTCACTATGTTTTCAAAAGCCATCTGCTGCAGAGGCGTCAGAAAGCGTCTATATGAGGGAAAGGGTTAAAACATTGGGGAAAATTGTTTGTGATGAACAATGCCACCTTTTCCACTTTTTTCTGTTCCATAAGAAAAACATTCATACATTCATTGTCTAAATTTTCTATTTTAATCCTCAGACTGTTTCATATTTAATAAGAGTTAAACATTTACATGGCAGGTAAGGGCTTAAGGAGGCTTTAAGGACAACAATTGTTAACCCTATTCCACATACAGAAAATCTGCAGCACCACAATTTTGAAAACATCAAGGTAAACATAATATACAAAAGCTGTATAAACTAAATAAGCTTACTTATTGAATAAGACTTGAAAACATTGAAGCATAAAGAGAAATTATCCACTATGAATAACTTCTCTTTTTGCCACATTGTTTTCGAAGTCATCTGCAGCAGATTTGTTGACAGGTTTAGCATTAGCTGTGTAGCTGAAAAAATAGTTCAACTCTTTTCAACATACACTTAATTCTGCAGCAAACAATTTTGGACCTGAATGTGTAACATGTGTGCCACCAGTATAGAGCCAGGCCTGCCTGCACATCCTTGCTGTCTGATCTGACCCTATACTGTTGGCTGCTGAACTCAATAAATAACTTTTATTCATAAAATTGCATGTAACCTCTTTGAAATGCAAAGGTGGTTAACCCTTTCCCTCATATAGACGCTTTCGGACGCCTCTGCAGGGACAGCTTTTTGAAAACATAGCGACAAAAGAAGAAATTGCACAAAACGTGCAATTTCTCCTTTTGCCACAATGTTTTCCACTTTTTGTCATAGGTTATCCATTCAATTATTGAGATTTTCTATTTTTTGAAATTGTCTTGGAGAAAATATGAAAAAAAAAAAAAAATCTTTGCAAATGAAAGTATATTAACCCTTTCCCTCATATAGACACTTTTTGACGCCTCCGCAGCAGACTGCTTTTTGAAAACATAGTGACAAAAGAAGAAATTGCACAAAACCTGCAATTTCTCCTTTTGCCACAATGTTTTCCACTTTTTGTCATAGGTTATCCATTCAATTAAAGAGATATTCTATTTTTTGATTCAATTAAAGAGATATTCTATTTTTTGACAAAATATGTTCAAAGTCGTCTGCTGCAGAAATGTTGTATGAGGGAAAGGGTTAACAGAGATGTAAACAATGTGACAAAAAGAGAAATTGCTTGTTATGAGCAATTTCTCCTTTTGCCACAATGTTTTAAAAAACTTGTCTGCTGTAGAGGCATCAGAATGCGTCTATATACAGTAAAGGGTTAATAGTTATCTGTTTTGGAAAATCTGATGTTAAAAATCAGGAAATAGGAAGTTTGAATACTACTCATACAGAGTTTGAGAACATTTTGAGAAAAGATGAAATAGCTCATTTTCTATATTATGATTTCAAAAAGTTGTCTGCTGAAAGGGCCTCAAATGTCGTTTAATTCTTGTTCGATATTTTCCCATTCATTTTGCTATTATAATATTGTGTATTGCATTGTATTTGTGTTATAATATTTACTATATTTTCACTGCTCTAAATTATTGTATTGTGGGCCGGTGGCCTTTGAATACTAGAAATCAATAGACTGTTAAACTGAAAAGTGTTAGAGGCTTAATCAATTTATTTTTAGGCCATTTTGAGTTCATATCGAGTGCATAAAGGTTGAACCATATTTCAACTTTTGTCCTGAATTAAAATTAATCCTTAAACTGACGGAATGGATTTTGGACCTGAATGTGTAACATGTGTGCCACCAGTATAGAGCCAGGCCTGCCTGCACATCCTTGCTGTCTGATCTGACCCTATACTGTTGGCTGCTGAACTCAATAAATAACTTTTATTCGTAAAATTGCATGTAACCTCTTTGAAATGCAAAGGTGGCACAATACGTGCAATTTCTCCTTTTGCCACAATGTTTTCCACTTTTTGTCATAGGTTATCCATTCAATTATTGAGATTTTCTATTTTTTGACAAAATACGTTCAAAGTCGTCTGCTGCAGAAATGTCGTATGAGGGAAAGGGTTAAGTAATTTTTTTTTTTAATTCAGTATTGTAAGGCTTCAACCCTTTCCCACATGTAGATGCATTCTGACGCCTGGCAAAAGGATAAATTGCTACATTTGGCACTAAAATCTAATTCATAGAGATGTTACAACAACAATATACAATACAATTTTTTATTACTTAAGTAATAAGGCCTCCGGCCCATAATACAACATATATATGTTACACATGTTTGTCAATATGTTTTATGCTTCAGGTTTGTTTAATGTGGAAAAAGGTTTAACAACACTAATCCTATTTATGCACTCTGAGATGAAGGATGTATTAGTAATATAACCTTATTGATGGTATAGCCCTTTCCCTTATAAAGACGCTTTCTGACGCCTCTGCAGCAGATGGCTTTGAGAAAACATGGCGACAAAAGAAGGAGAGCAATTTCTTCTTTTGCCACTATGTTTTCAAAAAGCCGCCTGCTGCAGAGGCATCAAAAGCATCTATATGAGGGAAAGGGTTAAAGGGATTTTCTGTGCTTTTGCTTTGACGTTTCCAAAGTCATCCGCTGCAGATTTGTTGTATGTGGGAAAGGGTGGTTGGTGTTTGATGTCTCTGCAGCAGACATGTTTTTAGTACATGTAACTGTTAATATGAGATATATCGCACTGAACCCTTTCTCACATACAGCAATTCTCCAACAGACGACTTTGAAAACATCTAAGCTAAAAATGGAAAATTTCCATAAAATGAAAGTATAATTATCGAATCAATGTGGCAAAATGGAAATATTCCCATAATGAGCAATAATTCCTTTTACCACAATGTTTTCAAATTACATGGACAACTATTGATTTACGATCTTTTTCCTCGGATATTTTTTTTCAAGAAAATGAATGTTTAACCCTTTCCCTCATACGACAATTCTGCAGCAGACGACTTTGAACGTATTTTGTCAAAACATAAAAAATCTCCATAATTGAATGGATAACCTATGACAAAAAGTGGAAAACATTGTGGCAAAAGGAGAAATTGCACGTTTTGTGCAATTTCTTCTTTTGTCACTATGTTTTCAAAAAGCTGTCTGCTGCAGAGGCGTCAGAAAGCGTCTATATGAGGGAAAGGGTTAATAATTGAAGAGACTTTGTAGCTGAAGGATAAATTGCTCTTTTTTTCTTTCGCCACAAGATTTTCAAAAGTTGACTGTTGAAGATGTGCTAAACTGTGTCTGCATGTCAAACTGGGTGAATTCCTACCTTATAATGATCTTGCATCTGTTTCTCTTGTTCTTTTACTAACTGTTCTTGCTGGATCTGAAAGAAAAGTAAAAATCAAAGCGTTGAGATTACTGTGGGAGATTGATTGATTGATTGATTCGGGTTTAACGACGTTTTTAACAATTTCTCACGGCGGCCAGTTCACCTACTCATGCATTTCCTGGTTTTCTCACACCAGTACTCCACACAACAATCTTTCCAAGCAACTGGCTGTTTTTCCACATAGACTAAGCCCATTGGTGGAAGACGAATGACGCATGTCGCATTGACTTTTGTCAATCCTCGTAAAGAAAGTTGGCCGAGCCGGGATTCGAACTCACAACCCCTGGATTGACAGCCCGCGTCGTTACCAACTTAGCTACCTGGGCTTGGCTACTGTGGGAGAGAAGATCTAAGTATTTTACCATCCTTTGAAACAAGTCTGTTCAATGCATTTAAATAACAAGAGGGCCATGAGGCCCTGGAATCGCTCACCTGAGAATGGGCTATTTAAGACATAACTCTCTCATGCTCAAGCCAAACATGTGGCTTCCAGAGTGTTAACAAGATTTCCCTTCAATTTGGCCTAGTGACCTACATATTCGAACTTGGCCTAGATATCATCAGGACAAACTTTCTGACAAAGTTTCAACATGCTCAAGTTTTAAATGTGGCTTCCAGAGTGTTAACAAGATTTTCCTTCAATTTGGCCTAGTGACCTAGTTTTTGACCCGACATGACCTATATTCGAACTTGACTTAGATATCACTAAGTCAAATTTTCCGACATAGTTTCAACATGCTCAAGCCAGAAATGTGGCTTCTAGAGTGTAAACAAGATTTTCCTTAAATTTGGCCTAGTGACCTAGTTTTTGACCGGACATGACCCATATTTGAACTTGACTTAGATATCATCAAGACAAACTTTCTGATAAAGTTTCAACATGCTCAAGTTTAAAATGTGGCTTCCAAAATGTTAACAAGATTTTCCTTCAATTTGGCCTAGTGACCTAGTTTTTGACCCGACATGACCTATATTCGAACTTGGCCTAGATATCACTAACACAAACATTCTGACAAAATTTCAACATGCTCAAGCCAAAAATGCGGCTTCAGGAGTGTTAACAAGATTTTCCTTAAATTTGACCTAGTGACCTAGCTTTTGACCCCACATGACCCAGTTTCGAACTTGGCCTAGAGTTGATTGATATATATGTTCTAATAAACTTTCATAAAGATTGGATGCAAAATGTTGCCTCTAGAGTAGTAACAAGCAAAGGTTGACGACGAACGACGGACGATGGACAAAAGGTGATCACAATAACTCACCTTGAGCACTACGTGCTCTGGTGAGCTAATAATATAATAATAACAACTTTATTTTATGAGGCTTCTCATTTGGGCGGTCCCAATCTTCGATGTGGACTCAAGAACATGCAACAAATTATGTTCACAATCTTATACATACTAAAGAGATAAACAATTTAAAACAAGGGCACTGCAAAGCGGATGCATCCCCTCGGTATTAAATTTAACAAGAGGGCCATGATAGCCCTGGATCGCTCACCTTAATTATACAATGTACTGCAATGCAAAACACATCAAGACAATTATTCTGAATGCAACCTCCACAGTGTTAACAATATTTTCCTTCATTTGGCCTAGTGATCTATATTTTTTTACCTGATATATTCCAACATGGACTAAATATCATCAAGACAACATTCTGACAAAGTTTCAACTTGCTCAAAGTAAAAATGCGGCCTCCGGAGTTTGAACAATATTTTCCTTTATTGACCTAGTTTCTGATCCAATATGACCCACATTCGAACTTTTACCTAGATATAATTCCGACAAACATTCTGACCAAATCTCAAGCTGCTGAAGCAAAAAATGTGGCATCCAAAGTGTTTACAAGAATTTCCTTCAATTTGATCTAGTGACCTAGTTTTTTACCCAGCATGACCCATATTCGAACTTGGCCTACATATCATCAATAAAAACATTCTGATAAAGTTTCATCATGCTGAAATTAACAAGAGGCCCATGAGGGCCTATGCTCTACTGGCATTGATCTGGCTTGTTTCAAAAGGAACCAATATGTCATCAATATTCAAATACCATCTAAGTTTGGTGAAGATCAGATAGTAAATGGAAGCTCTATTGTGTTCACAAGCTGTATTATAGCAATTTTGACACTTTCAAGGGCCATAATCCAGCCATGCATGGGTAGATCTGGCCGTTTTTAAGAAATGAACTAAACTCTCATGGATATCTAACTACTGTATAAGTTTGATTGAGATACAATAAAAAATAAAGACTGTATCGTGTTAACAAGCTCTATTATAGCAATTTTGACCATTTCAAGGGCCATAATCCAGCCATGCATGGGTAGATCTGGCTGGTTTTCGAAAGGAACCGAGCTCTCATGGATATCTAACTACTGTATAAGTTTGATTGAGATACAATCAAAAGTGAAGACTGTATCGTGTTAACAAGCTTTTTTATAGCAATTTTGACCATTTCAAGGGCCATAATCCAGTCATGCATGGGCGGATCTGTGGCTGGTTTTCAAAAGGAACTGAGCTCTCATGGATATCTAACTACTGTATAAGTTTGGTTGAGATACAATCAAAAGTGAAGACTGTATCGTGTTAACAAGCTCTTTTATAGCAATTTTGACCATTTCAAGGGCCATAATCCAGTCATGCATGGGCGGATCTGTGGCTGGTTTTCGAAAGGAACCGAGCTCTCATGGATATCTAACTACTGTATAAGTTTGGTTGAGATACAATCAAAAGTGAAGACTGTATTGTGTTAACAAGAAATTGTTTACGGACGGACAAACAGACGCACACACGCACGTATGCACGCACGCACGCACAGACGACGGACAAATCACCACGACATAAGCCCTTCTGGCCTTTGGCCAGTAGAGCTAAAAATGCAGTATCCAGAAAGTTAACAAGATTACCCTTTAATTTGGCCTAGTGACCTAGTTTTTAACCCGGCATGACCTTTATTGACCTAGTTTCTGATCCAATATGACCCAAATCCGATCCGAACTTGGCCTAGATATCATTTAGACAAACATTCTGACCAAATTTCAAGCTGCTGAACCAAAAAATGTGGCATTCGAACTTGGCCTAAATATCATTCAGCTCAACATTCTGACCAAATTTCAAGCCGCTGAAGCAAAACATGTGGCTTCTACAGAGTTAACAAGATTTTCCCTCAATTTGGCCTAGTGACCTAGTTTCTGATTCAATATGACCCATATTTAAACTTGACCAAGATATCTTTAATACAAACATTCTGACAAAATTTCAAGCTGCTGAAGAAAAAATGCGGCATCCAAAGTGTTAACAAAATTTTCCTTCAATTTGGCCTAGTGACCTAGTTTTTGACCCAGCATGACCCATATTCGAACTTGGCCTATATATCATTCAGCTCAACATTCTGGACAAATTTCAAGCCACTGAAGCAAAACATGCGGCTTCTACAGAGTTAACAAGATTTCCCTCAATTTGGCCTAGTGACCTAGTTTCTGACCCAATATGACCCATATTTGAACTTGACCTAGATATCTTTAAGACAAACATTCTGACCAAATTTCAAACTGCTGAAGCAAAAAATGCAGCATCCAAAGTGTTAACAAGATTTTTCTTCAATTTGACCTAGTGACCTAGATTTTGACTCAGCATAACCCATATTCGACCCATGTTCGAACTTGACCTACATATCATCAAGACAAACATTCTGATAAAGTTTCAATATGATCAAGTTGAAAATGTGGCCTCCAGAGTGTTTACAAGATTTCCCTTCAGTTCGACCTAGTGACCTAGTTTTTGACCTCATATGGCCCAGTTTTGAACTTGTCCAAGATTTTATGAAGATGAACGTTCTGATAAACTTTCATGAAGATTGGATGCAAAATGTAGCCCGTAGAGTGTTAACAAGCTCAAATGTTGACGACGCAAGCCGGATGACGCACGACGGCCGGACGCCGGACAAAATGTGATCACAATAGCTCACCTTGCACTTCGTGCATAGGTGAGCTAAAAATATGGCCAATGACCTGGATTTGTCCTTGCCTTTATCAAATTGTTATTAATGTTATGTACCAGAGAACTAAGTGTAATTTGTCCTTGTCTCCGCATTTGGTCTTTGCCAAATGACCCGCCTTTGCCCATTTACAATCAATAGGTTTCTAGACCTTGCCATATACTAACTGTATGGCAAATTTGGTTAAGATCGGTCAAAGGATGTTCAGTGTCGAGTGGTCACAAGGTTGTTATATGGGAAAATAGTCAAAGTCCAATTTTGACCTTGACCTTGAAAATAAATAGGCTTCTAGACCTTGCCATATACCAAGTTTAGTTGAGATCAGTCAAAGGATGTTCAGTGTAGAGTAGTCACAAGTTGTTATGGACGGACGCACAGACGCACAAACGGACACCCTCAAACTCTGTTTGACGAGGGGATAATAATTGCTAATTGGTTACAAAACATATTAAAATTGGTAAAAAAAAGTGTAATTAAATATATTTACTTAACTTTCAGAACAACCAGAGAATGTCCTTGTTATAAGTATATTCTTAAAAGAATTTCATGAATTTGCAGTTCGAATTTGAAAGGGAATATTTTAATCCTTTCTCACATACAGATGCTTTCTGTTGCCTCTGCACCAGACAACTTTGAAAGCATCTTGGCAAAAATATATATGCAAGTATAATTATTGAATAGAGTTGACAACATTGTGACAAAAGGACTCAAAGCTCATTATGAGCAAGTCTCTATTTTTCACAATGTTTTCAAAAGTTGTCTGCTGCAGAGGCATCAAAAAGCATCTGTAAGTGGTGGGAAAAGGTTCTGTTAATGGTAACATTAGCCCTTGGAACTTGAACTGTTATATATTCTGAACTTAACCCTTTCTGACGCCTCTGCAGCAGACGGCTATTTGAAAACATAGTGACAAAAGAAGAAATTGCACAAAACGTGCAATTTCTCCTTTTGCCACAATGTTTTCCACTTTTGGTCATAGGTTATCCATTCAATTATGGAGATTTTCTACTTTTTTCACAAAATATGTTCAAAGTCATCTGCTGCAGAATTGTTGTATGAGGGAAAGGGTTAACACATTTCCTAAAGCTGACACATTTCAATGCATCTGCAGCAGACAACATTTGAAAACATTGTGGTCAAAGGAGAAATTGTTCATTATAAGCAATTTTTCCTTTTGCTGCAGTATTAATTGTGAACTATATAAAAGTATAGTATATGTATTCATTGACAGAGACTTTCCATAAAGTTCTTGCCCAGACATTTTACAAGTTGTCTGCTGCAGATTTGCTGTATAATATAATTAGTAAAAACAAACCTAATATACCTCATATGAAATGATAAAATCACCCTGTATATTTTGACAAGTTAACCCTTTCCCACATGCAGATGCACTTTAACAGATGAGTTTTAAAAATATCGTGACAGAAGGAGAAATTGGCATGATTAGCAATTTCTTTTCATGCCACAAAATTTAAAACACTTCTCAAGTTATAATTATATCCTCATGTAAAGAGATTTTTCAAAACAATTTAAGATGTACTCAAAGTCTTCTGCAGTTGCATGAAGGAAAGGGTTCACTAGAAATGTGTCAGAACAATTCCAGTGTCCCCACTGGCAGGCAAATTGAAAATAGTATAGAATATTGATCTATGAGATAGTCAAAAGAACAATAAATCTGTTTGGGTTAAAACGTTCCAATTTTGTAAATGCCTTTTTGACACATCTGCAGCAGAACACTTTTGACAAAGATGTGGCAAAATGATATATCCTTCATCATGAGCAAATTCTCAATTTGCCACAATGTTTCATTTATAAAGAAACTCTAAAAGTGTTGCCTTGATCTATTTTAATCATCGGCTGCAAATGTGTTGTAAAAGGAAAAGGGTTAGTCAGTTGATTATTTGGTGTTTTACGTCACTTTCAACAATAATTTCAGTTATATCACATGTTTCCTTTGTAAGTTACCAGTTCTACTGGTCCATTTACCCTGACACCAGAGTCAGTTATAATGCTAAGATACCAGTACTACTGGTACATTTATCCTGACACCGGAGTCAGTTATAATGCTAAGATACCAGTACTACTGGTACATTTACCCTGACACCAGTCAGTTATAATGCTAAGATACCAGTACTACTGGTACATTTATCCTGACACCAGAGTCAGTTATAATGCTAAGATACCAGTACTACTGGTACATTTATCCTGACACCAGAGTCAGTTATAATGCTAAGATACCAGTACTACTGGTACATTTACCCTGACACCAGAGTCAGTTATAATGCTAAGATACCAGTACTACTGGTACATTTACCCTGACATCAGAGTCAGTTATAATGCTAAGATACCAGTACTACTGGTACATTTATCCTGACACCAGAGTCAGTTATAATGCTAAGATACCAGTACTACTGGTACATTTATCCTGACACCGGAGTCAGTTATAATGCTAAGATACCAGTACTACTGGTCCATTTACCCTGACACCAGTCAGTTATAATGCTAAGATACCAGTACTACTGGTACATTTATCCTGACACCAGAGTCAGTTATAATGCTAAGATACCAGTACTACTGGTCCATTTACCCTGACACCAGAGTCAGTTATAATGCTAAGATACCAGTACTACTGGTACATTTATCCTGACACCGGAGTCAGTTATAATGCTAAGATACCAGTACTACTGGTCCATTTACCCTGACACCAGTCAGTTATAATGCTAAGATACTAGTACTACTGGTACATTTATCCTGACACCGGAGTCAGTTATAATGCTAAGATACCAGTACTACTGGTCCATTTACCCTGACACCAGTCAGTTATAATGCTAAGATACCAGTACTACTGGTACATTTATCCTGACACCGGAGTCAGTTATAATGCTAAGATACCAGTACTACTGGTCCATTTACCCTGACACCAGTCAGTTATAATGCTAAGATACTAGTACTACTGGTACATTTATCCTGACACCAGAGTCAGTTATAATGCTAAGATACCAGTACTACTGGTCCATTTACCCTGACACCAGAGTCAGTTATAATGCTAAGATACCAGTACTACTGGTACATTTATCCTGACACCGGAGTCAGTTATAATGCTAAGATACCAGTACTACTGGTCCATTTACCCTGACAACAGAGTCAGTTATAATACTATGATACCAGTACTACTGGTCCATTTATCCACCATAGTCAGTTATAATGCTAAGATACCAGTACTACTGGTCCATTTACCCTGACACCAGTCAGTTATAATGCTAAGATACCAGTACTACTGGTACATTTATCCTGACAACGGAGTCAGTTATAATGCTAAGATACCAGTACTACTGGTCCATTTATCCACCATAGTCAGTTATAATGCTAAGATATAAGTACTACTGGTCCATTTACCCTGACAACAGAGTAAGTTATAATGCTAAGATACCAGTACTACTGGTCCATTTACCCCTGACAACAGAGTCAGTTATAATGCTAAGATACCAGTACTACTGGTCCATTTACCCTGACACCAGAGTCAGTTATAATGCTAAGATACCAGTACTACTGGTCCATTTACCCTGACACCAGAGTCAGTTATAATGCTAAGATACCAGTACTACTGGTCCATTTACCCTGACACCAGTGAGTCATAATACTAACCCCACAGTGCAGCCATTACTACAATTTAAGACCTGGCCAAACTTGAAACTACTGGTCCATTTACCCCGACACCAGTAATGCATACCCCACAATCCTGAGCTCCAAGGTCATGGTTAACATGTCCATATAAGTTCAATCAAATCCATCCATCCATTCCTTAGACATGTGACCAAGCTGTACCAACGAAAATACAGACGGGCAGATAGCCGTATGACGGGCAGATAGCCGTATGACGCCAAACCTATATCCAATATGCTTTTGACAGGGGTTAATGTGTTAGTGTCACACAAACAGGGTTCCAATTTAGAAGAGTTATACAGCTCTTCCCCCCACAATATCTCTCTTAATATCAAACCAAACCCTATGATGCAGGTACTTAAAAGAATCGTCTCATTAGTACCTGTAACATAGGGTTAACCCTTTCCCTCATATAGACGCTTTCTGACGCCTTTGCAGCAGACAGCTTTTTGAAAACATAGTGACAAAAGAAGAAATTGCTCAAAACGGGCAATTTCTCCTTTTGCCACATTGTTTTCCACTTTTAGTCATAGGTTATCATCCATTTAATTATAGAGATTTTCTAGTTTTTGACAAAATATGTTCAAAGTCGTCTGCTGCAAAATTGTCGTATGAAGGAAAGGGTTAAAGGGTCAAATAAAGATTTTTTAGAGAACATGAGAAATGCCCCTCCCTCATCTACAGCTCTGCACACATACCTTGTACTGGTCATGCAGTTGCATTTCATGTTCCTGGGCCAGCTCCTTCTGTCGCTGTTGATACTGCTGCAGAAGAAGTTGTTGTTGAAGCTGCTGCTGGTGCCGTAACGAACTTATCTG
Source organism: Serripes groenlandicus (assembly GCA_031761405.1). NCBI lineage: Eukaryota > Metazoa > Mollusca > Bivalvia > Cardiida > Cardiidae > Serripes > Serripes groenlandicus. The sequence continues at coordinate 124,604,948 of JASEVX010000004.1, read as the reverse complement.
CTGCACAAACGGCTGCTGTAACGGCACGTCGCTATACATCATGTTTCTGCGGTCCAACACAGGGGATGCTAGCGGTGACTGTGTGATATCTGAAACGAAACAACAGTTACTGTCAAGATATATCCTGCTCTGGTTTAGATTTACATTCTTTTCAGTCATGGTAATGTATTTGTAAGATATTGGAATATGCTATGGCCAGGTGGATAGCCCCTTCCCTAACACACAAAATGTGGCATGAGCAATTTCCCCTTTTTCCATAATGCTTTCAAAAGTTGTCTCCTGCAGATTTCTCGACATGTGCCTGTAAGAAGAAAAGGGTTTATGTGGAATATTTGAGACGGGGCGTCAGGGGACAATGGTATTGTGCTCTTGGTTCATGGCATAAGTCCTAGCCAAGGACTAATTAGCCTTTTTCTACAGACGCTTTCTGACACTCCTGCAGCAGACAACATTTGAAACAAAGAGGGCCATAGTGGCCCTGTAGCGCTCACCTGAGTACCAATAGCTCTATATGATAAGGTGTCCATGAATAATATTTAAAGAAGTAATTTGATAAATAAGTCAAACATAAGACTTTTAGAGTGTTTGCCTTGATATCATCAAGACCAACATTCTGACAAAGTTTCATCATGGTCAAGTTAAAAATATGGCTTTCAGAGTGTTCGCAAATGTATCTTCAATTTGGCCCGAGGACCTTGTGTTTGACCAATATTCGCACTTTGGCCTAGACATCATCAACACTTTCATGAAGATTAACTGGATGAAAAGTGGACTTAGAAATTAGAGTGATAACAAGCAAATTGTTGATGACTGACAATAGACAAAAGGCGACCTTTGTGCTAAATTGAATTAAACAAGAGGGCCAAGATGACCCTGAATTGCCAACCACAAAGTGAATCACAATAACTAATTTTTCAGTCAGGTAAGCTTATACTAGTGTATATCCATTCAATTTTCCCAAATGATCTTGGTTTTTTTTACCCAAAAGACCCATATTATGTTCATACTTGATCTAGATATCATCCAAGACAATCATTCTGACAAAATTTCAACATGCTCAAGTTCAAAGTACTGCTTCAAGAGTACTAAAATGATTTTCCTTCAATTTCACCTAGTGACCTAGTTTTTGACGAGATATATATTATATGACCGGTATATTCAATCAAGTGTTTCCAAGATTTTCCTTCAATTTTAACAAACGACCTTGTTTTTCTCTTGACATGATCCATATTCAAAATTGGTCAAGGTAATATTTATACAAACATTCTGAAGTTTCAACATGCTCAAGTTTAAAAATGCTGCTTTCAGAGTGTTAACAAGACTTTCCTTCAATTTGGCCTAGTGACCTTGTTTTTTACAAGACATGACCCAAATTCAAACTTGCCTAGATATCATCAAGACAATTATTCTGACAAAGTTTCAACATGCTCAAGTTAAAAATGCAGCATCCAGAGTGTTGACAAGATTTTCCTTAATTTTGACCTCGTGACCTTGATTTTTACCTTACGTGACCCAGTTTCAAACTTGGTAAAAACTTGATGGAGATGTATGTTCTGATTATCTTTCATAAAGATTGGATGCAAAATGATGCCTGTAGAGTGTCACAAGGCAATTGTTGACGACGCCTGACGGACGGACCACGGACAATGTGATCACAAAAGCTCACCTTGACCACTTTGTGCTCAGATGAGCTAAAAAAGGGCAATTATTTGCTGATTAACATTACCTATCACTTATCAATGTATTTAAGAACATTGTAAAGTTATACAATTAGCAGCCAACTTTTGTTTGCTTAACCCTTTCCCTCATATAGCCGCTTTCTGACGCCTCTGCAGCAGACAGCTTTTTGAAAACATAGTGACAAAAGAAGAAATTGCTCAAAACAAGCAATTTCTCCATTTGCCACAATGTTTTACACCTTTAGTTAGGTGTTCCATTCAAATATAGAGATTTTCTATTTTTTGACAAAATATGTTCAAAGTCGCCTGCTGCCGAATTGTCGTATGAGGGAAAGGGATAACACATTCCCACATACAAGAAATTTGCAGCAGACGACTTTGAAATATGGGAAATCTCTTAAAATGAAAGAACAATTATTATATTAAGCAGAAAACATTGTGCCATATGGAGAAATTGCTCATTATCAAAAGTCGTCAGCTTCAAAGGTGTCAGAAAGCATTTATATTTATGAAAGGTTTTAGTTCATTGAAGAGTCCTGATAATGTGACATGGCAGGGATGGCCCTGATACCGTTCTCTTCATGAGAATTGTGGGTAAATCCTTTCTCCTATACAAACAAGAGAAAGTTGATGCCAAGGCATCAATGTCGCCGGAAAAGACTGCATTGATTTATTTATGTATTCTTGACTTTCCTTAGTCTATTCAAACATTAGGACCGTTGAAATGAAAACATTTACTTATAAATTTTATATTCATACTTACATTAGGGTATCTATAAAAAATTAACGAAATGTGTACACATTTATCTTGGCTTAAATTTAATTTTGCTGTTGTTACTTATTTAAATAATAGTATTCATTCATATAATTTCAATGTTTGTCAATCTTATTCGAATCACAAGGTAAATATCCTGATATTGCTTTAAAGGGAGGTAATTTGAAGAAAACAAAAGTCTTCAAAAGGAGAAATATATCAGCATTACCGTCTACAGTTTAAATTGTTCTATTGTTTGTGGATTTAAAAATGTTCTTTTTTTCTTATTTCTACATGTACAACGAAATATTGCGGCTTCTCTTTGACGCTTTGCGTCAAACATTCGTCTTGTACTTGTCTAAAATAAAATAATATCACTCGCTTTTTCATATCGAAATGCGCATGCGCGAAAATCGATGTTAAAGGTCACGAACCTACACAACAGAATAGGGTCTATATTTAGCTTAGAAACAGTTCCTACTTTAGATATTCATGGATTAACATTATTAAATGAATTCTACACAAATCAAGACATCTCTTTGAACATGAAAACAACATTTAGTAAGTTAAAATTGCTATTAAAAGGAGAATCCGAAATTGACCTCAATGATGACACATAAGAGTCTGCATTAGGGGGTGTTGGTTCACGTCTTGAAGGGACCACTTTTGTCTTCGTAAATAAGACAAAAAACTTAAATGCGAGTGAAATAAAAAAAACTGCAAACATTAAAAAATCGGAATATTTATTTCATTTTAGATGTGTCATTTATTAGTGTTCGTAAACAACCACAATTGTAATATGTTCAAATCATCTAGATTTGTTTCTTTCTAATAATAAGCCGCCCTCCCATGTGATTTCCGAAAAGCTATTAAAAATAGAAGTCGCGGGCTTCTGCCCGGCGACTAATAATCTGTAGCAGACAACATTGAAAAAATCCAGGCAACAAGAATACCATGAAAGTCCTAAATTGCTCACCTGATTTAACCCTTTCCCTCATATAGACGCTTTCTGGCGCCTCTGCAGCAGACAGCTTTTTGAAAACATAGTGACAAAAGAAGAAATTGCACAAAACGTGCAATTTCTCCTTTTGCCACAATGTTTTCCACTTTTTGTTATAGGTTATCCATTCAATTATGGAGATTTTCTATGTTTTGACAAAATACGTTCAAAGTCGTATGCTGCAGAATTGTCGTATGATGGAAAGGGTTAATAGAATTTTAAAAACAGTTTTCAATGTCGGTACACTATACACATAAGGAAAACAAGACTCTGCCCCCTGGTGGCAATGTTTTTTAACAGATCTGAAGAATTTGAAGAATTCTAAGTAGAAGGTCAAGCAAAGAACATTTGTACCAAATTTATTTCTGATCCGGCCGGAACTGTTCAGGAAGATTTGTTTTAAAAAAAATATCTCTTCTTATATATAAGTATAAGGAAAACTGTTTCCTCTTTACCCTAATGTTTTTTACCCAATTTAAAAAATCATATTCTAGAAAATTTCAACCCTTTCCCAGATATTAAAGCTTTCTGACGCCTCTGCAGCAGAAGACTTTTGAAAACATTGTGGCAAAAGGAGAAATTGCTTAAAACAACAAGCAATTTCACCATTTGCCATAATGTTTTCAACTTTTTTGCAGTTATTATACCTTCATTCATAGAGATATTCTAGGTTTTTGCCAACATGCTTTCAAAATCGTCTGCTGCAGGTTTGCTGTATGTGGGAAAGAGTTAATACTTTATCCAAGAAATGTTTAAGAGTCGGCTGCTTGAGATTTATTTCAAAGGGCTATTTTGACCTCTACTTTCTCATTCTCCTGAGTTTTGCTATCAATTTAGAAAGGTGAAGAACAAGTCAATTAAGTGGATTTGGGACTGGTCTATATTTGCCATAGAATAAATGATAAAAACAGACTCCCAATTCAGAATCAATACAAATCAGTGCACGCCTACTCATTTTTTTTCCTTCTGAGTGGACTATTTCAGAAATGGTAAACAATTCCATTGTCAACCCTTAACCCTTTCCCACATACAGACGCTGTCTGATGCCTCTGCAGAAGTAAACTTTTGAAAAAATTGTTTAATTTCTCCATTTGCCACATTGTTTTCCTTATTTTTGCAGGTATGTTTTTTAAGTCGCCTGCTGAGATTTATTTTATGTGGGAAAGGGTTGATACAGACTTTTTTTTTTTTAACCCTTCCCTCATATAGATACTTTTTGACACCTCTGCAGCAGACAGCTTTTTGAAAACATAGTGACAAAACGAGCAATTTCTCCTTTTGACACAATGTTTTTCACTTTTAGTCATAGGTTATCCATTCAATTATAGAGATTTTCTATTTTGTTGACAAAATATGTTTGAAGGCGTCTGCTGCATAATTGTTGTATCAGGGAAAGGGTTAAAACACTTTTAAGCTAAAGACAGTTATTCACTATAATTTTTACACAAATTTCATTTAACCCTTTCCAGCTTACATCAAACCTGCAGCAGATGACTTTGAAAAATATTTTCAAATGTCGTCTGCAAGTGGGAAAACGTAAACGGAGTCTTGACTGTAGGCGGATGCAATAGAACCTCAAAACGCCTCATTCATTTTGTTTTAAAATGTCATCTGCTGCAAGGCATTAACCCTTTCCCACACAATACAAAACTTGAGCAGCGACATCTAAGCATAGATAAATAAAAGTATTACCGTTGAATAGAGTAGAAAAGACTGGTGACAAAAGGAGAATTTGCTCATTAAATGCAATTTCTCACGTTCCAACAACCTTTTAAAAAGTCGTCTACATGTGGGAAATGGTTAAAAGCATTGTTCTGTATGTGGGAAAGGGTTAAATGGGAAAGATCATAATTTACAGAGGACTAGAATAAGAGGGTGTGAACAGGTCTTTTCCCCACAATATTTCTTTTATTACTCAACCAAATCCTATTTAGTGGGTACTCAAAAGAATCATCTCACCGAGACGATTCTTTTGAGTACCCACAACATAGGGTTAGAGGGTAAAATAAGGATTTGAGAACATGCAAAATGCCCCTTATCGAGAGCTATGTCATAAAATATAGGAGGAGAGGAAAATGTTTAATTACTCATGATAGATTAATTAACCCTTTCCCTCATATAGACGCTTTCCGACGCCTCTGCAGCAGACGGCTATTTGAAAACATAGTGACAAAAGAAGAAATTGCTCAGAACGAGCAATTTCTCCTTTTGCCACAATGTTTTCTACTTTTAGTCATAGGTTATCCATTTAGTTATAGAGATTTTCCATTTTTTGACAAAATATATTTATAGTCGTCTGCTGCAGAATTGTTGTATGAGGGAAAGGGTTAACACTGTTAAATGTCAATAACTGATCATAGCTCAAAATTAGAACAGTTAACCGTTTCAATGCTGAGTTGTTAACATGGATTTGTCCACCTTTGCATTTGGAAGAGTCCATACCCAATTCTAGGAATACTGAGATAAATATGTTGAGTTGAGCAGTCAACAGGATATTAAGCTTGGTCTGATGGCGCATTCACGCCTGCTGGCCTGGCTCTTTACTGTAAGCGATTAGGGCACACAAAATCGGTTCCCTATTTCAAAGGGTTAATGTCAGTGATACATTATTTAATCCTTTCCCACCTGCAGACACATTTTGACCCAATAGCAGCAGACGACTTTTGAAAACATTGTGGCCGAAGGTGAAATTGCTCATCATGAGCAATGTCTCCTTTGGCCACAATGTTTTCAACTTAATTGAACAATTAAGCTATATTTTATGGATATTTTTCAGGTTTTTAATTGTCACTATATTTTCAATCCGCTGCAGATTTGTTGTATGTGGGAAAGGGTTAAGTAAACTGTAAACCCTTTCCCACATACACAAATACGCAGTAGATGACTATGAAAACATCTTGGCAAAATATTGAATATCTCTTATAATTTAGGTATACATGTATTTTTTTTTGTATTTTTTTTTTATCCTTTATTTCCTCCATATTAATGAAAATTTATAAATAGACAAATTACATTGAAAAAGAAAGACATACAATATGACAATAATGCAAAATCAGCTTAATAGACATGAATCCTATACAAAGGATTGATTGGTTGGGGTTTAACGCCGTTTTCAACAATTCTTTAGTCATATATATCACGGCGGCCAGTTCACCTACTCATGTGTTCAATGGCTTTCTCACACCAATAATCCACACAACAATCCTTCAAGGCAACTGGCTGCCTTTCCACAATAGATTTTCCTCAAATTTATATACCTTCAAAAATAAACTTACAACTGTTTAATGTTTTAACCCTTTCCCTCATACTCATACGACAATTCTGCAGCAGACGACTTTGAACTTATTTTGTCAAAACATAGAAAATCTCCATAATTGAATGGATAACCTATGACAAAAAGGGGAAAACATTGTGACAAAAAGGAGAAATTGCACGTTCTGTGCAATTTCTTCTTTTGTCACTATGTTTTCAAAACGCCGTCTGCTTTAACCCTTTCCCTCATACGACAATTCTCCAGCAGACGACTTTGAGCGTATATTGTTAAAACATAGAAAATCTCGATAATTGAATGGATGACCTATGACAAAAAGTGGAAAACATTGTGGCAAAAGGAGAAATTGCACGTTTTGTGCATGCAATTTCTTCTTTTGTCACTATGTTTTCAAAAAGCCGTCTTCTGCAGAGGCGTCTAAAAGCGTCTATATGAGGTAAAGGGTTAATCCATTGGTGGAAGACTAATGACGCTTGTCAGAATGACTTTTGTCAAACGACGGAAAGAATGTTGGCCAAGCTGGGGTTCAAACTCACAACCCCTGGATTGACAGCCAGTGTCTCCTACAAAGGAGCACTTAACCTAAAGCAAAATGAGAAGCAAACATTTATTGAGATTTTCCATATTTTTGTCTAGATGTTTTCAAAATCTCCAGCTGCACATTGATTTTTTGTATGTGTGAAAGGTTAAATTGTATTATAAGACTAGGAGACATGTTAATTTAACCCTTTCCCACATACAGCAAATCTGCAGCAGACGACTTTGAAAACATACCCGAACAAATTTGTAACTCACTTTAAATGAAAGAACAATATTTGAATACTGAGTTGAAAACATGTTGACAAAAGGAAAAATTGCTTGTTTTGAGCAATTTCTTCTTTTGTCGCCATGTTTTTCAAAAAGCCGTCTGCTGCAGATGCACAAGTGGGAAAGGGTTAAGGGATTAATTTCAATTCAGGACAAAAGTTGAAATATTTTTTTTAACCTTTATGCACTCAATATCGAAACAAAATGGCCTAAAAATAAATTTATTAATCCTCTAAGCTTGTTACCCTTTAAACAGCACTTGAGGCCATGTTTTAGAAAAAGCTGTCTGATGCAGAGGCGTCAGAAAGGATTAACCCTTTCCCTCATAGACGCTTTCTGACGCCTCTGCAGCAGACAGCTTTTTGAAAACATTTTATTTATTTATTGGGGTTTTACGCCGCTTTCAACAATATTTCAGTTATATCACGGCGACAGTTCACTTATTCATGATGCATGGGTAAACAAACCAGTACTAGGCTAGAAAATGTGCCTTGCCCAAGGGCACTCCACCATGACCGTAGTGCCGCGACTTTTGAAAACATAGTGACAAAAGAAGAAATTGCACAAAAAGTGCAATTTCTCCTTTTGCCACAATGTTTTCCACTCTTAGTCATAGGTTATCCATTCAATTAAAGAGATTTTCTATGTTTTGACAAAACACGTTCAAAGTCGTCTGCTGCAGAACTGTTGTATGAGGGAAAGGGTTAAGGGGACACAGACTATGATTAGGTCTCACGAGCATCATCACCTACCTGTCACTTTATTGCTCATAATCATTGCACTGCTATAAACAATATGCATCCATCAACACCAACAATCTAAACAAAAATCACTAATTCCCTCGAAAATTATTGTCCAAAAAAGACTATAAGTATCATCCAAAGTTATTTTATAGCATGAACAGTCCTATAATGTTTCAGCGTAGTCTATATGAACTATATTATGATTTTCCATTGTCACAGTCGGAATTATCACCTTTCTCAAAAAGTATTTATAAGCTAAACCCTTATCAACATATAACAAGTCTGTAGCAGATGACTTCGAAAACGTCTGCAAATAATATTGAATATCTCTATAAATTATCCCTTTCCCACCTGCAAACACATTTTGACGCAATAACGGCAGACGACTTTTGAAAACATTGAAAACGAGGTGAAATTGCTCCTTTGGCCACAATGTTTTCAACTTCATTTAACGATTAAGCGATCTTTTACGGAGATTTTTCAGGTTTTCTTCACTATGTTTTCAAAGTCGTCTGCTGCAGATTTGTTGTATGTCTATATTTGTAACAATATTTGTTTGTGGCACCAAAAATATGGAAACTATAAGTTTTCATGCGGTACAAAACTGTGAACAAAATATTAGTATAGGTAGCTAGCAGGTAGCTTAATGTTATTTAACCCATTTCCATAAAGACAAAATATGTAACAGACAACTTTGAAAGTTATAAGCAAACAAATGGAAAATATCTATAAATGAAAACATAATAATCTAATAAAGTGGTAAACATTGTGGCGAAAGAAGAAATAGCTCTTTATTAGCAATTTCTCCTCTTGCTATAATGTTTTCAAAAGACGTCCGTTGCAGAGGTTTAAAGTCGTTGTTGTAATAAGCCACATCTGTCTCACACATAAGCATCCTTGATAAATCGTACAACATTTTTTATATTTTTCCCTATTATTTGTTGTTATAAATTCCTTCTTTTTTTTAATGAATTCCATTATTTTATTTATAAATTCCATCATTTTTTGTTCAAATTGAACAAGTTAAAAATTGGAATACGATGAAAGTGGGGTTGAAAAAAAACTGTGTTAGTACTTTTCTTCAAACCAGAGATTGAAGACACTTTCTTGCTTTAAATCTAAAGTCACTGATGACACCCACACATTTTCAATAAATCAAGTTCATCGGGTTTTTTCTCCGATTTAAACCACATATGGTAACTGATAAATAAAATTTCTAATTTCTCTGATGTAATGAGTTGCAAAATGTTTCCTTATACAGACAAATATAGATGGCATTTTAATCCAGATTTTTTTTTTCCCACTGCACGAAACTATAACACCCCCGTTGATATCAATAATTCATTACCTGCTTACTGGAGAGCTGTAGATGAAGTGCCCATTTCAGGTCCTGAACCCTTTCCCTCATATAGACGCTTTCTGACGCCTCTGCAGCAGACGACTTTTTGAAAACATAGTGACAAAAGAAGAAATTGCACAAAACGTGCAATTTCTCCTTTTGCCACAATGTTTTCCACTTTTTGTCATTAGGTTATCCATTCAACCATAGATATTTTCTATGTTTTGACAAAATAAGTTCAAAGTCGTCTGCTGCAGAATTGTCGTATGAGGGAAAGGGTTAACCAGAGCTCCAGATAAGGGACATTTTTTCATTTTCTAAAATCTTTGTTGGACATACAAACCCTATGTTTTGGATAAGTGAGACAATTCTATCGAGTACCTACAACATAGGTTTTGAGCAATAGCTTCTTTTGTCACAATGTTTTCAAAAAGTCGTCTGCTCAGAGGCGTCAGAACGCTTCTATATGCGGGATAGGGTTAAGGTTCACAGATGAATCATGTTAACTTTAGACAAATCCTCTCTCTATTGTCAACAAGCATTCCAAAACATGTTGGCTATAAAAAATAGTTCCTGCATTTTACAAACATATTAAGACAAATAGAATTGGACACTGCACACCCACAAGGAAATATACCCTTTGTTTCTTTTCACCCTTTCACGCACCTATAGATGCTTTATGACAACTCTGCAGCAGACAACTTTTGAAAACATTGTGACAAACGGAATTCCATAACACCATGCAATATTTCCTTTTGACAAAATGTTTTCAACTGAACTCTATATTCACTATAGTATACACCTTCATAAATTATAGATATTTTATATGTTATATGCCCATACATTAATTTTTACAGTCTTCTGCTGCAGATTTTTTGTATGTGGGAAAGGGTTAAGACAAAATAATAGTATCCAACACTGATCACACGCAAGAAAATTACCTTATATAATTCCACTCTCTATAAGGTCAAAAAAACCAATGAAGCCGTTAATCATTTACATACATCATTTAAGCTCACTTATAAATATTAAACCACGTAATACACCTACACAGGAGGGTATGGTGTAAATTGTATTTATAGATTCTCAATGAGCAGTACGGATGTTGTTTTGTAGCAAGGTCTATAAATAGCGACTCCCAACTCAACTTCGATGTAGGGATGACATTCACTTGGTCAGTGATCTTTTTTGATGGGATTTGTCTGACGCAGGCATTAATTCCTTAACATGATGGGATATCATTAAAATTCTGAGAATAATTCTTTTTAACCCTTTCTCTCATACAGACACTTTCGGACTCCTCTGCAGCAGACAGCTTTTTGAAAACATGGTGATAAAAGAAGAAATTGCTCAAAACAAGCAATTTTTCCTTTTGTCACCATGTTTTAAACTCGATTCAATTATTGTACTTTCATTTAAAGGGAGTTTCCAAATCTTTTGGGGTATGTATAGAAAGCCAATAAAGGAACATTAATGTGGTTTATTCAGATAAAGTTGTTTATTACTTTCCCAACATAGAGCATATCTACAACAGACGACTTTGAAACCCCCCTGACAAAAATGTGAAAGTTCCATAAATGAGTGTTTAACCCTTTCCCTCATACGACAATTCTGCAGCAGACGACTTCGAACATATTTTGTCAAAAGAGGGAAAATCTCTATAATTGAATGGATAACCTTATAATGACTAAAAGTGGAAAACATTGTGGCAAAAGGAGAAATTGCCCGTTTTGAGCAATTTTTTCTTTTGTCACTATGTTTTCTAAAAGCCGTCTGCTGCAGACTGAGAGGCGTCAGAAAGCGTCTATATGAGGGAAAGGGTTAAATATTAAACAACAGTGCCATGGTGCTCCCCTGACACATAGTCAATCACAATAACTCATTTCGCGGTCAGGTAAGCTAATACAAGTGTTAACTCTTACCCACATACAACAAATCGAGGGCTTGGCGTGAAACGGTTGTTACTCAAAACCTATTTTGAAAACCCTGGATTAGGGGCAATTTTGACCCCTTTGTAAACAATGCAACTTTAGGTGCCATTGCTCAGAACGAGCAATGGCACCTAAATTTCCATTGTTTACCAAGAAAAATGATTTAGCGCTTATAAAGACTTTATGGCGAGGTAATTAACCTAGGTAAAAAAATACCAATTTTAGTTACAACCGTTTCACGCCAAGCCCTCGAAATGATTGAATGGGGTTTAACGCAGTTTTTAACAATTTCTCAGTCATATCACGGAGGCCAGTTCACCTACTTGTGTGTTTCCTGGTTTTCTCACACCAGTACTCCACACAACAATCTTCCCAAGCAACTGGCTGCTTTTCCACATAGACTTAGCCCATTGGTGGAAGACAAATGACGCATGTCGCAATGACTTTTGTCAAACGTAGGAAAGAAAGTTGGCCGAGCTGGGATTCAAACTCACAACCCCTGAATTGACAGCCCGCGTCGTTACCGACTGAGCTACCGGGACTCGACCCACATACAACAATTCTACAGCTGACAACTTTGAAAGCATGTTGTAAAAACCCCGGAAAATCTTTATAGCAATTTCTCCTTTTCCAACAATCTTTTCAAAAAGCTGTCTGCTGCAGAGGCGTCAGAAAGCTTCTATATGTGGAAAAGGGTTAACAAGATTTCCATTCAATTTGCCCTAGTGACCTTGTTTTTTACCCAAAATCGAATTTGGCCTAGATATCACCAAGACAATCATTTTGACAACAATTTCAACATGCTCAAGTAAAAAATCAATTCCAACATATTAACAAGATTTTGCTTCAATACACTCCAAATGTGTAAAAAGTTTGAACCGCGACACAACAATGCTTTCAGTACTATTCAATAACTATACTTTCATGGATACATATTTTCCATATTTTCACCTAGATCATAGATGTTTTCAATGTTGTTTGCTGCAGACTTGTTTTATGTAAAAGGATATATCTAGCTATGCAGGGGACATTTCTAGGCAGGAGGTATCATTTAAATCATTTCTAGTTGTTCTCAGTATTTTAAATCAAGTGATAGCAATGACAAAGCTTCATTGAAAAGTACCAAGGCCTTGTGCCCACAATAGATAACATAAATACATTCTGAATAATGTCCTCAATCCTTTCCCTCATATGACAAATCTGCAGCAGACGACGACAATAAGTCTGATTTGTTAAATTTATGAAATACGGAATTATTAGTCGCCGGGCAAAAGCCCGCGACTTCTATTTTTAATAGCTTTTCGGAAATGACAAGGGAGGAGAGTACTTATTAGAAAAAAACAAATTTAAATGTCTTGAACATATTACAATTGTGATTGTTTAGAAACACTTAGTTATGACACATCTATAATGAAATAAATAATTTGATGTTTTAAGTATTTGCAGTTTCTTTATTTTGACTCGCATTTATGTTTTTTTGTCTTATTAACGAAGACAAAAGAGGTCCCTGCTAGACTTGCTGCAGACTGTTATGTGTCAATATCGAGATAAAAATCACGTCAATTCTCCTGTAGGCCTAAATTAAAATTACGTTTGTTTGCCCTTTACCGACAGACCCAAAAAAATCCCACCGACCCCAATTAATTTTATTGCAAAAAGTGTTGGAAGATTTTTTTTATTTTGCTCCATTGTTTTCCTTTCGAATGGTGAGAAAGAATGAAAGATAAACATGGATGTGTAGACCTTTCTATAAATAACTCACTCAAACACTCTTACTAGTATGTTGAACACGTGATATTTTCGCAGGCAAACAGATCACGTGATTTATTTTCCGCGCGCTTTCTTGAAGCTGTAGTAAACATCTCCTTATTTGGAAATCTATTACACAGGAAAGAATTTCTCATATATATGCACCATGCGATACATTTTTACAGGGTTCGAATTTAAGCTCGCATACTCGCGAATTGCGATTGAGGTGAGATTTCTGGCACCAGCATATTATTGGGAGTGAAATTTTTGGGCCGAATAATACACATTTCTAATCGTCGATCTTTTACAGGGTCATTTCTTTGACAAATCGCGGTAATTGCAGTTGATTTTCGAGATTTACTGAGTGGGAGTATACTTTCAGTTTTGCAACATTAGCAGAAGTTTACAATCGATACATGTCTTGTGCGCATGCCTATTCAACGGCCCCAATATTAATGATGTTTACCGCATACATTCGTAAGTCTAAAATTAATACGATTGGCTGGAAATTGGTCATGTGTATATTTTGGGTTTTCCCAAGTTGTATTCACTACAGAGATAGAAGAAATGGATGTTTTTGCACTTAAAGCTCACCCTCTACATGATAACAATTGAAGAGCATATGCAAAACAAGAAGGTCACCGATTTAGGTCAGTCTGAAACAGGGCAGCTTGTACAATTTATATGTCATTCAACATTCATATTAGTTTATTAATCCTCCCCTCCCAAAAAATGAAATATTTTTCCGACCTACCGACCCACTTCTTAAATCTAGGGTCGGTAAAGGGCAAACAAACAATTTTTTAATGATGGCCTTACTGAATGTTATTTTCATGTTCAAAGAGATGTCTTGATTTATGTAGAATTCATTTAATAATGTTAATTCATGAATATCTAAAATAGGAACATGTTTCTAAGCTAAATATGTTGATCAAGTGACTACCGAATACCGACTACGTAGATAAATCTCCTTTGCAGACAGCCGTTCTTTACACTCACTTACAAATAGATTTAAAATGTTTATTTGGTTCGAAACAAATGACGAAAAGAGCAAACTGGGATAAAACTGGTTTTAATATAAAAATTACTTTGAATGAACACTCTCTGCCTATAAAGAGAGTGTAAAAACAGACAATTATGCGAAGAAGAAACGAATCGGGTCTTTCGTAAAAAAATTATTTCGTCCTTGACAATTCTAAATTTGTCATTAGATTCCCTACAGGAATTTTGCTTGCGATCTGCATATTGTTATGCATCATTAACACAAGGGCGCTCATCATTATATCATTTTAAAACACAATCTCTGCCTATAAAGAGAGTGTAAAGAACGACAACTATGCGAAGAAGAAACAAATCAGGTCTTTCGTACAAAATGATTTCGTCCTTGACAATTTTAAATGTGTTATTAGATTCCCTGCATGCATTTTGCTTGCGATCTGCATATTGTTATGCATCATTGACACAAGGGCGCTCATCGTTATATAATTTTAAAACATGAGTAGACTTATGTTTGGCAAGATTACTCATTTCCTGTTTATGATCAATAATTAGTTGGCTGTGTATTATGGTCAACCTACCTTAGAATGGAGATTGATCATAAACTATGAAAGGCTTTAATTATATTTCAATGAAGGACATTCACTTATGATACATATTTCAATGAAGGACATTCAAGTTATGATACATTTTCACTTGACCGCACCCCTGATGTTCCAATATGCCCTTTAGTTGATTACTGTTTTTTTCAACTACTATAATGTAAGTGTTATGCATAACTGCAGTATGGATTTCGGGCGACATTGATGCGTTGAATCAACTTTCTCTTGTACATGGGTATAGATAAGAGAAGGTTTTTATCACATGTTGTATCTGATCTAACTAGAAATACAAGAGAAAGTTGATGCAACGCATCAATGTCGCCGGATATCCATAGTGCAGTTATGCATAACACTAACATTATAGTAGTTGAATAAACAGTTATCAACTGAGGGGCATATTGGAACATCGGGGATGGGGGTCAAGTGAAAATTTAAGGTATCATAACTTGCATTGTTTTGTCAACGAAGTGAATGATAATTGAAGCCTTTCATTGTTTATGATCAATCTCCATTCCAAAGTAGGTGGACCATACACACAACCAACTAATTATTGATCATAAACAGTAATGGAAATGAGAAATCTTGCCAATCATTAGTCTTAGTATGTATACAGTGCTTTCATTAAGGAATAATTATAAGATTTGTGAATTCCACATACACTTTTCAAGATGTTTGTCAGAATATTTGAATTTTATTATTTTTCAATAAAACCACCAAACAGACAATTTAGGATTTGCATGCAATAGCATGTCATTTTCCCTTTCCTCTATTAAAGTCAACAGTGGACACCTTTGCAGCAATCTACTTTTAAAACAATGAGATAAGGGTTAAATCGCTGAAGACATGAGTTTTCTCCTTTTCTCAAAATGATATTATTTTGGCATCCTAATTATATCATGCTTTAACAAATGATGAAATGTAGTCCAATATTTATAAATTAGACCACCTTCGAAATATAATATCAACTAAACAGTTAAATCTCATTGAAATTGTTGTATAATTTAAACTTAATTTCGAACATAAACTGAGCCCTACAACATGTTAATTTATTTTAATTCTTTCCTTCCTTTTTTATAATGAAAATAACAAACTCCTCATGTTTTAAAATTATATTATGATGAGCGCCCTTGTGTCAATGATGCATAACAATATGCAGAGCGGAAGCAATATGCCTTTAGGGAATTAAATGACACATTTAAAATTGTCAAGGACAAAATAATTTTGTACGAATCTTTCTTATTCGCAGAGTTGTCGTTCTTGAAACTCTCTTTATAGGCAGAGAGTGTTCGTTCAAAGTAATTTTTCTATTTAAACTAGTTTTATCTCGGTTTGTTCTTTTCTTCATTTGTTTCGAACCAAATAAACATTTTGAATCACCTACGATTTACTATTTGTAAGTGAGTGTAAAGAGCGGCTCTCTGCAAAGGAGATTGATTTACGCAGTTGGTATTCGCGAGTCACGCGATCAACAGTTTTAGCTTAGAAACATTTCCATATACATGGATAAACATTATAAAATGCCTTCTTCACAAATCAAGACATCTCTTTGAACATGAAAATAACATTCAGTAAGTTAAAATTGCCATTAAAAGGAGAATATTCGAGGTCATTTTCATCTCGATATTTACACATAACAAACAGTCTGCTTCAAGCAGGTGCGAGTATGTAAACAAATTAGACTGTGCGACGTAAAGGTTTGTAGTTATCGCCTTTTGAGTACATGTAGTATATAGTGTAAAATAAAGTATACCAGTCTAGCTAATAGGGACTGTTTTGTCTTCGTAAATAAAACAAGAGGGCCATGATGGCCCTAGTTCGCTCACCTTAATTATACAATGTACTGCAATGACAAGAAGATTTTTAAAGTTTTAGCAATGTACATATAAGGAAAACAAGCCCCGCCCCGTTGCGGCCATGTTTTTCAACGGATCGGAAATAATAAAACAATCTTCATAGAGGGTGCCCTTAGGAACATAAATTTTGTGCAAAATAATTTTTAAATCGGGCCAGTACTTTTGGACAAGAAGTTTTTTTTGGCAATTTTCCCCTTTTCTAATGCCGCAGCAACCAAAGTTCTACTTGGAATTAAATTCTTCGAACAACATTGAAAGGGGACCACCTTAGGACTATTTCTGTGAAGTTATTTTGAAATCTGGCCAGTACTTTTGGACAAGAAGATTTTTAAAGTTTTAACAATGCACATATAAGGAAAACAAGCCCCACCCCCTTGCGGCCATGGTTTTCAACGGATCGGAAATATTTGAACAAGCTTCGTAGGGGGTGCCCCAAGGAACATTTGTGCAAAATAATTTTTAAATCGGGCCAACACTTATGAACAAGAAGATTTTTTAAGATTTGACAATTTTCCCCTTTTCTGATGCTGCAGCAACCAAAGTTCTACTTGGAATGAAATTCTTTGAACAACTTTGAAAGGGGACCACCTAAGGACCATTTCTGTGAAATTATTTTGAAATCTGGCCAGTACTTTTGAACAAGAAGATTTTTTAAAGTTTTAACAATGCACATATAAGTAAAACAAGACCCGCCCACTTGCGGCCATGTTTTTCAACGGATCGGAAATATTTGAACAATCTTGGTAGAGGGTGCCCTAAGGAACATTTGTGCAAAATAATTTTCAAATCAGGCCAGCACATTTGGACAAGAAGATTTTTTAAGATTTGGCAATTTTCCCCTTTTCTGATGCCGCAACAGCCAAAGTTCTACTTGGAATTAAATTCTTTGAACAACTTTGAAAGGGGACCACCTAAGGACCATTCCTGTGAAGTTATTTTGAAATCTGTCCATTGGTTTAGTAGAAGAAGTCATTTGTAGGAAATTGTTAACAGACGGACGGACAGACGATGACGACGGACGCCGGACATTTAGTGATCACAAAAGCTCACCTTGCACTTCGTGCATAGGTGAGCTAACAAAAAAAACATAAATGAGAGTCAAAATAAAGAAACTGAAAATACCTAAAACATCGGAATATTTATTTCATTTTAGATGTGTCATTACTTAGTGTTTTTAAACAAACACAATTGTAATATGTTCAAGACATCTAAATGTGTTTCTTTCTAATAATAATCCCCCCTCCCATGTGATTTCTGAAAACCTATTAAAAATAGAAGTCGCAGGCTTCTGCCCGGCAACTTATCACTGAAGGTGATGAATACCCCCAGCTGGTGCCTGACAATATACATATGTATGAGAAATTTAAGGGGCCATAACTCATTTAACATGAGGGCCATGATGGCCCTATATTGCTCACCTGATTTAATAGAACTTCAATAGTTTTCAAAGTTTTTACTCTATACATATAAGGAAAACAAGCAACCCCCCCTGGTGGTCATGTTTTTCAATGGATCCGATTTATTTGAATAACCTTGGAAGAAGGTCATTCAAGTACAGAAATTAATGTAAAACTATGACAGCATTCATTTTACATTAATTGCACAACAAACTTCAGCTTGTATTAATCAAGCTATAAGTCTGCCTCCTAGTTCTTTGTAGAAAGTGTGTCAACAATAAATCCAATGACAGACCTTCATATTCACAGGGATTTTAACCCAAGATCAAAGATCCAGAGGTCAAAGATTGACCACTGAAAAAATCTTCCTAGAACAAGACAACCTGAAACATAAAAGGCAAATTTCCAACAAAAAATTGAACTTCATTGCATAGTTTCAAACTTGATACTTTTCAATGTTCACTTTATAAATACAACTAAGGAAAACAGCCTCTGCCCCCTGCATGGTGGCCATGTTTTTAACAGATCAGAATTATTTGTGGAGGGTGCCCCAAAGAACATTTGTTCAAAATAATTTTCAAATTGAGCCAGCACTTTTGGACAAGAAGATTTTTTAAGATTTGACAATTTTCCCCTTTTCTGATGCCGCAGCAACCAAAGTTCTACTTGAAATTAAATTCTTTGAACAATTTTGAAAGGGGACCACCTAAGGAACATCCTGTGAAGTAATTTTGAAATCTGGCTAATACTTTTGGACAAGAAGATTTTTAAAGTTTTAGCAATGTACATATAAGGAAAACAAGCCCCACCCCGTTGCGGCCATGTTTTTCAACGGATCGGAAATAATTAAACAATCTTCATAGAGGGTGCCCTTAGGAACATAAATTTTGTGCAAAATAATTTTTAAATCGGGCCAGCACAAGTTTGGACAAGAAGTTTTTTTAAGATTTGGCAATTTTCCCCTTTTCTAATGCCGCAGCAACCAAAGTTCTACTTGGAATTAAATTCTTTGAACAACATTGATAGGGGACCACCTAAGGACCATTTCTGTGAAGTTATTTTGAAATCTGGCCAGTACTTTTGGACAAGAAGATTTTTAAAGTTTTAACAATGCACATATAAGGAAAAGAAGCCCCACCCCCTTGCGGCCATGTTTTTCAACGGATCGGAAATATTTGAACAAGCTTGGTAGGGGGTGCCCCAAGGAACATTTGTGCAAAATAATTTTTAAATCAGGCCAACACTTATGAACAAGGAGATTTTTTAAGATTTGGCAATTTTCCCCTTTTCTGATGCTGCAGCAACCAAAGTTCTACTTGGAATGAAATTCTTTGAACAACTTTGAAAGGGGACCTCCTAAGGACCATTCCTGTGAAATTATTTTGAAATCTGGCCAGTACTTTTGAACAAGAAGATTTTTTAAAGTTTTAACAATGCACATATAAGGAAAACAAGCCCCACCCCTTGCGGCCATGTTTTTCAACGGATCGAAAATAATTAAACAATCTTCATAGAGGGTGCCTTTAGGAACATAAATTGTGTGCAAAATAATTTTTAAATCGGGCCAGCACAAGTTTGGACAAGAATTTTTTTTAAGATTTGGCAATTTTCCCCTTTTCTGATGCCACAACAGCCAAAGTTCTACTTGGAATTAAATTCTTTGAACAACTTTGAAAGGGGACCACCTAAGGACCATTCCTGTGAAGTTATTTTGAAATCTGTCCATTGGTTTAGTAGAAGAAGTCATTTGTAGGAAATTGTTAACAGACGGACGGACAGACGACGACGACGACAGAAGCCGGACATTCAGTGATCACAAAAGCTCACCTTGCACTTCGTGCATAGGTGAGCTAAAAATAATTCCAGTGCAACACGCCAACAATGTGCACAACTAGGCTTGGTATCAATCATTCTTGTGAAGTTATATTGAATTTTGACTAAGGGTTGCTGAGAAATAGTGTTCACAAGAAATGTCTATAGACCAACTATGTATGAGAAATTCAAGGGGCCATAACTCATTTAAAAATAATTCCAGTGCAACACGCCGACAATATGCACAACTAGGCTTGGTATCAATCATTCTTGTGAAGTTATATTGAATTCTGACCAAGGGTTGCTGAGAAATAGTGTTCACAAAAAATGTCCAGACCAACGGACCGACCGACCAACAAGCGTGACTCCTATATAGCCCCCATATACTACGTATCTGGGGGTATAATAATATACCCATTATATATAACGTGTGTAGTATAACATGACTGGAAACTAGAACAAGAGCTGTCGGAGGACAGCGCGCTCGACTATTCCACCGCTTATTTAAGTTACCGAGATAATGGACTCTGATGTAGTTGCATGCAAAACATTCACCACAATTTCTTAGTGGGTGATAATTTGCATTATATGCAGGATAGTGTTATTTAACATGATTATTTTCATAGGTTTGATTGTTAGATAGGGTTGTATAACCTTTCAATGGAATGCATCAAGTAGTTACTAAGATATGGACTCTTAATGTAGTTGCACGCAAACCTTTAACCATAATTTCTAAGTAAAAAAAGGGCAACAATTTGCACCATATACAGGATAGAGTTATCTTAATTGGTTGTGTTTATAGTTGTACAATTGGGAAAGGTTGTATAAAGTTTCAATACAATTGTTCAAGTTGTTACTGAGATTACACTCTAAAATGTAGTTGCAAAACTTTAACCAGAATTTCTAAGTCCAAAAAGGTCCATAACTTGCATAAAATGCTGGTTGGTAAGGGCTGTATAACGTTTCAATGCAATGCATCAAGTAGTTACTAAGAGATGGTCTCTTTATGTAGTTGCATGCAAAACTTTAACCAGAATTTATAAGTCCAAAAAGGCCATAACTTGCATAAAATGCAGGATAGAGTTATCATACTTGATAATCTACATAGGTGTGATAGTTGGGTAGGGTTGTATAAAGGTTCAATGCAATGCATCAAGTATATACTGAGACGTGGACTCTTAATTTAGTTGCACGCAAAACTTTAACCAGTATTTCTAAGTAAAAAAAGGGCCATAACTTGCATAAAATGCAGAATAGAGCTATCATACTTGATAATCTACACAGGTGTAATAGTTGGGTAGGGTTGTAGAAAGTTTCAATGCAATGCAGCAAGTAAATACTGAGATATGGACTCTTAATTTAGTAGCACGCAAAACTTTAACCAGAATTTCTAAGTAAAAAAAAGTGCCATAACTTGCCTAAAATGCAGGATAGAGTTATCTAACTTGTTAATCTACATAGGTGTAATAGTTGGGTAGGGTTGTATAAAGGTTCAATGCAATGCATCAAGTATATACTGAGATATGGACTCTTAATTTAGTTGCATGCAAAACTTTAACCAGAATTTCTAAGTAAAAAAAGGGCCATAACTTGCATAAAATGCAGGATAGAGTTATCTTAGATGATAATCTACACAGGTGTGATAGTTGGGTAGGGTTGTAGAAAGTTTCAATGCAATGCATCAAGTAAATACTGAGATATGGACTCTTAATTTAGTTGCACGCAAAACTTTAACCAGAATTTCTAAGTAAAAAAAGGGCCATAACTTGCATAAAATGCAGGATAGAGTTATCTAACTTGATAATCTACATAGGTGTGATAGTTGGGTAGTGCTGTATAAAGTTTCAATGCAAAGCATCAATTAAATACTGAGATATGGACTCTTACTTTAGTTGCACGCAAAACTTTAACCAGAATTTCTAAGTAAAAAAGGGCCATAACTTGCATAAAATGCAGGATAGAGTTATCTAACTTGATAATCTACATTGGTGTGATAGTTTGGTAGGGTTGTAGAAAGTTTCAATGCAATACATGTAGTATTTAAGAACTTGCATGCAAAACCTTAACCAAAGTGTGACGTGGACGCCGACGCCGACGCCGACGCCAGGGTGAGTAGTATAGCTCTCATATTCTTCGAATAGTCGAGCTAAAAATGACGTCATACTTATATCACTCACAGTGGGTGATATGGATTATATCTCACTGATAGAACTCGATATCTCATCGTTTAGCATTAAATAAAAGAAGCATATATAGATATCTTACTTGATATGTGTGATGGTTAGGAAGGGTTGTATAAAGTTTCAATACTAACTTCAAATAAAAACTGAGATAAAAAAGTTTCAATACAAACTTCAAGTAATTACTGAGATAAAAAAGGTCCATTACTTGCATTTAATGCAGGATAAAGTTATTTAACATGATTATTTACACAAGTGTGATAGTTGGGAATCATTGTAGAAAGTTTCAATGCAATGCATGTAGTAGTAACTGAGCAATGGTGTAATATATGTACATGCATGCAAAACCTTAACCAAGGTTTGACGCCGACATCAGGGTGAGAAGCATAGCTCCCATAGCTCTCATATTCTCCGAAAAGTCTGAGCTAAAGATAAATCTTATTTTGAGCAATGTCTCCATTTTCCCCACATTTCTTTTTTAAAGTCATTGGCTGTCAATTGAAAAGAAAAACTTGTGTGTTTGACCATTTCACTTCAAGAACATTGTTTTATCTTCCAGAATAAAAATCAAACAAATTTCCGAGAAAGAAAGGCATTTATCTGCAATACACTACAGGACTGCCCTGGAATTCCAAAAATGGAAAATGTTGCTAAGCAACATAACTATGTCACTTCTAAGAAAATGCTTTAAAGAATCTATTTATGGACAAACACATGAGAGGAATAAATGACGCTGATGACCGTTATTATGTAAGCTACTTACATTGACAGTTACACCCTTTCCCCCGTATGTATGGCTTTTGATGCCTCTGTTACTGTACAATAATTTAACAGAGGTCCAGATAAGGAGTGGGGTATTCAGCTCTTTTTCCCACAATTTCTCTCTTATTATTAAAGAAAACCCTATGTAGTGTGTACTCAGAAGAATCGTCTCACTAGATGACTTTGAAAAAATATGGAAAAAGTCTATAAATAAAATTTAAATTGCATGATTGTATTGAACAGAGCTGAACAAATTATGGGAAAAGGAGAAATTACTCATTCTGAGCAATTTTTCCTTTTACAATAATATTTTCAAAATTCGTCTTCAGCGGAGGCATCTGAGAAGGCTTACATATGAGGGAAAGGGTTAACAACATCATAGATGAAGAAGAACTTGTTCCAAACTATCCATTCCTATTCTCCTCTTCTCATAATATTTTCTATGTTAATCGTCTGCTTTGAAGATTTTTTTTTTCAAGAAATGTGTAACAATTATCTTGAAAACTGGGGAAAACTGTTTTGCATACTATTGAAAACAGTGAGCATTTCCTCCATCATCTGTATAAGGAAATATTTAGACTCATTTAAAGCTGCTCCTATTGCCTCAATGTTTTCAAAAGTTGTCAGCTGCAGATGTGTCAGAATGTTTCTGAATGTGGTGAAAGGTTAACCTATTCCCACCTATAGACGCATTTTGATGCATCTGCAGCAGACGACTTATGAAAACATTGTGGCAAAATGAGAAATTGCTCAAAACGAGCAATTTCTCATTTTGACACAATGTTTTCAACTTCTTTTAGTAACTAGAGATTGCTTTTTTGAAAAAGCGCTTGTCTCCCCATTTGTGTGGTCGTAGGGGAGGAAAAGAAGTGATGGAGATGAATTTTTTAGTTTTTGGACTGGAGATGAAGCAACAGTGACAATCCTCAGTTATTGAGCAGAAACCATTTTTCAGCTGAGGGTTACCATGACCTTGGTCTTTGACCTAGTGACCTCAAAATCAATAGGGGCCATTTGCTGCTGGTGACCAACCTGCACACCAAGTATGAAGGTCCTGGGCCCCGAGCAATCTTCAGTTATTGAGCGGAAACCATTTTTCTGCCAAAGGACGTTGACCTTTGACCTACTGACATCAAAATCAATAGGGGTCATCTACAGGTTAGGACCAAGCTGCACACCAAGTATAAAGTTCCTGGGTATAAGCGTTCTTGAGTTATTGAGTAACACACATTTTTCAGCTGAAGGTTACCGTGACCTTCGACATTTGACCTTGTGACCACAAAATCAAACAAATTCAATAAAGGTCATTTACTGGTTAGGACCAACCTGCACACCAGGTATGAAGTTCCTCAACATAAGCATTCTTTAGTTATTGAGAGGAAACCATTTTTCAGCTGAAGGTTACCATGACCTTGACCTTTAAGCTAGTGACCTCAAAATCAATAGGGGTCATCTACTGGTGGTGACCAACCTGCACACCAAGTATTAACTTCCATGGCCTAAGCATTCTACAGTTATTAAGCAAAAACAATGTTTCAGCTCATTGTCACTGTGACCTTTCAGCTCAAGGTCACTGTAACCTTGACCTTGACCTCAAAATTAATAGGGTCTTCTACTGGGCATGGCCAACCTGCATACAAAGTATGGAGTTCCTCGGCCCAAGCGTTCTTCAGTTATTGAGCGGAAACCATTTTTTACCTCACAAGGTCACCATGACCTTGACCTTTGACCTACTGACATCAAAATCAATAGGAGTCATCTACTGGTCATGACCAACCTGCATACCAAGTACGAAGATCCTATGCCCAAGAGTTCTTCAGTTATTGAGTGGAAACAAGTGTGACGGATGTGACCTTGACCACTGTGACCTTGACCTTTGACCTAGTGACCTTAAAATTAATAGGGGTCATTTGCTGGTGGTGACCAATCTGCACATCAAGTATGAAGTTCCTGGGCCCAAGCAAAAACTATTTATCAGCTCATTGTCACTGTGACCTTTCAAGCTAATGGTCACTGTGACCTTGACTTTAGACGTACTGACCTCAAAATCAATAGGGGTCTTCTACTAGGCATGGCCAACCTGCATACCAAGTATGGAGTTCCTCAGCCAAAGAGTTCTTCAGTTATTGAGCGGAAACCATTTTTTACCTCACAAGGTCACCATGACCTTGACCTTTGACCTTCTGTTATCAAAAACAATAGGGGTCAGCTACTGGTCATGACCAACCTGCATACCAAGTATGAAGTTTCTACGCCCAAGCGTTCTTCAGTTATTGAGCGGAAACAAGTGTGACAGACGGAAGGGCGGAAGGACGGACGGAAGGACGTCGGAAGGACGGACGGAACGGGCAAAAACAATATGTCACCCCCATGTAATGGGGGAGACATAATTATACCTTCATTTATAGAGGTTTTCCATGTTTTTTCCTAGATGTTTTCAAAGTTGTCTGCTGCAGATTTGTTGTATGTGGTAAGAGTAGAAGAATATTAAGTTGCTCACCATTTCTGTGATATAGATTGTTAATCTCCATCCCAGGATCTGCGGGACCTAAAGGCTCTGAAATTAGACAAAAAACAACAAATTTTTAGACAAAAGTTTATATCAAAATCTATTTTTTCTGTGTTCACTTAGTATCCTCATCTATCTATTTATAATATTTTAGCCCTTTTCCCCATGTAGACACATTTTCACGCATCACGCAACTGCAGCAGAGGAAATAGGAGAAATTGCTCATTATGAGCAATTTCTCCTTTAACAACAATGTTTCATACTCTTAATAAAAATTTCACTTATAGATATTTAATTTCTCCTTTCGCCACAATGTTTTCAGGTTATTCAAATATCATATAATAATCATTACTTTGGAAGCCGCCTGTCAATAGCAGACCACTTTAGAATACATAGTTGAAAACAGATATACGCATTGCTAAAAGGAGCAATGTCCTCTTTCCTCACAATATGCTCTAATCTTTAACAAATTTACACTTCCAAATTCCTAACCCTTTCCAACATATTTTCTGATGCCTCTGAAGCAGACGACTTTTGAAAACATTTCGGCAAAAGCATCATGAGCAATTTCACCTTTTGCCTCAATATTTCAATTCTTTTCAATGATTAAATAAACTTTCATTTATAGAGATTTTTCATTATTTTGACTATATCTTTTCATTGTTGTCTGCTGCACATATTCGTTTTATGTAGGCAATGCCACTACAGTACAGCAGTCAACAGCTGAAAACACTGAAGACTTAGTCTTGTAACTTTTCAATATTTGTCTATGTTATAGGGGGAAAGCTAAATGCTACACCAAGAAATGTGTAAAAAGCTAACTTATTATCTCATTCCACAAATCTGCAGCAGATGTTCTCAGAAAATTACACAAAACAAAGGAAAATCTCCATAAATGAATGAACAGTTTGAGTGAAGAGTTTTTTAAAGAAAAAAAAGATGTTTTCAAAGTCGTCTGCTGGAAGCTTAATTGCTTTAACTATGTGGAAAAGGGTGTCAAAGTTAAAGATCCCCTTTTCTAAGTGAAAGGCTAAATGTTCTGTTTGTCAGAGAAAATTGCGGGAAATCTATTTTGGTGCTTACTGTTACTATTTGTGGACGCATAGCACCTGTTTGTTTCATCTCTGGAGTGGAAAGACTTGCCAAATTCCACAGAATCAGCTGGGTCATACGATGTCGGGGTTTGTTTGCATTAAGCCTTTTCCACATATAGATGCATTCCGACGCCTCTGCAGCAGACGACTTTTGAAAACAGTGTGACAAAAGCAGAAATTGCTCATGATGAGCAATTACCCCTTTCTTCCACAATGTTTTCAACTCTATTTAATGAGTAAACTCTCATTTGTGGAGATATTCCACATTTTTGCCAATATGTGTTCAAAGTCGTCTGCTGCAGACTTGTTGTATGTCGAAAACGATTAATTAACTCACTTCCAAATGAAGACAACTTTAAAATATATTGTTAAACAAGAGCTGTCCGCAAGACAGCATGCTCTACTATTTGGCCATTTGATACTATAGTCAACAGTTGTCACTGAGATAGTGGCTTGTAAGTATAGTACTATAAATCAAGTTGGATAAGTCTTGTTTAAATAGCATCTGCTGGTTGTGAGAAAAGGCCTTGCATGCAAAAGTTTAACTCAAATTTCTATAGCATCTGCTGGTTGTGAGAAAAGGCCTTGCTTGCAAAAGTTTAACTCAAATTTCTAACTTCAACAAGGGCCATAATTTATAATAAATTCAGTCAGGAGTTACCTAACCTTATTTTTTGATACCTTTAAAGGCTTTATTAAAGTTTGAAATTAATCTCTGAGTGGTTACTGAGATATGTGAATGATAGAACCATGCATGCAAAACTTTAACCAAATTTTCAGTCAAACAAGGGCCATAATTTGTACTAAATTCAAATAAGAGTTATCTAACCTGACTGTCTGACACCCCTGGAGACATCAATAAAGTTTCAAGTCAATACCATAAGTGGTTACTGCATGAGAAATATCCATGATAGTACCTTGCATAGTTTTTGTAGATGGTCACTCAAGCATATTATGGAGGAAAAGGATTTTTAAAATTTGGGCATTTTTCTCACAATCTGATGCCGCTGCAACCAAAGTTCTACACAAAAAAGGAGCATAATTGTGTCAAAATCTGAGTTTTGGGATTTGTCCTGCAAGGTCATTTGATGATGTCCAATAAATGTGTGAAGTTTCAAAGCAATAAATTCTGTGGTTTGTGAGAAAAAGCCTTGCATGCAAACCTTTAATTCCATACTTTCCCCAACAAGGTTTCAAAAATGTCTGCTGCAAATCTTTCTTTGTTGGTTAACAATTTCCCACTTGCAGATGCTTACTTACGTCTGAGAAGCTGACAACTTTTGAAATCATAGTTGCAAAAGGAGATTTTGATCATTCTATCTGGGATTGGATTAATCAGTCGTTTGCTGCAGTATTCCTTGTGGGATTAGGGCAAACCGTTCTCTACTGCAGTATCATTATATGTGGGATTAAGTTAAACAGTTCTCTACTGCAGTATCATTCTATGTTGGATTGGGTTAAACAGTTCTCTACTGCAGTATCATTCTACGTTGGATTGGGTTAAACAGTTCTCTACTGCAGTATCATTCTATGTTGGATTGGGTTAAACAGTTCTCTACTGCAGTATCATTATATGTGGGATTGGGTTAAACAGTTCTCTACTGCAGTATCATTATATGTGGGATTGGGTTAAACAGTTCTCTACTGCAGTATCATTATATGTGGGATTGGGTTAAACAGTTGTCTACTGCAGTATCATTATATGTGGTATTGGTTCCAAACAGTTCTCTACTACAGTACCATTCTATGTGGGATTGGGTTAAACAGGTGTCTGCTACAGCATCATTCTATGTGGGATTGGGTTAAACAGGTGTCTGCTGCAGTATCATTATATGTGGGATTGGGTTAAACAGTTCTCTACTGCAGTATCTTTATATGTTGGATTGGGTCAACTCAGTTCTCTACTGCAGTAACATTATATGTTGGATTGGGTTAACAGCTGTCTGCTGTAGTATCATTCTATGTGGGATTGGGTTAAACAGTCATCTGCTGCAGTACCATTCTACATGGGATTAGGTTAAACAGGCGTCTGCTGTAGTATCATTCTATGTGGGATTGGGTTAAACAGTCTTCTACTGTAGTATCATTATATGTAGGATTGGGTTAAACAGGCGTCTGCTGCAGTATTCCTTGTGGGATTGGGTTAAACAGTTGTCTGCTGCAGTATCATTCTATGTGGGATTAGGTTAAACAGCTGTCTTCTGTAGTATCATTATACGTGAGATTGGGTTAAACAGTTGTATGATGCATCATCATTCTATGTGGGATTGGGTTAAACAGGTGTCTGCTGCAGTATCATTCTATGTGGGATTGGGTTAAACAGTCATCTGCTGCAGTACCATTCTACGTGGGATTGGGTTAAACAGTTGTCTGCTGCAGTACCATTATACGTGGGATTGGGTTAAACAGGTGTCTGTTGCTGTATCACTCTATGTGGGATTGGGTTAAACAGTCATCTGCTGCAGTATCACTCTACGTGGGATTGGGTTAAACAGGTGTCTGCTGCTGTATCACTCTATGTTGGATTGGGTTAAACAGTCATCTGCTGCAGTACCATTCTACGTGGGATTGGGTTAAACAGGTGTCTGCTGCTGTATCACGCTATGTGGGATTGGGTTAAACAGTCATCTGCTGCAGTATCACTCTACGTGATTGGGATAAACAGTTGTCTGATGCAGTATCACTCTACGTGATTGGGATAAACAGTTGTCTGATGCAGTATCACTCTACATGATTGGGATAAACAGTTGTCTGATGCAGTATCACTCTACGTGGGATTGGGTTAAACAGGCAACTTGTGCAATATCACTCTATGTGGGATTGGGTTAAACAGGCATCTGATGCAGTATCACTCTATGTGGGATTGGGTTAAACAGGTGTCTGCTGCAGTATCACTTTATGTGGGATTGAGTTAAACAGGCATCTGCTGTAGTATCACTCTACCTGGTATTGGGTTAAAGAGTTGTCTGCAGCAGTACCATTCTATGTGGAATTGGGTTAAACAGGCATCTGCTGTAGTATCACTCTACCTGGGATTGGGTTAAACAGTCATCTGTGACAGTACTATTCTATGTGGGATTGGGTTAAACAGTCGTCTGCTGTAGCATCATTCTATGTGGGATTGAGTTAAACAGGTGTCTGTTGTAGCATCATTCTATGTGGGATTGGGTTAAACAGTCGTCTCCTGTAGTATCACTCTACCTGGTATTGGGTTAAACAGGTGTCTGCTGTAGCATCATTCTATGTGGGATTAGGTTAAACAGGTGTCTGCTGTAGCATCATTCTATGTGGGATTGGGTTAAACAGGTGTCTGCTGTAGCATCATTCTATGTGGGATTAGGTTAAACAGTCGTCTGCTGTAGCATCATTCTATGTGGGATTAGGTTAAACAGGTGTCTGCTGTAGCATCATTCTATGTGGGATTGGGTTAAACAGTCGTCTCCTGTAGCATCATTCTATGTAGGATTGGGTTAAACAGGTGTCTGCTGTAGCATCATTCTATGTGGGATTGGGTTAAACAGGTGTCTGCTGCAGTATCATTCTATGTGGGATTGGGTTAAACAGTCGTCTCCTGTAGCATCATTCTATGTGGGATTAGGTTAAACAGTTGTCTTCTGTAGCATCATTCTATGTGGGATTGGGTTAAACAGGTGTCTGCTGCAGTATCATTCTATGTGGGATTGGGTTAAACAGTCGTCTCCTGTAGCATCATTCTATGTAGGATTGGGTTAAACAGTCATCTGCTGCAGTATCATTCTATGTGGGATTGGGTTAAACAGGTGTCTGCTGTAGCATCATTCTATGTGGGATTGGGTTAAACAGGTGTCTGCTACAGTACCATTCTATGTGGGATTGGGTTAAACAGGTGTCTGCTACAGTACCATTCTATGTAGGATTGGGTTAAACAGATGTCTGCTGCTGTATAATTCTATGTGGGATTGGGTTAAACAGGTGTCTGCTACAGTACCATTCTATGTAGGATTGGGTTAAACAGATGTCTGCTGCTGTATCATTCTATGTGGGATTGGGTTAAACAGGTGTCTGCTACAGTACCATTCTATGTGGGATTGGGTTAAACAGGTGTCTGCTGTAGTATCATTCTATGTGGGATTGGGTTAAACAGGTGTCTGCTACAGTACCATTCTATGTAGGATTGGGTTAAACAGGTGTCTGCTGCAGTATCATTCTATGTGGGATTGGGTTAAACAGGTGTCTGCTACAGTACCATTCTATGTAGGATTGGGTTAAACAGGTGTCTGCTGCTGTATCATTCTATGTGGGATTGGGTTAAACAGGTGTCTGCTACAGTACCATTCTATGTAGGATTGGGTTAAACAGGTGTCTGCTGCAGTATCATTCTATGTGGGATTGGGTTAAACAGGTGTCTGCTACAGTACCATTCTATGTAGGATTGGGTTAAACAGGTGTCTGCTGCTGTATCATTCTATGTGGGATTGGGTTAAACAGGTGTCTGCTACAGTACCATTCTATGTGGGATTGGGTTAAACAGGTGTCTGCTACAGTATCTTTATATGTGGGATTGGGTTAAACAGGTGTCTGCTGCTGTATCATTCTATGTGGGATTGGGTTAAACAGGTGTCTACTGCAGTATCATTCTATGTGGGATTGGGTTAATTTACACTCGTCTCCTGCAGTATCATTCTATTTAGGATTGGTTAAACAAGTTTATTTTTGAAGCATGATGAATATTTAAGAATTGTGGATAATTTTCCAGTAAAATCAACTGCTTAGTGCTATATTGTGCAATATGAATGTAAAATGCTTGATCTTTACAGATGTATATTATATCCCTTTCCCAAATATAGATGCATTTTAATGTAGCAGACAACTTCTTCCTAATGAGAAATATTTCCTTTTGCAACAATGTTTTCACCTCATTTCAATGATCATACTTTCCCTTATAGAGATTTTAAATTTGTTTACCTAGATGTTTCGAAAGTCGTCTGCTGCAAATAAGTTGTAATTCGGGTAAGGGATATAAATTACTATCTAAACTATAACTAGAACTATCACTGAAGATGATGAATACTAGGGCTGTAACGATAGATCAAACTATCGATATATTGCAATGGTGACGAGGACGATAGTACTGCATCGATTGTAAAACTGAATATCGATAACTATCGGCAATAGTGTTTTGAACTATCGATAGTTTCGATAGTTCATGTACATGCACAAAGGCAGGGATCGACAAGTTGTCGACAGTTGTCCGATCGAGCAAGTGGCATTCAGAAATCTATTTGGAGACAAATACCACATGTTATTGTGTCAATATTAAATCAAAACATGTCGAGTTTAAGCTGTAGAATTCGCGATAGATAGAGAGCAGTAAACAAATCAATTCTGTAAACCGGATATATTTACATAGAATATGCGCACACACTTACGGGTTATTCCCAATGGAGCTATTTATAACACCGATTGCTGTACAATAAGTATGAGTTGATGAGTTCCCTTTATGAAATCATAAGCGGTGTTTAAAAGACATAAAACTTACACACATTAGTTGTAAATGTATGCATCACATCATATTCATAAACAGTCACTGTAGTGTGAATATTAAAAGTTTCAATTTTCTTTTTACGACATCCTGTAAATTTGTTTACGACATCTGGTTTACGACTGTTTATCTTCCAGAGGATCGCAAAATGTCTAACCTTTTCAAATTTGTTTTCACATCTAAATCAACGGAGACGCAACGAACGTCTCCTAAAAATGAATCAAATGTCACTATAAATGCGAAAAACCCAATACATAATTTAAAGAAAGCGTGCTTTTCTACCCCAAATGGCAGAAGGCATATAAGTGGAAAAAGTTTGAAGTTATGAAAGAAAAACAGAAAATTGCCGTCTGCTCGTACACTGGCAAAACGGACAGTTCATCTTCATGACAGTATGCTCTGTGAACAGCTATGTGACTTTTCTTAAAAACAAACAATACAGTTCTCTTTTAGATACTTTTATTTCATTGTAATTAGACTTAAGTATACATATTTGAACATTACAATAAAAGTAATAGTATTGCAATGCATCGCAATATTAAGTGTGCAATAGTTGAACTATTGCAATAGTACTTTCTGAATATCAATACTATCGCAATGGTGATTTTTGGGCTCAATAGTCACCCCTAATAAATACCCCCTAAACATCACCTCGACTTACACCATAACTTAATTAGTAAAAGGGCCATAACTCTGTAAAATATCATGCAATTGTAACCCCTTTAGGATATGCACATCTCCTCTTGGTATAGAAGCTTCATGTAAAATGTTATTGAATTCCACCCAGTGATTTGTAAGAAAAAGGCCGGACAAAATATGGCTTCCGACCAGGGGTATAATTAAGAAAATATTTTGACATAGGAATTATTATAAAACTTCGGGGATTAAACTTTTCCCACTTGTCTTCAAGGCGCATTTTGATGCATATGCTGCAGACCACTTTCGAAAACATTGCGACAAAAGGAAAAATTGCTCATCATGAGCAATTTTAGCCTTTTCTCACAATATTTTCAACTTTATTTAATAATTTAACTCTCATGTATGGAGGTTTTTCGCATTTTGACAAGATGATTTCAAAATCGTCTGCTGCACATTTGCCACATATGTTGGAAAGTGGTAATATTTTGATTCAAACTACAATGAAAAGAGTTGTAGTAGCTGAAATGTTATTTAGTTTTATCAGTGTGGGATAGGTTTTAATTTTGTACCGTGGGGTGATGTAATCGAAAAGGGAACAACCAACATTATTATTGTTAAGGAAAACTTTTGTTATATGTTTGAAAAAAACAACCTTTATGAATAAATAAATTGTATAAAATTATTTAAGAAACAGAAAGATACAAAATACGTATGTCTTCTACCATTATTACAAAACTTTAGACACATTTAATGGGTATTTAATAACTTTCCCCTAACTTTCTAGGCTACACGTTTTTTATAGTTTGGTTTACGACCAACAACAAGTTTCTGGTGATGTTTTTGCCTATATACAATATTGAGATTTTTAAATAAATGGGTAATCTTAAAAAAATCAATGATGGTTCATTTTAATTACTACATATTACAGTATAATTCTAGAAACTGTAAAAACAACGTTAACCCAACTATGCAATAGGCATGGCCATAACGTGACCCATTCTATTATTTGTAATTGCAGCATGTCATCGCTTGGCAATTTTGGCCATTCTTATTTAATAGACGATAAGGTGTCATCAGTTCCCATAGAGTAATTAAGATGTCTCTGCTTCCTTTCGTTACGAATACTTTGCTGTTTGCACGATTTCATCCGATTTCTAAAATTCATTGGATTCGTACTCGGTTTTTCATGTTTCGTTCGAGATGAACGATTCATACCAACTGGTTTTCGTTCTTTGCTCTTGGGGAACTGACTTGACCATTTTCTTTTGTTTATTTTTCAGTTTTCTACTGGCATGTTTTAAACGATTAAAGTGACATTACAAACAAACAAGAGGGCCATGATGGCCCTATATCGCTCACCTGATTTTATTTTTTTTCACTTTAGCCATATAAGCCCCCTGGTGGCCATAGTTTTCGACAATGTGTCAATATTGCCAATGTCAAGGACATGTGACAAATAAAAGAAGTTTTTATCGTGTTCACAAAGTCAATTATAACAATTTTGCCAATTTTAAAGGGCCATAATTCAGTCATGCATGACGGATCTGGCTTGTTTTCAAAAGGAACCGATCTCTAATATATATCTAGCTACTGTATAAGTTTGGTAAACATCGGATAATAAATGTAAAGTCATGTATGAACGGATCTGACTGGTTTTCGAAAGGAACCGAGCTCTCATGTATATCTAGCTACTGAATAGGTTTGGTAAACATCAGATAATAAATGAAGACTGTATCGTGTTCACAAGAAATTGTGGACAGACGACGGAAGACAGACGACGGACAAAGGGTCACGTGACAGGTGAGCTAACAAAACAGACTTAATAATTCTTGCTATATGTTGACTACACATGTCATAATGCTCAATCTTGATCATAAATATCTTTCTTTTTTTTTAATTACTTTGTATTTTTTGTTTATATACTCCCGTTTTTGCTATCATACTTCTGCTAAACTAGGAGGAGAATAGACTTCCCCCTCTCCTTCCAAAGCTTGTGTCACACTTAACTTATAACTGAGGCAATAAACCTTAATATATATGTTAATATTTAAGCACCTATGTTTTTTTTTTATCTTATGGATCTAGTTAGAGGATTTAAAACAGTTTATTGGTAAAAAAAAACCTTGAGAAACTTCAGCTTGTATGACAGATTATAGTTGCAGTGAATGTTAAGTAAACCGTAAACCAAATGGTTTCAGGACTAAACTTGTCATTTCACGACTAAACTTCACATGCTGAATATCACATAGATCGTAGCATATAAAATGTTTTATCCCTACGTCAATATTGACCATTTCTGCTCTTGGTAACCTTTTTATATAGGCTATGGTAGCCAAGTGAGCAATATAGGCACATCTTGGCCTTCTTGTTTAAAATAAACTGACATTTGGCCTTCTTGTTCGAAATATTTACATCCTGTCTGCTTGCACAGGTTATTTAAATGTACTGAACTGCATCTGCTTCCTTTAAGTCATGCTTCAAAATCATGCACAGCGTATTTGATGCTTTGCATCAAAATTCTTCTAGTCTTTTTATTTATTTTGTTTGATTGATTGAATTAAGTGCCGTTTTCAACAATTTTCCAGCCATATCACGGCTGCTTACCTGCTCACCTTCCCACATGTTTCCTGGCTCTCTCTCACCAGTAATCAACACAACAGTCTTTCTAAGCAACTGGCTGCTTTTCAACATGGACTTGCTATTTTTTTCAATTGATGGAGAGACCCTTGTTGTATTGACTTTTGTAAAACATCGGAAAGAAAGTTTTCCAAGCTGTAGTTCAACCCTTTCCCTCATACGACAATTCAGCAGCAGACAACTTTGAACATATTTTGTCAAAAGATAGAAAATCTCAATAATTGACTGAAAGTGGAAAACATTGTAGCAAAAGGAGAAATTGCTCATTTTGAGAAATTTCTTCTTTTGTTACTATGTTTTCAACAAGAGGCCCATGAGGGCCTATGCTCTACTGGCATTGATCTGGCTTGTTTCAAAAGGAACCAATATGTCATCAATATTCAAATACCATCTAAGTTTGGTGAAGATCAGATAGTAAATGGAAGCTCTATTGTGTTCACAAGCTGTATTATAGCAATTTTGACAATTTCAAGGGCCATAATCCAGCCATGCATGGGTAGATCTGGCCATTTTTTAGAAATGAACCAAACTCTCATGGATATCTATCTACTGTATAAGTTTGATTGAGATACAATCAAAAATAAGGACTATCATGTTAACAAGCCCTATTATAGCAATTTTGACAATTTCAAGGGCCATAATTCAGTCATGCATGGGGCGGATCTGGCTTGTTTTCGAAAGGAATCAAGCTCTCATGGATATCTAACTACTGTATAAGTTTGGTTGAGATACAATAAAAAATAAAGACTGTATCGTGTTAACAAGCTCTATTATAGCAATTTTGACCATTTCCAGGGCCATAATCCAGTCATGCATGGGTGGATCTGTGGCTGGTTTTCGTAAGGAACCGACTCTCATGGATATCTAACTACTGTATAAGTTTGATTGAGATACAATCAAAAGTGAAGACTGTATCGTGTTAACAAGCTCTTTTATAGCAATTTTGACCATTTCAAGGGCCATAATCCAGTCATGCATGGGTGGATCTGTGGCTGGTTTTTGAAAGGAACCGAGCTCTCATGGATATCTAACTACTGTATAAGTTTGGTTGAGATACAATCAAAAGTGAAGACTGTATCGTGTTAACAAGAAATTGTTTACGGACGGACGGACGAACGGACGTACACACGGACGACGGACAAATCGCCACGACATAAGCCCTTCTGGCCTTTGGCCAGTAGAGCTAAAAAGCTGTCTGCTGTAGAGGCGTCAGAAAGCGTCTTTATGAGGGAAAGGGTTAAACTCATCACCCCTGTATTGAAAACCCATGATGCCAGCGACAGAGCTACTTGGGCGTGGCTTTATGATATTATATAATTTCGGGTTTTTTGTTTGTTTTTCTCGTTAGGTTGAAAATATTGTCTGCTGCAGTTAAGAGAAAATCTGCAGTACACTGCTTTGAAAATGTCTATGCAAAAACAACAGGAACTCACATAAATGAAAGTTAAATTATTGAAAGAGTTGAAAACATTGTGGCAAAAGGAAATATATATTTCTCCATTTGCCACAATGTTATCGAAAGTCCTCTGCCGCGTATGTGTGTCAAACTGCATCTACAATATAGGAAAGGGTTAACCCATTACTTCATATGATTTTTCATAGGTTGTCTGCTTTAAAATCATAAGACAAACAATTTCACCAATCTAGAAAACTGAAAGAATTATAATGATAAAGAGTTGAAAATATTGCAAGATAAGGTGAAATTGCTTGTTTTGAGCAATTTCACCTTTTATTGCAATGTTTTCAAAAGTCGTCTACAGCAGCAGGTGTCAAATGTCATCGGTGTGAAGTAATGGGTTAACCCTTTCCCTCATATAGACGCTTTCTGACGCCTCTGCAGCAGACGGCTATTTGAAAACATAGTGACAAAAGAAGAAATTGCACAGAACGTGCAATTTCTCCTTTTGACACAATGTTTTCCACTTTTTGTCATAGGTTATCCATTCAATTATGGAGATTTTCTATGGTATGACAAAATACGTTCAAAGTCGTCTGCTGCAGAATTGTCGTATGAGGGAAAGGGTTAAAACAAATAAGATGCACTTTATATGTAAACTTTCTTTTTACCGATAAGCTTTAAATTTTCAAGTTCAAAACTCTTGATATTTTACATTACATTAACAGTTTCTATGGAAACAGACTTTACAAAAATATCACGCTGGGCCTATCAGGCAAGATTTTCGGATATCTGCCAAATTTTGCATAAAATCAGTGAAAAAAATACTTCAAGTGTTTACCATCAATAGCAACTGTGTCTGTTCTCATTACATTGCATTAATCCTTTCCCTCATACAACAATTCAGCAGCAGAAAACTTTGAAATTATCAGGGCTAAAATACGTACATCATTTTAAAATGAAAAGGTTATTACTGAAAAGATTGGAAAACACTGCGGCAAAAGGAGAAACTGGTCATAGAGAGCAATTTCTTCTTTTGGCACAATGTTTCGAAAATTCGTCTGCTGCAGAGACATCAGATGTGAGAAAGGGTTAAAGACTTTATCCCTTTTCCCGATAAAAACTGTATATGTTTAACCCTTTACTACTTAAAAATTTTGTAAAATATATCGAAACTCTCTATGAAATGTTTCCAAACCAATATTTTTCGGATGTAAACATTTTAACCCTTTCCCACTTGTAGACGCATCTGCAGCAGACAACTTTTGAAAACATTGTGACAAATGAAGAAATTGCTTTTTCAGTAATTATACCTACAATTATAGAGATTTTCCATATCTTTGAGTAGACATTTTGGAAGGCGTTTTTCCTTTTGTCACAATGTTTTCAAAAGTCGTCTGATACAGATGTGTCAAAATGTTTTTTATTTTACTAAAAAGCAGGTTACTCAATCCCCTTCCCTCATACATCAAATATGCAGCAGACGACTATAAAACCATATAGACACAAACAAGAGGCCCTGGTATCGCTCCACTGCCATTGGGCAAAAATAAAATCTCCAAACAACCCGTCCCCTTGTGGCCATGTTTTTTTAACAAATCAACATGGCTTGAAGGAATCTGATAGAGGGTCAAGGTCACCCTAGGAATATTTCTACAAAATTATTTGAAAATAGCCAAACACTTTTGGAGGAGAAGATTTTTTAAGTTTTTAATATAGCCATATAAGGCAAAATAGCCCTGCCCCCTGGAGGCCATGTTTATCGACCAATCAACTTGGCTTGAAGAAATCTGATAGAGGGTCATCCAAGTAACATTTCTACAAAATTATTTGAAAATTGGTCTGTCACACTTTCGAGGAGAAGACTTTTTAAGATTTCACTGTAGCCATGCATATAAGGCAAAATATCCCCGCCCTCTGGCGGCCATGTTTTTCTACCAATCAACATGGCTTGAAGGAATCTGATAGATGGTCTCCCAAGAAACATTTCTACAATTTTTTTTTGAAAATTGGCCAAACACTTTGAGAGGAGAATATTTTTTAAGTTTTTAATATAGCTATGTAAGGCAAAATGGCCCTGCTTCCTGGAGGCCATGTTTTTCGACCAATCAACTTGGCTTGAAGAAATCTGATAGAGGGTCACCAAAGGAACATTTCTACAAAATTGTTTGAAAATCGGCCTGACTTTTTCGAGGAGAAGACTTTTTAAGGTTTCACTATAGCCATGCATTATCCCTGTGAAATGAATAATTACTGTTCATGAACAGTTCTTGTATAATTCATGCAAAGTTCAGGTACCTGGTTCATGAACAGTTCATGGGATGTATATGAAGATAAAATGGCACAAATTCTTAAAAAGTTCTTAAATATGTAGTTCTTGAACAGGTCATGAACAGTTCATGACACATTCAGGAAACATTGTCATTAAAAAGTTCATGAATTGTTCAAGAACTGAAAATTCATAAAATATTCTTGATTTTCTTTTTAAACATGAACTGTTCAAGAACTTTTTCCAGTGCAAATTCATTGTGCCATTTTCTCTTCATGGATTGCTCATGAACGGTTCAAGAACTATCGCTCATGAACAGTTCTAGAACTACAGTTCATGAACAGTTCAAGAACTACTGTTCATGAACAGTTCATGAAAAGTTCATGTTCAATTGGTTGGTAACCAGTGTATGAAATAGTCTGGGTGGACCTAAGAACCAGATTTTGTACAGAAGAAATTACAGAAAGCCTGTGCAGATTATGTACAGAAAATATTCTGGTTCATTGAAACATAGTTGAACCAGAATTCAATAAAAATATTTTTTATATGAAGACAATTGGCTTCTTTCACATGTGGCAATGT
The DNA here is from genome assembly GCA_031761405.1 of Serripes groenlandicus. Taxonomy (NCBI): domain Eukaryota; kingdom Metazoa; phylum Mollusca; class Bivalvia; order Cardiida; family Cardiidae; genus Serripes; species Serripes groenlandicus. The sequence goes on along the minus strand of JASEVX010000004.1, from coordinate 124,565,426 downwards.
GATACTTAAATAAATCACCAATATAAACTTATTGTTTATGACATAGCATAATACAATTTGCTAATTTAATAAACAATGTAACATTTAAGACATTTACCAAATGTGCCCATCAAGTTGTTCATAAGAAATTACAAAAAACTTCTCTGTGCCTTTGAAACACAACATATTTCTCCCACCAAAAAACGTAAAGGAAGTAGTAAACATTACTAACTTCTTTTTGAAGAGTTCCTGTGTTTTATGCTTGAGTTAACTCCCTTGGTATATTTCAAATTCAAGTTCAGTTCCAGTGGTATTTTTGGTTATTCTACTCGTATTCCAGTAACATAGCAGGTAACAATGAAATTTGACTGGAATTGCATTAATGTTTTTCACTAGGGCCTTTACTTTTGACAAGAAGATTTCAAAAGTTTTCACTATAATACATTTATAAGAACTTCTTTGGTTCTAGAAGTGTTCTAGAAGTGATCTATAAATGTTCTTATTTCTCTATTCAGAATGGTAGTTTAAGAGATTCACACTGAGTTAAAAAGTCATTGTAATTTAATTAAATATCATTTTAAAATCAGTGATATATTAAACTTACTATTCAAGAACAGAATAAGAACTTATAGGGTTCATTAAAAGTACTTGAATTACACTTGACAGATGTTTATGAACTTGTTAAGAATTTGCCATGTTCTTCTTCAGTTCTTGAACAGTTCACGAACAAGTTTGTCTTACTGTTCATGAACTAAAGTTCTTGAACTGTGATTAAGAACTATTTAATGGCAGTTCATGAACAGTTCATAAGTGGCATGAAAAGTTCATAATTTCAAGAACAACATTTCACAGGGATAATAAGGCAAAATAGTCCGGCCATGTTTTTTGACCAATCAACATGGCTTGAAGGAATCTGATAGAGGGTCTCCCAAGGAACATTTCTCTATTTTGTTTTGAGAATTGGCCAAACACTTTTGGAGGAGAAGATTTTTTAAGTTTTCACTATAGCCATATAAGGCAAAATAGCCCCGCCCCCTGGGGTCCATGTTTTTCAACCAATCAACTTGGCTTGAAGCAGTCTGAAAGAGGGTCACCCAAGCAACATTTCTACAAAATTATTTGAAAATTGGCCTAACACTTCCAGAGGAGAAGATTTTTTAAGTTTTCTCTATTTTTTTCTTTCAGTGGCCATGGAAAGCAGAATTTTGCATGGATCCAAAAGATTTTAAGGGATTTAGAAGAAGACATTGAGATGAGTGGTGAGGGAGGAGAAGTAGTTTGAAGCAAAATGTTTATGGACGGGTGTACTACGGACAATTCGCCATGACATAAGCTAGACTGGCTTTCAGCCAGTGGAGCTAAAAACAAGAGGGTCATGATGGACCTGGATCCCTCCATTGAGTTATGCCAACCATAAAGTCAATCACAATTACTGTACTCATTTTGCAGTCAGGCAAGCTAATACTAGTGTAATCAAGATTTCCCAATTCTGCAGCAGACGACTTTGAACATATTTTGTCAAAAAATAAAAAATCTCTATAATTAAATGGATAACCTATGACTAAAAGTGGAAAACATTGTGCCAAAGAAGAAATTGCACGTTATGCGCAATTTCTTCTTTGATCAGTATGTTTTCAAAAAGCCGTCTGCTGCAGAGGCGTCATAAAATTGTCTATATGAGGGAAAGGGTTAAATTTAGCCTAGTCATCTGATTTTTTACCCAACATGACCTATATTCAAATTTGACCTAGATATCATCAAAACAATCATTATTTGGCCTAGATATCATCAAGACAATCACACATACTAAATTTGAAGCCGCTCACCTTTAAAATATAGTTTCCAGAGGGCTAACAAGAGTTTTATTCAATTTGGCGTAGTGACCTTAGTTTTTGACTGGATATGACCCAATTTCAAGCTTAGAGTAGACCATTCTGACAGTTTCAACATGCTCAAGTTAACCCTTTCCCTCATACGACAATTCTGCAGCAGACGACTTTGAACGTATTTTGTCAAAACATAGAAAATCTCCATAATTGAATGGATAACCTATGACAAAAAGTGGAAAACATTGTGGCAAAAGGAGAAATTGCACGTTTTGTGAAATTTCTTCTTTTGTCACTATGTTTTCAATACGCCGTCTGCTGCAGAGGCGTCAGAAAGCGCCTATATGAGGGAAAGGGTTAAGATACAGCTTCCAGAGTGTTAAAAAAATTCCTTCAATTTGGCCATGTGACCAAGTTCAATAAACTGACACAACCTATATTTGGTCTAGATAATTATGAAGACAAATTTTCTGAAAGAGTTTTAAGTTGCGGTCTCTAAAGTGTTAACAAAGTTTTCTCAAATTTGGCCTATTATTTGACCTAGTTTTTGACCTGACATTTCAGAAAAAGTTTCAACATCCTCAAATTAAAATGTTGTTTTGTTTTAAACTTTTATCTTATATAGACGCTTTCTGATGCCTCTGTAGCCGACGTCTTTTTGAAAACATAGTGACAACAAAAAAAAAATTGCTCAAAACAAGCAATTTCTCCTTTTGCCACAATGTTTTCCGATTTTAGTCATAGGTTATCCGTTCAATTATAGAGATTTTCTATTTTTCGACAATATATGTTCAAAGTCGTCTGCTGAAGAATTGTCGTATGAGGAAAAGGGTTAAAGAGGTTTTACCCTTTTTCAACATAATTTCAGTTATATCATGGCACCAGTTCCCTTATTCATGATCCCTGAGTAAACAAACTGAGAGTAGGAAATGTGCCTTAATTGCCCCAAGGGCACTCCACCATGACCATCATGCAGCGACCGGCGATCAAATCCGGGACGCCCTGTTTGTAATCCCCCACACTTGACCACGGAAGATTCCTGCATGTGGATTCCAGACTATTACCGAGATTTTCCATCAATTTGGCCTGTTAACCTAGATTTTGACCCAACATGACCAATATTCATGACCCATATTTAAACCTGTCCTAGATATTATCAAGGCAAACATTCTGACAAAGTTTCACCATGGTCAAGTTAAAATGCAGCCTCCAATGTTCACAGGATTTTCCTTCAAGTTAGACCCCCTAGTTACCTCACATGACCCAGTTTCAAACACAATTTGATGGAGATCGAGTTTTGATAAGCTTTCATGGAGATTACTTGCAAAATGTTGCATGAAGAGTTCACAATGCAATTGTTGACGACACACAGCAAACAAAATGTGGTCACAAGAGCTCACCTTGGCCACTTCGTGCTTATCATACAGTTCTCATTTTGACTATTGACCTCTAAGTGAGACCTTGACATTTGAGTTACAGGCCTGGGTCTTGTGCGCGACACGCCACCTCAGCATGGTGAACATTTGTGCCAAGTTTCTTTGAAATCCTATGATGCATGGTTAAAATAGGGCCGGACAAGGTACAGTCCTATCAAATAGTACTCATTTTAACCTTTGACATCTAAGTGTGACCTTGACATTTGAGGTACAGGTCTGGGTCTTGAGCATGACACACCAAGTTAAGATGGTGGGCCAGACAAGGTTAGGTGGGACTGACAGACGGACGGTAGGGTACTAATAATCTGCAGCAGACTCCTTTGAAATCATTTAAGCCAAAATATGGAAAATCTCTGAATTCAAATGTTGCGTAGCAGACAACTTTGAAAACATATATGCAAACATATGGAAAAATCTCCATAATTTAAAGTTTAATTATCAAATAGAGTTGAAAACATTATGAGCAATTTCTTCTTTTGTCATAATGTTTTCAAGAGTAGTCTACTGCAGATTCCTACAAGAGGGAAAGGGTTAATTGACATAATATGCAGATGCAACACATACATCTGCATGCGAGAGGGTGCTTCAAACAAAGGCAAGGGTCAGGCTTGTGAATTACCCTCCCCTACTCCCCCCCTGTATCTGTTGTTCAGTTTTCATTAGAAGAAATCATCATTATTAATAAATCAAAAAGCTATGAAAGATGGATAGTAAATCGATCAAAACTTGGCACCCGTCTTCTGACAGAGTTATTCGAGGAATTTTACAGTTTTTACGATATCTTCTATAGTCAAACTGAATTACATCCTATGAACCCTTCAGGACCAGGTAAAAAGGGGTTTACATAGGACCAGGTAAAAAGGGGTTTACATAGGACAAGGTAAAAAGGGGTTTACAGCTCCTTTCCCTACAACATTATTATTATCTGCAGCAGACGACTTTGAACATACTTTGTCGAAAAATAGAAAATCTGTATAATTGAATGGATAACCTATGACTAAAAGTGGAAAACATTGTGGCAAAAGGAGAAATTGCTTGTTTTGAGCAATTTCTCTTTTTTGTCACTATGTTTTCAAAAAGCCGTCTGCTGCAGAGTTGCCAGAAAGCGTCTATATGAGGGAAAGGGTTAAGATGCTGCACTTCAGATTATAGATACTAAATATCCAACCGATGTGGGTGATCAAAATAAACGTCTTTTCTTTTGTTTACCCACAATATAGGGTTTGCTGGGCACATAATTAAGGATTTTGGGATGTCAAATACTCCTATTATCTAGAGCTAGCCATCATCCTTAAAAATGAACCCTTGCTAAGCAAGAACTAAGAAAAGATAGCCCTATCCCACATATAACAAATATGCAGCAGACAACTTTGAAAAGATATGGACCAATAATTTCTACAAATGAAACTAGAACTATCACTGAAGATGATAAATACCCCCAAAACAGCACCTTGACCTACAACATAACTTAATAAGTAAAAGGGCCATAACTCTGTAAAAAAACATGCAATTGTAACCCCTTAATATACACATCAGATATGCACATCTCTTCTTGGTATAGAACCTTCATGTAAAATTTTATTGAATTCCGACCAGTGGTTTTTAAGAAATAGGCCGGACAACCGACAGACAGCCTGTCACAGCGGGGGTATAAATATGATTTGTTAAAAATATTGTGGCAAAAGGAGAATGTACTCATGAAGAGCATTTTCTTCATTTGCCACAATTTTATCAAAAGTCATGTGCTGCAGAGGCATCAGAAAAGAAAATAATTTTTGTGGGGGGTTAAATATATGTGTAAATAACAACTGTTATACTTTTGCAATTCACTTCCGAAAGCTATCATACGAACCCATTCAAAAGTAGTTTGCAGCAGGTATTAATTAACCCTTTCCCACTTAAAGACGCATTCTGATGCATCTGCAGCAGACATCCTTTGAAAAATTTAAAAATTGTGGCCAATTAAAGAAAACATTGCTCCTTTTGAGAACTTTTCCCTTTAATTGGCAACAATGTTTTCAAATCTTTTTAAAAATTATACTTTTATTTGACTATATTTTATATATTTTGTACCAAGATATTTTCAGTCTTCTGCAGCAGATTTGTTGTAATGTGGTAAGAGGAAAACATATCATATATTTGATGGGACAAATTACTCCCTTAAACCCAATGTAGTGGGTACTATCAAGAGACAACAAAATAAGATCATCATATTAAGCTGCATCCAAATACAAAATGTAGCAAAATTGTCTTCTGACAGTCAAACTGTTGGAAAAGGGGAAGTCCCTGTCTATCTAGACATCCTTTAAAGCTAAGCGTTCCTCAATGATCAATAACTACATCCATATGATGGTCTATATTTAGCAACAGTATCACACCGGAATTTATTGTTAAGCAATTCCGTAGGAGACTCATGGAAAATGTCAATATCCAATGTCTATTTATAGTAACGCCGTTACGGACTGACAAAGATTTTCCAATACTCTTTGGAATTGGTTTCTATTTATAGGCTCCACGGGACGCCGCTCGCTGCAGAAAAATGGGACAAGATATCCTTTGCCCAACTCAATAACTTAATCCTTTCCCATATATAGACGCTTTCTGACCCCTCTGCAGCAGACGAAGTAAATAAAACATGATGGAAAAGAAGAAATTGCTCAAATCGAGCAATTTCTCCTTCTGCCACATTATTTTCAACTTTATTCAACTCTTTTCAATATTTTAACTTTCATTTATAGAGATATGCCATATTTTTACCATGAACATTTCAAAGCCGTCTGCTGCAGATTTGTGCTGCAGATTTTTGTATTTAGTAATGGGTTAATCCTTTCCCACATACAGTGGCAATTTTACCATTTGCCACAAGTTTTCAACTCAATCCAATAACAAAACTTTCACTAATAGGTTTTAAATATTTTTGCATTGATGTTTTCAGCCGCCTGCTGCAGATTTGTTGTATGTAGAAAAAGGTTAAAGATGATGCAGATTTTTCTCCGTTTGTCACAATATTTTCAAAAGTTTATCTTATATAATGGCGGCTTAACCCTTTCCCTCATATAGACGCTTTCTGATGCCTCTGCAGCAGATAGCTTTTTGAAAACATAGTGACAAAAGAAGAAATTGCACAAAACGTGCAATTTCTCCTTTTGACACAATGTTTTCCACTTTTTGTCATAGGTTATCCATTCAATTATGGAGATTTTCTATTTTTTTTGTCAAAATACGTACAAAGTCGTCTGCTGCAGAATTGTCGTATGAGGGAAAGGGTTAAGACATGCCAAAAACAACCAAATTAACATAATGGAATTTACCCAAAACATAAAACATTTAAGAAGCCTCTGTAACGGATCAGTTCTGATATAATTGTGGTAAAGGGAGAAATTGATATAATTGTGGGAAAGGGAGAAATTGATATAATTGTGGTAAAGGGAGAAATTGATATAATTGTGGTAAAGGGAGAAATTGATATAATTGTGGTAAAGGGAGAAATTGATATAATTGTGGTAAAGGGAGAAATTGATATAATTGTGGTAAAGGGAGAAATTGATATAATTGTGGTAAAGGGAGAAATTGATATAATTGTGGTAAAGGGAGAAATTGATATAATTGTGGTAAAGGGAGAAATTGATATAATTGTGGGAAAGGGAGAAATTGATATAATTGTGGTAAAGGGAGAAATTGATATAATTGTGGTAAAGGGAGAAATTGATATAATTGTGGTAAAGGGAGAAATTGATATAATTGTGGTAAAGGGAGAAATTGATATAATTGTGGTAAAGGGAGAAATTGATATAATTGTGGTAAAGGGAGAAATTGATATAATTGTGGTAAAGGGAGAAATTGATATAATTGTGGTAAAGGGAGAAATTGATATAATTGTGGTAAAGGGAGAAATTGATATAATTGTGGGAAAGGGAGAAATTGATATAATTGTGGTAAAGGGAGAAATTGATATAATTGTGGTAAAGGGAGAAATTGATATAATTGTGGTAAAGGGAGAAATTGATATAATTGTGGGAAAGGGAGAAATCGTTAAGGATGTGATTTGATATCATTGTGGGAAAGGCAGAAATTTTCCAAATAACAGAATTAACCCTTTCCCTCATATAGACGCTTTCTGACGCCTCTGCAGCAGACGGCTTTTTGAAAACATAGTGACAAAAGAAGAAATTGCTCAAAGCAATTTCTCCTTTTTTGACAAAATGTTTTCCACTTTTAGTCATAGGTTATCCATTCAATTATAGAGATTTTCTAATTTTTTACAAAGTATGTTCAAAGTTGGCTGCAGAATTGTCGTATGAGGGAAAGGGTTAAAGTCTTAAAACATTTCTATCCAATATATTTCATAGCATTTGAGCATTGTCAGATTTGAAACTCTTTCCCACATTGTGGCACATCAACAACTGGCCACTTTTGAAAGCATTGTTGTTAACCCTTTCCCTCATACAACAATTCTACAGCAGATGACTTTGAACGTATTTTGTCAAAAACTTGAAAATCTCTTTAATTGGATGGATAACCTATGACAAAAAGTGGAAAACATTGTAGCAAAAGGAGAAATTGCATGTTCTGTGCAATTTTTTCTTTTGTCACTATGTTTTCAATAAGCCATCTGCTGCAGAGGCATCAGGAAGCATCTATATGAGGGAAAGGGTTAAAGGAGAAATTTCTCATTATGATCGCTTTTTCCTTTTGTCACAATGTTTTCAACTCCATGATTTTAGTCCTTTGCTACAGATTTGTTATATGTTGGGAAGTGTTTATATTAATTAGTTGAAAATGGCAAGAATATGATTTGTGAAGAAAATGGAAAACATTCTGTAGAAAGGAGAAACTGCTTGTTTTCAGCAAATTCTCCTTTCTCCATGCTGTTGTCAAAATGGCTGCACAAGCATCATGATAACTTTATTAGGTGGAAGGGATAATGAATGTTTTCTTTTTGACCTGATATTAAAGAATCGCCTGGTGTTCCCCACCTGTTTCCCACAAACAACAAATCTGTAGCAGACAACATCTTATCAAAAATAAATATATCTCTCTTTATGGCATTATAACTATTAAATTGAAAATCTTTTTGCAAAAGGAGAAATTGTTCATCATGAGAAATTGCTCCTTCAAATGTTACAATATTTTTAATCCTTTCCCTCATATAGATGCTTTCTGACGCTTCTGAGCAGACAGCTTTTTGAAAACATAGTGACAAAAAAAGAAATTGCTCAAAACAAGCAATTTTTCCTTTTGACACAATGTTTTCAACTTTTAGTCATATGTTATCCATTCAATTATAAAGATTGTCTATGTTTTGACAAAATATGTTTAAAGTCGTCTGCTGCAGAATTGTCGTATGAGGGAAAGGGTTAAAAGGTGTCTACATATTGGTCAAATTCTTCGTGATGAGAACTTGCTCCTATTCTAACAATGGTATTACTTCTGCATTACAATCATTAAATGATATAAAAATCATCAGACGTCATTGCACAGAGGGATGATCTGTATCATTATGGGATAAACAGATAGCACATACAACAAATCAACAGCAAACGACTTTAAAAACACTAAGTAAAATATCAAAACTCTCTACAAATGAAAAAACAAATTATTGATTTAAGTCGTTGTGACAAAAAGAAAAATAACTAGAGATTGCTTTTTTGAATCAAAGCGCCAATGGCACTGTAGTGGCGATCGTATGGAAAATCCTGCAAAGTAACAAGCAGTATATCGGTGTAGGGCTTGCGATGACTCTGGTGCGGGTATATTTGAGAATGTATCAACCCTGCATCTTTTGACAGTAGAATAATGTTAGTTTGCCAGAATGTTGTCTTGGTGATTATTTAGTTACGTTCTGAAATTGGTCATGATGTGTTCAAAATTAGGCCATTCCAAAGTTATGAAAAATCTAGTTGGTATTCGATAGACTACCGTTTTAGCTCATTAGAATGACTATTTGTAATCTAAATTGTTTGGGTAATCACATGTTTATCACCAGGTCGTTAGGCCATATTAAGATAAAATATATTTTACACTTTAGAAATGACTAAAGAAAGGAGAGAAAACAGTATCCATTAGTTTGGTGTTTGTTTCAATTATGTCCGATATTAAACAGGTCTGTTCAATTTAGTCCCTTCACATTGCATGATTGAGGGTTGTCACAGTGTATTTATATGTCTCTGAGGTTGTTAAACTGCTTCGAATAATGTGAGTGCAAAAACAAACACAAAACATGCTCCAAAAGCACAATTTCACTATTTGCCAAACTGTTTAATTTATGAAAATATAGGCATATATTATAATGCTAGATCTTCAAACTCAATTAGGCTACACTGTCAGCATTGATTGCTAATTGACTCTAGAACGTGCAGACGTGTATACATAACGTGTGTACACACTGCCATCGTGTGTCCTTTAAACCTTTGTAAACCAGTCTTATTATCTAGACGCTTTCATATATTTAAACAAGTACAAAATAAAGCGTTTATAATATTGAGATTTACAAGCTTTTCTGGTTTTTGGTCTCGCGAGCTATTTATAGAACCTTTTGGAATTTCCAGATTTGAGTATCACCAGAGTTGTCGTTATTTGCAAGGCAGAACGCGCAATGATATTTATTATCTGCCATATCATGACGAAGATAATCAGAGTACAACCAACTCCTGCCGAATCAGGTTAAAGGTCAAAAGGTTACGGTTGACTACAGTAAAAATAAAACGAGGCACAGGAGTATCATGATACTCTGCATAGCGTACCCAAGACGCCCGATGATATTTATTATCTGCCCAAACATGAAGAAAGATAATATGTAAATAGTTTAACTCTATTTAGATATTTTCTCGATAAATCTCAAATATTAGTACCAATCCGGTATCAAAGTAGCACTAACATTATCATTATTAATCGTGTGCCTGCATCACTGATGGAACTATATATATATATGGGGTTTAACGGAAGTGAGTAAATTGCCTTTGCAGAAATATCCAACCGATTGTTCAAATACGACTATATAATTTTTTTTTCGTTGTTGTTGTTTTGGTAGCACTGTGGCGATTGTCAACCAATCGCCACAAAAAGCGCTTGTCTCCCCATTAGTGTGGTTTTAGGGGAGGAAAAGAAATGATGGAGTCAAAAGACCTTTGACCTTGTGACCCCAAAATCAAATAAAATCAATAAAGTTCATCTACTGGTTAGGACCAACCTGCACACCAGGTATGAAGTTCCTCAACATAAGCATAGTTGTTGAGCGGAAACTATTTTTCAGCTGAAGGTTACCATGACCTAGTGACCTCAAAATCAATAGGGGTCATCTGCTGGTGGTGACCAACTTGCACACCAAGTATTAACTTCCATGGCCAAAGCATTCTACAGTTATTAAGCAAAAATTATTTCACAGTGCCCTTGACCTTGACCTTTGACCTTGTGACCTCAAAATCAAACAAAATCAAAAAGGGTCATCTACTGGTTAGGACTAACCTGCACACCAGGTATGAAGTTCCTCGACATAAGCATTCTTTATTGTCACTGTTCAGCTCAAGGTCACTGTGACCTTGACTTTAGATGTACTGATCTCAAAATAAATAGGGGTCTTCTACTGGGCATGGCAAACCTTCATACCAAGTAAGGAGTTCTTCGGCCAAAGCGTTCATCAGTTATTGAGCGGAAACCATTTTTTACCTCACAAGGTCACCGTGACCTTAACCTTTGACCTTCTGACATCAAAATCAATAGGTGTCATCTACTGGTCATGACCAACCTGCATACCAAGTATGAAGTTCCTATGCCTAACTGTTCTTCAGTTATTGAGCGGAAACAAGTGTGATGGACGTGACTTTGACCACTGTGACCTTGACCTTTGACCTGGTGATCTCAAAATCAATAGAGGTCATTTGCTGGTAGTGACCAACCTGCACACCAAGTATGAAGTTCCTGGGCCCAGACAAAAACAAATTTTCAGCTCATTGTCACTGTGACCTTTCAGCTCAAGGTCACGGTGACCTGGACTTTAAACTTACTGACCTCAAAATCAATAGGGGTCTTCTACTGGGCATACCAAGTATGGAGTTCTTCGGCCCAAGCGTTCTTCAGTTATTGAGCTTTTTACCTCACAAGGTCACCATGACCTTGACCTTTGACCTTCTGACATCAAAATCAATAGGGGACAGCTACTGGTCATGACCAACCCGCATACCAAGTATGAAGTTCCTACGCCCAAGTGTTCTTCAGTTATTGAGCGAAAACAAGTGTGACAGACGGAAGGACGGAAGGACAGACAGAACGGGCAAAAACAATATGTCACCCCCATGTATGGGGGAGACATAATAAGCACTTTCTCCTTTTGCCACAATGTTTTCAAAATTGATCTGCTGCAGAGACATCAGAAAGGGTCTGTTTAAGGGAAGAGGGTAATTACATGAAGTTTTAACTCACCAATTGGTTCTTGAAAGCCCGAGTCCACGCTCCCTTTGATATCCAACCTGGATATTGGGTCTGTATTAATAGAAATAAACAACATTATAACCCTCTACAGCATACATCAAATCAAAAGCAAACAACTTAGTCAAAAATCTTGATATGTAAAAGTCCTTAGAAAATATTATCAGCAATTTGTCATTTTGCCACAAGGTTTTCAACTCCATTCAATACTTATACTTTCACTTTCTATATTTTTGCTCAGATGTTTTCATAGTCGTCTGCTGCTGAGTTGTTGTGTGCGGGAAAGGGTTAACTGGTTCCCATGGAACAACAACTGTAATCCCATAGATTTGACACAAAGATGTGAAACCATCAAGAGAGCCATCCCTCCCAGTTTTAATTATAGGGGCAAGGGATGTAACTTTTTGGTCACAAGGATTTTGTCCGCAAACGATCGCTTTACAAAAACCCGACTCAAAATCACAACTCTAACGATAAAATTTGACAGGTGGGACACAGGTCTGCAACCCAAACTTCGAGCTAATTTTTCCTTATAAACGATATATAAGCCTGTTATACAACAAGAGGCCCATGAGGGCCTATGCTCTACTGGTATGGTCATTTTCAATCCAGAGCATGTATGTATGGTATGTATGGTGAAGATCGGATAGTAAATGGAGGCTCTTTTGTGTTCATAATCCAGTCTTGCATTGGCGGATCCGGCTGGTTTGCGAAAGGAACCGAGCTCTCATCAATATTCAACTACTATCTAAGTTGGTGATGATCGGATAGTAAATCGAGGCTCTATTGTGTTCACAAGCTGTATTATAGCAATTTTGACAATTTCAAGGGCCATAATCCAGTCATGCAAGGGCACATCTGGCTAGTTTTCAAAAGGAACCGAGCTCTCATGGATACCTGATACCTAACTACTGAGAAAGTTTGGTGAAGATCAGATAGTAAATGGAGCCTCTATTGTGTTCAAAAGCTCTATTATAGCAATTTTGACAATTTCAAGGGCCATAATCCAGTCTTGCATGGGCGGATCCGGCTGGTTTGCAAAAGGAAACGAGCTCTCATGGATAGCTCTCATGGATATCTAACTACTGTATAAGTTTGATTGAGATACAATTGAAAGATTGAAGACTGTATCGCGTTCACAAGCAATTGTTTAAGGACGCACAGACGATGGACACCACACCACGGCATAAGCTCTTCTGGCCTTTGGCCAGTAGAGCTAACTAGTTGCAGCATGATTTTCCTATGACATCTAAAAATATACACATTAACCCTTTCCCAGCAGACGATTTCGAACGTTTTTGTCAATACATAGAAAATCTCCATAATTGAATGGATAACCTATGACAACAAGAGTTGTCGGAGGACAATATAGCTCGCCTATCAGGGCCATCGTCTATCAGGGCCTACTTCAGAACAGTTATAGCATTAGGTAAAGTCACACAGTATCACCTATTGCAAGATAATACACCTTTTCAATACTTCCATGCAAATGTTAACCAAGTCCATACAGGCCTTTTAAATCTGTAAATTGGTTTATATACGATGTATGCCAATAGTGAACATAATACCGAAGACTTACAGTATCAGTATCAGATAAAACCACACACTATTATTTATTGCAAGATATCACAAATTTTCAATACTTGCATGCAAATCTTAACCTGGCAACGCTGATACCAACGCCATACAAGGTCCCCTAATGATCCTGAATAAGTGTGTGAAGTTTCAAAGCAACAGCATACACAGTGTCTGAGAAAAGGCCTTGCACACAAAGGTTTGACCCAATTTCTAAGTCGAAAAAGGGGCACAATTCAGTCAAAATCCATTCCAGAGTTATGGGACTTGACATACAAGGTCCCCTAATGACCCTGAATAAGTGTGTGAAGTTTGAAAGCAACAGCATACACAGTGTCTGAGAAAAGGCCTTGCACACAAAGGTTTGACCCAATTTCTAAGTCCAAAAAGGGGCACAATTCAGTCAAAATCCATTCCAGAGTTATGGGACTTGACATACAAGGTCCCCTAAAGATCCTGAATAAGTGTGTGAAGTTTCAAAGCAACAGCATACACAGTGTCTGAGAAAAGGCCTTGCATGCAAAGGTTTGACCCAATTTCTAAGTCTAAAAAGGGGCACAATTCAGTCAAAATCCATTCCAGAGTTATATGGGACTTGACATACAAGGTCCCCTAATGACCCTGAATAAGTGTGTTAAGTTTGAAAGCAACAGCATACACAGTGTCTGAGAAAAGGCCTTGCACGCAAAGGTTTGACCCAATTTCTAAGTCTAAAAAGGGGCACAATTCAGTCAAAATCCATTCCAGAGTTATGGGACTTGACATACAAGGTCCCCTAATGATCCTGAATAAGTGTGTGAAGTTTCAAAGCAACAGCATACACAGTGTCTGAGAAAAGGCCTTGCACGCAAAGGTTTGACCCAATTTCTAAGTCTAAAAAGGGGCACAATTCAGTCAAAATCCATTCCAGAGTTATGGGACTTGACATACAAGGTCCCCTTATGATCCTGAATAAGTGTGTGAAGTTTCAAAGCAACAGCATACACAGTGTCTGAGAAAAGGCCTTGCACGCAAAGGTTTGACCAAGCTGGCAACGCGGACGCCAACGCCAACACCAACGCCAACGCCAACGCGGACGCCGGGGTGATAACATAAGCTCCCCTATTTCTTTGAATAGGCGAGCTAAAAAGTGGAAAACATTGTGGCAAAAGGAAAAAATTGCACGTTTTGTGCAATTTCTTCTTTTGTCACTATGTTTTCAAATAACTGTCTGCTGCAGAGGCGTCAAAAAGCGTCTATATGAGGGAAAGGGTTAATATGAAACTAATAAGTGATTTTACTTCATTAGCGCATTTTGTTTTTTCATGATCATATAACATATGTGAATGTTTGAAAAATTAAAGTTTTTCTGATATTGTTGTATACTTTGATCCTTATTGTAACAGGGTATTTCATTGGGCGCTTAAACTGAAATGGCCAATCACAGCTCTTCTTAAAATAAAAAGTTTGGAGACCTGTGTGTGACCAGTCAAATTTCACCGTTATTGTCTTGAACTTAAGTCTGGTGTTCGTAAACCAACGTTTTGCGGATATAATCTTTGTTATCAGTATTTAGGGTAGATACTTTGCTACATGCATACTCAATAATTTTTTGAAATATCTCGTAAAACAAATAATTAATAAATGCTGGCCTAACAAGAAATAAATTTTCTTCATATAAGTCTCCATTTTTAGGAGGTTTTTGAAAAACCCTTTCCAAAATGAAACTAATCTAACAATGATGGTTTTCTCATGGAACTCTCGATTATAGGTCATTTCAGATTGACTTTTGCTTAAGCCAATCAGATTATTTGATATCAATAGGGGGAGGGCGGGGGGCGGGGGGGATAATCCATATAAATATTAATAAAAACGATAGATGGCTAAGTGTTCCGATTGTATATTATCCATTTCGATAGCAGAACCGAGCATTGGTTGTATTGTGTGTTTTCATTGGATAGATATATGAGCACCTGTTCATAAATATTTAGGGTCAATTTGATAATGCCTTTTGGTCTGATTTTGATGAGATTGCTTACATCTGTATATCATCATTTCTGAAATAAAAAAATCTGCAACAGACCACTTTGAAAACTTTCGTACAAAAACCATGGAAAATTTGCTCTGACAGAACAGAAAAGATTGCTAGAAATTGCATATTTTTAGCTACATTGAATTCATTCCTTTACACGAGGAAGTAAATTTTATTGACTCAGAAGCATACAACTTTTGAAAAAATTGTCACATATGTTAGAAAGTTGCTTATAATGATTCTATTAAAAAATACTATACTTCCCTTTGTTCAGAATTTAAATCTTTAAAACCCTTTCCCACACACAAGATATCTACAGCAGATGACTTTGAACACATCAGGGTTAAAATGTGGAAAATCATTATAAACAAAAGAACAAGAGAAAGTTGATGCAAGGCATCAATGTCACCGGAAAAGACTGCATTGATTTATTTATGTATTCTTGACTTTCCTTAGTCTATACAAACATTAGGAACGTTGAAATGAAAACATTTGCTTATAAATTTTATATTCATACCTATTATTATACATTAGGGTATCTATAAACAAGAGGGCCATGATGGCCCTGGATCGCTCACCTTAATTATACAATGTACTACAATGCAAAATACATCAGGACAATTATTCTGAATGCAACCTCCACAGTGTTAACAATATTTTCCTTCATTTGGCCTAGTGATCTATATTTTTTTACCTGATATGACCCATATTCCAACATGGACTAGATATTATCAAGACAACATTCTGACAAATTTTCAACTTGCTCAAAGTAAAAATGCGGCCTCCGGAGTTTGAACAATATTTTCATTTATTGACCTTGTTTCTGACTCTACATGATCCATATTCGATCTTGGCTTAGATATCATTTAGATAAACATTCTCATAAAATGTCAAGCTGCTGTAGCAAAAAATGTGTCTTCTACAGAGTTAACAAGATGTTCCTTCAATTTGGCCTAGTGACCTAGTTTCTGACCCAATATGACCCATATTCGAACTTGGCCTAGATATCATTTAGACAAACATTCTGACCAAATTTCAAGCTGCTGAAGCAAAAAATGCGACCAAATTTCAACATGCTCAAGTTGAAAATGTGGCCTCTACAGTGTTAACAAGATTACCCTTCAATTTGGCCTAGTGACCTAGTTTCTGACCCGATATGACCCATATTCGAATTTGACCTAGATATCTTTAAGACAAACATTCTGACAAAATTTCAAACTGCTGAAGCAAAAATTGCGGCCTCTAGAGTGTTAACAAGATTTCGCTTCAATTTGACCTAGTGACCTCGTTTTTGACCTCATATGGCCCAGTTTCGAACTTGTCCAAGATTTGATGGAGATGAATGTTCTGATACACTTTCATGAAGATTGGATGCAAAATGTAGCCTGTAGAGTGTTAACAAGCTGAAATGTTGACGACGCACGACGGACAACGCACGACGCACGACGGACGGACGCCGGACAAAATGTGATCACAATAGCTCACCTTGCACTTCGTGCATAGGTGAGCTAAAAATTAACGAAATGTGTACACATTTATCTTGGCTTAAATTTAATTTTGCTGTTGTTACTTATTTAAATAATAGTATTCATTCATATAATTTCAATGTTTGTCAATCTTATTCGAATCACAAGGTAAATATCCTGGTATTGCTTTAAAGGGAGGTAATTTGAAGTAAACAAAAGTCTTCAAAAGAAGAAATATATCAGCATTACCGTCTACAGTTTGTGGATTTAAAATGTTCTATTTTTCTTATTTCTACATGTACAACGAAATATTGCGGCTTCTCTTTGACGCTTTGCGTCAAACATTCGTCTTGTACTTGTCTAAAATAAAATAATATCACTCGCTTTTTCATATCGAAATGCGCATGCGCGAAAATCGATGTTAAAGGTCACGAAACTACACAACAGAATAGGGTCTATATTTAGCTTAGAAACAGTTCCTACTCTAGATATTCATGGATTAACATTATTAAATGAATTCTACACAAATCAAGACATCTCTTTGAACATGAAAACAACATTTAGTAAGTTAAAATTGCTATTAAAAGGAGAATTCGACGTGATATTTATCTCGACTTTGACATAACGGTCTGCAGCAAGTCTAGCAGGGACCTCTTGTGTCTTCGTAAATAAGACAAAAAACACAAATGCGAGTCAAAATAAAGAAACTGTAAATACCTAAAACATCGGAATATTTATTTCATTTTAGATGTGTCATTACTTAGTGTTTTTAAACAAACACAATTGTAATATGTTCAAGACATTTAAATGTGTTTCTTTCTAATAATAATCCCCCCTCCCATGTGATTTCAGAAAACCTATTAAAAATAGAAGTCGCGGGCTTCTGCCCGGCGACTAATAACATTAATATTGAAAAGAGCTTTTCAAAAGTTGCCTGCTGCACGTCAGAATGCTTTAATAACCATTTCCCATTTTGAGAGACCCACTTTTGAAAGTGGGCCAGTATAGCTACATTGCCACTAGGCAAATTTAAATCACTATAGACATGTAAGGCAAAACAGCCTAGCTCCCTCAGGCTGCCATGTTTTTCTACCAATCAACATGACTTGAAGGTCTTTGTAGAGTCACCTAAGGAACATTTCTACAAAATTATTTGAAAATTGTCCTTACAGTTTTGGAGGAGAAGATTTCTTCAAGTTTTGACTAAAGCCATTATAAGGCTACAGTCCAGTCCCCTGGAGTCCATGTTTTTTGACCAATCAACATGACTTAAAGGAATGTGATAGAGGGGTTACCCAAGGACCTTTTTAATAAAAATTGAATTATTTGAAAATTGGTCAGATACTTCTGTCATTTCACATAAATTTAGCAGTATAAGGCATAGAGGATCACCCAAAGAACATTTCTACAATTTCTTTTGAAAATCTGCAAGATGCTTTCGGAAGTGAAGATGTGTGAATAACTGCATGGAAACACACACATACTTATAGTTTTGATTCAAAAGATATTTTGCATTTAAAAGAAATTTGGTTACATGTGTAAAGTTTCCATGAGATGACAGGACACACTGAGTCACATACATGTAATCATGCTTAGTTTTATGGAAGGATCTGATATCAAGCCTTAATGTTTTAGTTTTCCCTCTTGGATAGATAAATATCCCACAATTGGAGTTGATACTTTCACACATTTTCTTTTTCCTGATTTGAAGTTTCCAAAACAAATTTAATATACATACCGGTAAATTAATTAAAATCAGTTTCTTTTTTCATTTTGTATGCAGTAAGTGTGTAAATGAAACAAAATTAACAGAATATAGACCCTTATCTTTTTACTTAACCTTTCATACAACACTATCTACGTTTTCCTTGTAATTTCAACATCTTTCAATTTAGTTACCCTTTTCCTCATATAGACCCTTTCTGACGCCTATACAGCAGATGACTTGAAATCATTGTGACAAATGGAGAAATTGCTAACAATGAGAAATTTCTTCATTTGTCACCATTTTGTTAACCCTATTCAATAATTACACTTTCATTGGTAAATATTGCCTATACTCTTGCTTAAATGTTTTCAAAGTTGTCTGCTGCAGACAGTGTTGGGCCATCGATTCCAATTTTACAATCGATTATCGGTTACAATCACTTTGCCTCATTCGATTAGACATCGATTATATAATCGGTTCATCCAGTATTGTATTTAACAAGCCTTAATGTTCGCAATGCTTCTTATTATTTATGTTTGATAAAAAATATACCGGCTTAATGTCTTGTCTTTAATAGGTTGTATCATTTTATTGCCAAAAAAACACTTTGTTTCGATTTTAAGTTGTTGTATTTACATGCTAGCCCACGAGAGTAATCTCCCTTGTGGAAGCGAATATTAATCAAACATAAATGAGGCAAAAAAGGTGAACTGATTGATAATCGATTGTGGTAAATTGCAATCGATTATCGCTAACGTGATGCATGATCCGATCAACTTTCGATTATAATCGATCATCGTCCCAACACTAGCTGCAGATTTGTTGTATGTGGGAAAGGTTTAATCATTGGGGGTTTCATGTGAACCTGACTTTCAGTACTATGATTTCATTTGCAATTTTGTCTTTCAAATATTAATTGCTTGGCAAAACTGCTGGAGTACTGGTGTGAGAAAGCAAGGAAACACAGGTAGGCTAACCGGCCGCAGTGATATATGACTGGAGTGTTGTTGAAAAGGGCATTAATTAAAGGGCATAATTACTGAACAAAGTTGAAAAAGTCGTGGTAAAATGAGACATTGCTTGTTTTGAGCAATTTCTCCTTTTGTTGCAATGTTTTCAAAAGTCTTCTGCTGCAGATGCATCAAAATGTGTCTATAGGTGGGAATGCTGGTTAAGTCAAAGTTTGGTGTGGACTTGATTGGTTGAGTTTGGTCAAGACTTCAACAAATCAGATCACAGAAACCTCAAATTTAGAAGGTTTTTTCATCCTTTTACCTGGTACAATATATTATAAAGCCCTTTCCCAGATGCAATTTCTCATTTTACCACACTATGTTTACAACTTAACCCTTTCCCACATAAAACAAACCTGCAGCAGACGAAATTGAAATCATCTGGGCAAAATTATGGATAATCTCTATAAATGAAAATTAAATATTGAATAGAGTTTTGTCACAGTGTTTTCAATAAGTTGTCTGATGCAGAGGCATTGGAAAGGGTGAAATAAATAACTATATTTTCATTTACAGAGATTTTCCATATTTTTGCCTTGATGTTTTCAAAGTTGTCTGCAGCAGATTTGATGTAAGTTTGAAGCATAAATGTTGTCTGCTTTGGTAACTTAAACTAATACAAAATATCAGAGAAAAGAAGAAATTGCTCATTTGGGACAATTTCTGTTGTATCAATGTCAGGAAAGGATTTATTATTATCCAACTTTACACAACTTTAAATAATAGTTGTTTACCATTCTCAGTAGGAATTTAAGTCACTGCCATATATACAACAAATCTACAGCAGGCAACCTTGACAGAAAATTCTAGGAAAAAATATCAAATATCGCTATACACTAATGCTTATGTCAAATAGTTGATAACATTGTTGCAAAAGGAGAATTTGCTCATAATAAGCAGATGTGTAAAAATCCATCTGCAAGGGAAATAGGTGAATGTCAACTAAGGTATGCCTGCACATTTGTGAAGTCTAATTTGGTTTTCATATTCTTTTCATCAAATTGAAGCGAAAAAATCGGTAAATATGCAAGAATTAGTCCAAAATCAAAGACGTTGATCATGCCAGTTTCAGGAAATACAGCAGGAGAAGGGTTAACCCTTTCCTTCATACAACAGTTCTGCAGCAGACGACTTTGAACGTATTTTGTCAAAAAAATGGAAAATCTCTATAATTGAATGGATAACCTGTGACTAAAAGTGGAAAACATTGTGGCAAAAGGAGAAATTGCACGTTTTGTGCAATTTCTTCTTTCGTCACTATGTTTTAAAAAAGCTGTCTGCTGCAGAGGCGTCAAAAAGCGTCTATATGAGGGTAAGGGTTAATAAGGCACCCCGACAGAGATCCAGATACAGTGCTTTTTCCCACAATATCTCTCGTATTATCCAACCAAACCCTATAATGTGGGTACTAAAAAGAATACTTTTGAGTACCCATAACATAGAGTTAGAACGGCAATTAAGGATTCCAGGACATGCAAAACGACCCTTATCTGGAGCTCTGCCCCCAAGGTATCTCCACATCACCGCTGTTTTCTACACTAGGAATTAATTATACTTACAGTAGTTATTCGAAGCCATGACGACTTGGATGATCACTGATGTCTCCTCTCACTACATACCCTAGATGTCAACAACGCCTCCACTAAACAGGCTCCAAAAAGGCATAAACATGTGCCTTTTCCGTCGTCAACACTTGTCAACTATCGTATCCAAATATAGCCCCCCCAATCTGATTTATAGGCTTCACTAGTCCGCTAGTTGTCTATTTATAGCTTGAAATCTTGTTTAACACAGACGAAGCATGCTGCCCGCCAACAGGCCTCCACGGGAAAAATCAATTCTCCTGGAAAAAAAGAAAAATACTGGAATTAACACTTTTCATCCCTTTTTCTAACAACCTTTCTGGATTGATGCCCCCACAAACTTGAGGTTATGACACATTGTATCATTAAAAACTGTATCTGGTACAGACAGTATCTGATGCATGTGTAGCAGATGACTGATAAAAAACAAGAGGGTCAAGATGGTCCCCAATCCATCACCTGAGTCATTGTTATTGGTACTATAGCAGCAACTGTTTAACTGTTCATGGCCAGGCAAATTTTAATAAGAGCAGGAAAGAAAACTGCAAGGAGTAGACACTGTAAACCAAAGCATATCAGTGAAGGACATTTGTAATAAGTATTCTTAACAAGCTGCTAAAAGCCAAAAGTAAACAAGAGAGCCATGATGGCCCTAGATCGCTCACCTGAATTATGCAATGTGATTTCTAACGCAAAACACATCAAGACAATTATTCTGACAAAGATTTAAAATGCAACCTACAGAGTGTTAACAAGATTTTCCTTCATTTAGCCTAGTGACCAATTTTTGCTTTACCTGATATGACCCATATTCGAACATGGACTAAATATTCTCAAGACAAACATTCTGACAAAGTTTTAACTTGCTCAAAGTAAAAATGCAGTCTGCAGAGGTTTAACAATATTTTCCTTCAATTTGGCCGAGTCACCTAGTTTTTAACCCATTATAAAGTTAAAATATAAAGTGTTAACAATATTTCCCTTCAATTTAACCTAGTGACATGGTTTCTGACCCAATATGACCCATATTCGAACTTGACCTATCTATCATTCAGACAAACATTCTGACAAAAGTTCAGGCTGTTGAAGAAATGCGGCCTCCAGAGTGTTAACAAGACTTTCCTTCAATTTGGCCTAGTGACCTAGTTTCTCACCCAATATGACCCATATTCGAATTTGACACAGATATCATTAAGACAAACATTCTGACAAATTTCAAACTTCTGAAGCAAAACTTGCGGCCTCTAGTGTTAAAAAGATTTTCCTTCAATTTGACCTACTGACCTACATTTTTATCCGATATGACCCATGTTCAAACTTGACCTACATACCATCAAAACAAACATTCTGATAAAACTTCAACATGCTCAAGTTCAAACTGTGGCCTCATGAGTGTTAACAAGATTTCACTTCAATTTGACCTAGTGATCTAAATCTTTACCTCATATGACCCAGTTTCGAACTTGTCCAAGATTGAATGGAGATAAATGTCCTTATAAACTTTCATGAAGATCGGATGCAAAATTTAGCCTGTAGAGTGTTAACAAGGCAATTGTTGATGACGCACGCCGGACGGAAGCCAGACAAAATGCGATCACAATAACTAACCTTGAGCACTTCGTGCACAGGTGAGATAAAAGTAACAAGAGATGTTTGTCAAACATTACTGGTC
The DNA here is from genome assembly GCA_031761405.1 of Serripes groenlandicus. Classification (NCBI taxonomy): domain Eukaryota; kingdom Metazoa; phylum Mollusca; class Bivalvia; order Cardiida; family Cardiidae; genus Serripes; species Serripes groenlandicus. The sequence goes on along the minus strand of JASEVX010000004.1, from coordinate 124,542,733 downwards.
ATCCCCAACCTCCAAGTCAAGTTTGAGGACATTGTTTAGTTATCACTCTGACAAGCTTGGTCACTGTGACCTTGACCTTTCACATGATGACCTCACAATAGGGGTCATCTACTGGTCACCCAAAACACTCCATGTTTAAGTTTTAGGGTCATGGATGCATGCATTGGCGAGTTATCACTCGGACAAAATTTAGTGTTCAAGGTCAGTGACCTTGATGTTTCACCTGATGACCTCACAATCAATAGGGGTCATCTACTGGTCACCCTTAGCCTCCATGAGGGTCATGGGTGCAGGCAATGTTGAAGTAGGACTCAAGACAAGCTTTTCAGGTTCATGGTCACTGTGACCTTGACCTTTGACCCAAAAATCAATAGGGTTCATCTACTGGTCAGCCCAAGCCTCCATGTCAAGTTTGAGGGTCATGGGTGCATGCAATGTCGAGTTATCACTTGGACAAGTTTTTCAGGTTCACTGTGACCTTGACCTTTGATCCAATGACCTAAATATCAATAGGGGTCATCTTCTGATCAGGCCCAGCCTCCATGTCAAGTTTGAGGGCCATGGGTGCAGGTAATGTTGAGTTATCACTCGGACAAGCTTTTCAGGTTCAAGGTCACTGTGACCTTGACCTTTGACCTCAAAATCAATAGGAGTCATCTACCGGTCTGACTGTCACCCCCAGCCTCCATGTCAAGTTTGAGGGACATGGGTGCAGGCAATGTGGAGTCATTACTTGGACAAGCTTTTCGCGTGCAAGGTCACTGTGACCTTAACCTTTGACCTGATGATCTCAAACTCAATAGGGTTCGTCTACTGGCCATCCTCAACCTCAAGTTTGAGGATCATAGGTCCAGGCATTGTTGAGTTATCACTCGGACAAGCTTTGGTCTACCGACCGACTGACATGTGCAAAGCAATATACCCCTCTTCTTCGAAAGGGGCATAATAAAACAAAAATAATTTGGTAAGCTTGCACCAGTCCTTTGCATCTATGAACATGAAATCAGACAAAATGCTTTGTTGCAAGTATATTGAATCTGACAAAATCATCTCAAATTGACCCTTAATTACATTTATATATTTTTATACTCTATGCATACAAGTAAAATGTGAAATGCCCACTGGTGGCAATGCTTATCAACAGATCAGAATAAATTCAACAATCTTTGAAGAAGGTTACCTCAAGGAACATTTGTGCCAAATTATTTCAAAATCAGGCCTATGGATTTGGACAAGAAGATTGTTCAAGTTTTGTCTATATATGTATACATAAAAGCCCTGCCATGGCCATGTTTTTCAACAAATTGAAAAAAAATGTGGTTTTGTACAAGAAGACATGTTTATGCCATTGCAGATCGTAAGGACTAGATAAGGCGGAGTAAACGGTCTGTTCCCAACAATATCTCTCTTAGGACTAAATCTTATGTTGTGGCCCGGGTTACTCAAAAGATTTGTATCACTGAGACAATTATTATTTTTAGTACCAACAACATCGGATTTGAGGGTCATGTAAAGATTTAGGGATGTAATATAATCTTCACTTTGAAAACGTCTTGCAGGGTTAGAAATAAACAGTAGCAAGAAGCAAATTTGCTACTTAAAATGGGAACTTTAACTTGCTACCTGCCCAAATTTGTGGTAGCAAAAACTTACTAAATAGAAATAATCTGGCCCAGTTTCGTTTTTGCTGGATAATTCTGTTCCTATCTTTGTTAAATTACACACTCTTTTATCTTTGTTAAATTACACACTCTTTTATCAATATTTTCAAACAAACAAATTGTCAAGGTGATTGGTTTACACATTTATAACATTACACCAGACAATAAGAATTCCACCATCTGTTTTAATTTGTTTGCACGTTAATTATCAATTTTAAACAAGTAATCCCAAGTCATCAGATTGATTGAATTAAAGAAAAAAGGATGCTTATGATATTGTTTATCTTACTTATTAATTTCCTAAAAATTTCTCCTTTCGCCATAATGCTTTCAACATTTTCCAATAATTATATTTTCAAAAGTTGTCTGCTGCAGAAGCGTCAGAAAGCGTATATATGTGGGAAAGGGTTTAATTGATATACCAGTACCTTTATATTGTATAAAATATCAATAAATAATTGTTTCAGCCTTTCCCACATATAGACATTTTCTGACACCTCTGCAGAAGAAGACTTTTGAAAACAGTGTCGTAAAAGGAGAAATTGCTCATGATGAGCAATTTCTCCTTCGCCACAATGTTTTCAGTTCTTTTCAATAATTGAAATTTCATTCATAAAGATTTTACATGTATTTTAACCCTTTCCCTCATATAGACGCTTTCTGACGCCTCTGCAGCAGACAGCTTTTAGAAACATAGTGACAAAAGAAGAAATTGCCCAAAACAAGCAATATCTCCTTTTGCCACAATGTTTTCCACTTTTTGTCCTTTCAATTATAGAGATCTTCTATTATTTGACAAGATATGTTCAAAGTCATCTGCTGCAGAATTGTTGTATGAGGGAGAGGGTTAATAATTAAAGTTTCATTCATAAAGATTTTACATGTATTAACCAAGCAAGGTGCCTTCAAAGTCATCTTTTGCAGATTTTTGTAAGTGGGAAAGGGCCAAACTGAAAGTACTTTTGACACAATGTTTTAAACTCAGTTCAATAATTAAACTATTGGGGGACTTCACAAATTGTGGCCAATAATTGTCTACTGCAGATAATATGTTACATCTGTGGGAAACGGTCGTGGTTAAAAGTTTGTACACAAGGGAATGTTTTCTTCTCTATTCTCAAATTGTACTTTTATTCAGAGAATTTTCCCAAATACACCCCTCCCCGCATGATTTCAAAGTCATCTGCTGCAGATTCTGTTATGTGGGAATAAAATAGGGCCATGAAGAAATGCAATGACAATGATTTTCTCATTAAAAATACAGGCACATAAAAGAAATACGCCACTATTTAATATGCTAATCATGTCTTCAAGACATTATAATACTATCTTAACCCTTTCCCACATAAAGACACCTTTGCAGCAGATGAATCTTGAAAACAAATGTGACAAAAGAAGAAATCGCTCTAAACAAGCAATTTCTCCTTTAGCCACAATGTTTTCAACTTTTCTTCAGTAATTATACGTTCATTTATGGGGATTTTCTAGTGCGTTTTTTTGCCTGGATGTTTTCAACATCGTCTGCTGCAGATTTGTTGTATTTGGGAAAAGGTTACAAATACAAGTACATTAGGGAATATTTTCTTCTCTATTCTCAAATTGTTCTTTTATTCAGAGAATTTTCCAAAATACACCCCGCAAGATTTCAAAGTCATCTGCTGTAGATTCAATTATGTGGGAATAAAATATGGCCATGAAGAAATGCAATGACAATGATTTTCTCTATTAAAAAAACAGGCACATAAAAGAAATACATCACTATTTAATATGCTAATCATGTCATCAACACATTATAATAATATCTTAACCATTTCCTAAATTCCTTCATACAACAAATCTGCAACAGACTTGTCATGTGGTTAAAAATATGAAAAGTACATGTATCTAAAAAAGAAATTTTAATTGAGTAAAACAAGAGGACCAGTATCGCTCCACTGCATTGGGCAAAAATCAAATCACTAAAGCCATATATACGGCAAAACAGCCCTGGCCCCTGGTTGCCATGTTTTTCGACTTATCGACATTGGTGTGAAGGAATCTTAAAGAGGGTCATCCAAGGTACATTTCTACAAGGTTTTTTGAAAATAGACCAAACAGTTAAGGAAGAGAATATTTTTAACCCTTTCCCTCATATAGACGATTTTTGACGCCTCTGCAGCAGATGGCTTTTTGAAACCATAGTGACAAAAGAAGAAATTGCACAAAACGTGCAATTTCTCCTTTTGCCACAATGTTTTCCACTTTTTGTCATAGGGTTATCCATTCAATTATGGAGATTTTCTATGTTTTCACAAAATGTGTTCAAAGTCGTCTGCTGCAGAATTGCCATATGAGGGAAAGGGTTAAAGCTGTCACTAAAGCCATATCAGGAAAAACAGCTATGCCCCTGAGGGGCCATGTTTTTTTACCAATCAACATGACTTGAATGAAGGAATCTCATAGAGGGTCACCCAAGCAACATTTCTACCATTTATTTGAAAATCAGCTGCATACTTTAGGAGGAGAAGATTTATCACTATAGTCACATAAGGGAAATAGCACTGTCCCGTGGCTGCCATGGTGGTTTTTTTTACCAATAAACAGTCATGGTTTAAAGGAATTTGATAAATGGTCACCCAAGGAACATTTCTACAAACTAATTTGATTTTCTTCTTTTGGTTGCCATCATTGGACCAAATACAATTGAAGGAATTTGAAAGAGGACATTGAGAGGCTGCGCTACATATAACTTTTCATCCCAATTAGCCCAATGGTAACAGAGGAGAAGTTGTTTCAAACAAAAGGTGGACGCATGCACCCATAACGGAAAATTTGCAATAACATAAGCTTGACAGGCTTTCAGCCAGTGGAGCAAACCAGACGTGGAAAAGGGAAAATTGTTCATATATTTGTTTTCAAAAGGCATCTGCAGCAAGCGATTTTACACCCTTATCATATTATAATAACAGAAAAATAATACATCTTCAGAAGAAAAACGTATGTAAGTAAAATGGGAAAGATGTGTACATTTCAAACAATAGTTATGTCCCTGTCTCAATTATGAACCATAACTTAGTTGGAAATTCAATTTCAAGACTGTAATCAATGGTGAATTTATTTGAAAGAGTTATGTGATGCATTTCCTTCATATACAAGATACAAAAAATAAATTGTGGGAAAAGAGTAATTACTTAAAAATAAGGAAAACATTTGGTATTTTTAACTGCTTTCAACAATTTGTTTAGTTATATGTCAAAGTATTTCCTGTATAAGTTACCAGTACTACTGGACCATTTATCCTGACACCAGCTACTCTGTCGTAATGCAAAGAGAGGGCAGTCATTACTACCATTTTTAATGTCTGGTATGGACTGGCCGGGGATCGAACCACGACCCCCTTCACATGAGGCGGATGCTTTACCACTACATCACCGAGGCGGTTTGAAATAAACAAGAGGGCCATGATGGCCCTGGATCGCTCACCTGTTTTGTTTTTTTCACTTTATCTATATAAGCCCAGCCCCCTGGCGGCCATAGTTTCTGACCAATCAACTTGGCTTGAAGGAATCTGATAGAGGGTTACCCTAGGAATATTACAACAAAATTATTTGAAAATCGGCCTGACACTTTTGGAGGAACAGATTTTTTAAGTTTTCACTATAGCCATATAATGCAAAATAGCCCTGCCCACTGGCGGCCATGTTTTTCGACCAATCAACATGGCTTGAAGGAATCTGAAAGTGGGTCACTTAAGGAACATTTCTACAAAATTATTTTGAAAATCTGCCTGACACTTTCGGAGAAGAAGACTTTTTAAGTTTTCACTATAGCCATATAAGGCAAAATAGCCCCGCTCCCCCTGGCGGCCATGTTTTTCAACCAATCAACATGGCTTGAAGGAATCTGATAGAGGGTCATCCAAGGAACATTTCTACAAAATTATTTGGAAATCTGCCAACCAGTTTGGAAGAAGAAGAATTTTGAAGTTTTTTTCATTTCGTTGCCATGGAAACCAGAATTCTGCATGGATCCCAAAAATTTGAAAGAAATCTGGTGAGGTCATTGAGAGGATGCTTTCTGTGAAGTTTCATCCCTATTAACCCACTGGTTACTGAGGAGAAGAAGTTGACGCACCCCGGACATCGGACAAAAGGTGATCACAATAACTCACCTTGAGCAAAGCTCAGGTGAGCTAAAAATAAGGCAAATCGCAGGGTCAATGACCACATATTCAAAGCTATAGATCAGGTGCCTATTTCAAATACAAAATCCTAATTTGACCCTCTAATCCTATGTTGTGCGTTCTAAAAACAAGAGGCTCAAGAAGGGCAGTATCGCTCCACTACAATAGGCAAAAATTAACGACTACATGTAAAGCCATACAAAGCAAAACAGCCCGGCGCCCCTGGTGGTCATGATTTTCAACAAAATATCTTGGCCCTGGATCGCTCACCTGATTTATTTTTTGTGATTGGTTATGTCAAGCACAATAACACATTTGAGACAAAAATAGAGGCTCAACAGTGCTCCATTGCTCGTTTTTCAACATATTTGAACAATCTTGGTAGAGGGTGCCCCAAGGAACATTTGTGCAAAATAATTTTCAAATTGGGCTTATACTTTTGGACAAGAAGATTTTAAAAGTTTTAACAATACACATATAAGGAAAACATGCTTCGCCCCCGGGCGGCCATGTTTTTTCAATGGATCGGAAATGTTTGAACAATCTTGGTAGAGGGTGCCCCAAGGAACATTTGTGCAAGATAATCTTCAAATCGGGCCAGTACTTTTGGACAAGAAGATTTTTAAAGTTTTAACAATGCACATATAAGGAAAACAAGCTCTGTCCCCTGGCGGCCATGTTTTTTCAACGGATCGGAAATATTTGAACTATCTTGGTAAAGGATGCCCCAAGGAACATTGGTGCAAAATAATTTTCAAATCGGGCTAATACTTTTGGACAAGAAGATTTTTAAAGTTTTAAAATTCACATATAAGGAAAACAAGCTCTGGCGCCCATGTTTTCCAACAGATTGGAAATATTTTAACAATCTTGCTTAAGGGTGCCCCAAGGACCATTTGTGCAAAATAATTTTCAAATCGAGCCAGTACTTTTGGACAAGAAGATTTTTAAAGTTTTAACAATGCACATATAAGGAAAACAAGCTCCGCCCCCTGGCGCCCATGTTTTTCAACGGATTGGAAATATTTTAACAATCTTGGCAGGGTTCTCCCCAGACAATTTTGAAGCTGTAGTGGGTTTCGCCGGGGGTTCAGGGGGCCTCGTTCGGCCCCCTTAAGGGTCAAGGGCAGGGCCTTTGTCGGGGACCAGGGGGCATAGCCCCCGGAAGCTCCTGGGTTTACTTGAAATGGAAAGCCCTAAATTCAATTTCCTGAGCAGATATAAGAATGAAATTAACTTGGAATCAAATGCAGTCTTGAGCAAATCAGTGAGTGTATGAATATAATAAAATATAAGAGCATTCATTTTTTTGAATGATAGAATGGTGAAAGGAAATTCTAATCTTCAAGGGTGGATAAGGTTGAAACTGACAATACACACAAATTTCTATCTAAATTTCACAAGAAAGAACGACCCCTCAAGATCAATTGGATGATTGCTTATTTTAAAACATTGTGAGAAATTAATGAAATAGATTTTCAAAAAAAATATTGGAAAAGAAGCAAATTGTCACAAAAAGCTCCTTTCTCAATAATGTTATTGTTTCATTTTCTACCATTACACTTTGAAACCAGTAGGTGTTTTATAAGATATATTATGCTATCTTCTTTAGTCATGTGTCATAATCTATCCAGCATAAAATTTATCAAAAAGATTGACTTGGTCGTGATTCATTACATTCCCATATCATGTTCTCAAACAACATGCATTGTGGGTGCAGGAATAATTTCTGATATTGTCTGTCAGTGCTTTCATTTTAAACACCAGTAAATAAAATATTATGTAGTGTATTGTATTATCAAGACACATTTAGTGCACTAAACTTTCACAATGACATAAGAATGAGAGTAGGTAATACTTTCTTGAATGACATTTCCGATTTTCAGAAAGAAGAAAATGCATGAAAACCCATTACAATATGTATTTTCTCCTTCTCAGTCTTCATTATTTTTTTATCTTCGGTAACAGAAATAAACTAAAATGGACAAAAAAAATATTTAGTTTTATAGGTAAGTCTTTTTTGAAAGCTAACTGTGAATTTGATAGATCTTTATGGCAAAAAATCGGCAATCAAAAAAGAATTTCCTATGGATTCGTGTAAACAAAAACACAATCTTTGAACAGTTAAATTAATATAGGGACATTCTTTAATCATATCATAGTTTGTTATCAAGTTGTTTGTTGAAATTATTTTCCCCATAGCTGCAAGAAATGAAAAATAGTATTTATTTGCATGAAGGCGTGATCATGTGTCAATTCTGGGAGTGGGTGGGGTATACTACGCATTCTCGATAGTGATTGGCCGAAATCTCGAAGTCTGTCAATCTGACGGTCACATGACCTACTCTTATCTAAAGATGGAGGGGAATTGCCTCCTGCAGCGATGGTGGTTTAATAATGCTTGTGTACTGGACTGGGACGGATTCAACAACCTGTTATCTCTGCCAACAGTCAGCGGTGTGTAATTAAACCCTTATCCCTTAAATTCATTCTTTGATTTGACCCAATATCACAGTATTTTTTTAAGGTGTAACGCTTTGGGAATTAAGCTGTAGCGGCAATTTCAAGGCGTAGTGCTAAATGTTTATTTTTTTTAAGCTGTAGCGGGCCCGATACGCCATAAGGGTCTGGGGAGAGCACTGCTTGGTAAAGGGTGCCCCAAGGAACATTTTGTGCAAAATAATTTTCAAATCGGGCCTGTACTTTTGGACAAGAAGATTTTTAAAGTTTTAACAATGCACATAAAATGAAAAAAAGCTCCGCCTCCCCTGGCGGCCATGTTTTTCAACGGATCAGAAATATTTGAACAATCTTGGTAAAGGGTACCCCAAGGAACATTTGTGCAAAATAATTTTTTGGACAAGAAGATTTTTTAAGATTTGGCAATTTTCTCCTTTTCTGATGCCGCAGCAACCAAAGTTCTACATGGAATTAAATTCTTTGAACAACTTTGAAAGAGGACCACCTAAGGACCATTCCTGTGAAGTTATTTTGAAATCTGTCCATTGGTGTAGTAGAAGAAGTCATTTGTAGGAAATTGTTAACAGACGGACAGTCGACGACGACAGACGGTGAGTAATCACAAAAGCTCACCTTGCACTTCGTGCTTAGGTGAGCTAAAAACAGCACTGCCCCCTGGCAGTCATGTTTTTGACCAATCAACATGGCTTGAAGGAATCAACAGAACATTAATACAGAGGAGAAATTGTTTAACCCGTTCTCACATACATCAAATCTGCAGCAGATGACTTTATAATCATCTAGGCAAAAATATGATGAGCCTCTATAAATGATACTTTTTTCGTTGAATATAGTTGAAAACATTGTGACAAAAGGAGAAACTGCTAGTTTTGATACAATGTTTTCAAAAGTCGTCTGCTGTAGAGGCGCCAGAAAGTGTCTATGTGGGAAAAGGTTAAACCAAAAGTTTACGTAAGCAGGACGAACAATTTGCCATGACATGGTTGTTAGATGAAATTGTTTACCGTTAATCTGCTTGAAATGAAAACTTAGTATTGATAGGTGAGAAGGCAAGTTCCCAAGTGTCAAAACTCGATGGGTGCGTTACGCATTTTTTACAATGATTTGCTTATTTCTACTTTCTGACTTGTCATTGTAGGTTAAAGGGGGGAATAAAGATCTGTAGCCTAAAAATTTGTTTATGTATTTGTTATTGTGTAAAGTGAAAGCACACACCTGTAGACAGTTTGATAGTGTTCTACAGTTCACCAAATAGTTATTTCTACAAGAATTATAAATCTTCCATCTCATTTTAATTTGGTGGTAGATAAATATGATATCAGGGCAAGGGTTAATAGGGATATTTTTCAACAATCGCATGATTTATCACCTTGACTATGGAAAAAATGATTTAGATCCCTGAAAACTTCGGCTCAGTGGTCAGTGACTCTTGAATTTCAGACACTAGTGCAAGCCAGTAAATGCGCAAAGTTTTTACAACAGTCTTGAGTTTCTTCTAGGAAACCAAGGCAAAGACATACATCAGAGGTCCAGATAAGGATGGGTTAACCCTTTCCCTCATACGGCAATTCTGCAGCAGACGACTTTGAACGTATTTTGTCAAAAAATAGATAATCTCCATAACTGAATGGATAACCTATGACAAAAAGTGGAAAACATTGTGGCAAAAGGAGAAATTGCAAGTTTTGTTTCTTCTTTTGTCATTATGTTTTCAAAAAGCTGTCTGCTGCAGAGGCGTCAGAAAGCGTCTATATGAGGGAAAGGGTTAACAGCTCTTTTCCCAACAATATCTCTCTTATTATCCAACCAAGCCCTATGATGTGTGTACTCAAAAGAATCATCTCAATGAGACGATTCTTTTAAGTACCCACATCATAGGGTTATACTAAGTGTCTAATAAAGATTTTAGAACATGCAAAATGCTCCTTATCTAGAGCTCTGATACATTATACTTCACCTTCACAAAACAAACCCCATAAATACGAGATACAAGTAATAGCCAGCACTTTTTTGCCTGACATAGGTACACCAGGCAGTCACATTAACCCTTTCCCTCACACGACAATTCTGCAGCAGACGACTTTGAATGGATAACCTGACTAAAATGGAAAACATTGTGGCAAAAGGAGAAATTGCTTTTTTTGTCAATATGTTTTCAAAAAGTTGTCTGCTGCAGATGCGTCAGAAAGTGTCTATAAGCGGGAAAGGGTTAATACCAGGTCTGGTTAATACTATCCCCAAAATCATGCAATCTAAGGAGTATGCCCCTACATCATTTTTTAAGTATTTGGTATAAACCTAATGGGGATCAAACCCTGTAATCCCTGACTCAAGGTAGGTAGAATAGGATTTACACCTATGAAAGTTGGGTTGTTTTGAGACGCACCGTATTGGTGACAGCCACCATTGGGCATGCGCATGAGTTCCCGCGAGTCAGGAGAGAAATTCACATGGTCATTGTACAGAGCAGCCGCTTTTAGACTTTGCGGACCAAGTGGTAAACTTAGTAGATACTTTGGAGACCGACGTTATGCCCTTAGACGTCTATCACTTTGGAGGTTCTGCCTTTAATGAACCATTAAGGTAAATGTTGACTTCTACAATGTTCTGTACCTAACACTTCACCACTGGAGTGGTTCAAAATGAAAGAACTTAGACAGATACATATCAAAAATATAATTTTGTTGTCTATAGTAAAGGGTAATCTGATAAAATCCAGACTTATGGAAGTTACATTTCTAAACATAGCATAATACATTGACAGAAAAGGAGGAATTGGTCAAGATGAACATTGCCTTATTTTGTTAAATCGAAATAAATTCAACAGACATTGATACAGATACATCAGAAGTCGCCTGGTTTACGAAAAGGGTTAATGTTTACATTTGAATAAGCATGAATTGGCAAAACAAATCCTTTGATTGTGGGACCAAATTTACCAAATAACAGTAAGAACAACATATATAAAGTCATCAAACATTCACTGAAATTGAAATATGCCACTTACTTTATTTTTTTATATTCTAAAACAGTGTATTTGTGAACTTGGATGTAGATTCTAGATCTATATGGATTCTTTGGAATGCTACTTTGCAAAACTTATTCGTCAAAATTTACAAACAATTAGAGCATCTATACACTGAATTTGCTCATATTCAGTGTAAAACATCGCGGCATTTCGATATCTACGTACAAAAATATGTTTGATTTCTGAGTACTTACCAAAATAAGATGCGATTCTTCCAGAAAACAACCGATTTTCCGAACTTTTAGATCAAGAAACGTATTTGCTGTCAACAGATCGCCATATTTATTGGTCACGTGACAACTGTAGCCAATGAGGAAGTAGCTTTGCAGTCTATAAATAGGTTAATTGACGTATATTCGGTCTATTTTTAACTAGGTCATAGCTGAAATGGGTTGCGGTGGAATTCGTTTCTGAACCGTTTTGATGGGTCAGAACTAGTTCGCTTAATTAATTAAAATTGTATTTAATGCCTTTCATATGAGACAACTTGTGAATTTTATTTATCAACCAACCTGTCTCCATCAGGTATGTGAATAAGGTCTATATTCGCCCCTGTCTCCATTCACAAAATATAAAAATAGTTGACTGTCTACAGGTTCACAGAGAAACGTTGAAGAAGAAGGAGGTCTATAATCTATCTATAGATGTGTTTTCATAACCCTTACGATAGCCTTTACATTTACTACTTCTTACGCTTTCCAAAAGCGAGATAAAAACACTTTGACAAGACTGTTTGATGTTCTACGCCGTTTTCAACATTTTTTCAGTTATATCACGGCATTTTCTGGATAAGTTACCAGTACAACTTGTCTATTTATCTTGACACCAACCAGTCAGTCGTTATGCTTACCCCGCAACCCTGAGTCCCAAGGAGGGCAGCCATTACTACCATTTTTAAAGTATCTGGTATGAGCGGACCGGGGATCGAACGCGCGACCTCCCGCACTCGAGGCGGACGCTCTACCACTACACCACCGAGGATAGAGATAAACGGTGAACATGTGTCTTTTTCCCAATATGTTTTCATATGTCGTCTGACTGAATATATGTTTCATATATTATCATTTATTTATTCATTTATTTATTTGGGGGCGGGGGAAGCAACACTGTAGACCTGTACAAATAATAAACCATTTGAATTTCAATCGTAATACATTTGACAGAACCATTTAATTTTTTCACGATCCAACTAACCATTGCCCCCTTGAAAACCTGCAGCAGACGAACGTCTAGAAATAAATATGGAAAACTCCATAAATGAAAGTACAAGAGAAATTTGATGCAATGCATCCATGTTGCAATGGTCAGTTCTTATCAGTAATCTATTTTTAGAAACATATGATCTTGCTATATGTTTGACCCCCATAGCGCTGGACATGTGATCAACATTTCCCTTCTCGATCTGAAGTCGCATTCTTACACGTATTCAGCATACGAATATTGGTAACATTATGTTAAAAAAGAAATTGCATCAACTATTTACCGAAAATGTTAATTTTATTTTATAGGGAATTTTCCCTTAGTTTTGCATTGCTACTTTTATTTGCTGTATATTTGTTTTATTAAGTATAGAGTCACACGATTTAGTGGGACACTTTCTCGTCAACTTCGATTTCCTCGTCCAACTTCGAATTCCAGATATATAGACTGCCCATTCATAATCTGCACCAGGGACATTATACTATAGTGTCCCTGTCTGCATCAAGCTTAGTCGCACGATTTAGTGGGACACTTTCTCGTCAACTTCGATTTCCAGATAGACTGCCCCATTTTAATCTGCATCAGGGACACTATACTATAGATTTCCGCATTCATAATTTGCATCAAACTTAGTCATAATTTTAAGTGGGACACTTTCTCGCCCAACTTCGATTGCCAGATAGATCGACCCGGTCATAATCTGCATCAACCTTAGTCATAAAGTTCAGTTGAACACTTTTTCGTCAAAGTTCGTATTCCAGATATATTGCCCCAGTCATAATCTGCATCAAGCTTAGTCACAAGATTAAGTTGGTCCTTTCACGTCAATGAACCATTTCAAGATATAATATGTTTAACCTTTGTCACAAGATTCAGTGGACCTCTTTAATTTATGAAATTTTGCACAAAAAAAGATCTCATTATCCACTCGTTATCAAATCTCCACGAAGTTATGGGGACAATATAACAAGGCTCAGCTCATTGTCCAATTTCCACAAAACAGATCAATCGGGTTAATTGGCATTGTTTCTTTTTCTAACTCGACGTTTGTCAAAAGCAACTGTGACAAGTTTCATTCGTCTTTCACACATGGGCTAACAGTCTATGTGGAAAAGAAGCCAGTAGCTTGGGAAGTATGTTGTTTGGAGTAAAACATTGTTGAAAACGACTTTAAGCCCCAGTCAACTGAAGTGAGACTTATCCAATTTGTTATTTCCTTGACCAATAAGTTTATTGGAACAATATCTCGGTCAAGTGCGACTTGCATAGACATACACCTGATTTTCGTCGAGCCGAGCCCCGGTAGCTCAGTCGGTAGCGACGTGGTCTACCAGTCCAGGGGTTGTGAACACCAGCTCGACGCACACAATCTTTCTGACGTTTTAGAAAAGTCAATGCGACAAGCGTCATACGTCTTCTGACAATACGCTAACAGTCTATGTCGGAAAGCATTAATCTGCTCGGTTATACTGTTGTGTAGAGTACTGGTGTGAGAAAGCCAGGAAACACATGGGTAGGTGAACTGGTCGCCATGATATGACTGGGTAGGTGAACTGGTCGCCATGATATGACTGGGTAGGTGAACTGGTCGCCATGATATGACTGGGTAGGTGAACTGGTCGCCATGATATGACTGACTGACACATTGTTGAAAATGGCGTTAAATCTTAATGAGTCAACCCGACATGAGTCAAAATGTGCAAAGTTTCCTTTGTCTGCTCTCCTAGAACAATTTAGTAATTTATATCCAGTCCTCACACAACTTGGTCACACATTGTATAGGGTTAATATCTTCATGCACTTTTGTTTTCTCCGGAGTGAACTCGAACCAGATTTACGACACGACTTTTTTTAAATAACGTCATTAGAACGGGAATAAATATTATGAACAGGTAAAAACCGTTCAAGGTAGGCGGGAAGATCAAGAAAGGATGCATTGGTTTAGACTGTTGTGTAATTGGTTGGAATCAGAAAGTAACGCAGATTTTTACACGGTTGCGGAATTGCATGGTAAGTTGACTGAATGTATTGACGGATCAGAGGTTTACACGATCAAGAGACTTAAACAAAAGCCGCAAGAATATTATAAAGATGTTTTTTGCAGGGTACGCGTTGTCTGCTTTATAAATATGGTGAAGTTCACACCGGATTACACATGGTACTTGGCAAAGAAAGATGATATTGCCGATGAAGCCATGCGTGTAGTAATTGCTGCAGCAAAAATATAAAAGCTGAAATCAGAGAAAGTAAATATCATTCTGATTCATATCCATCTAATGATGACATAAGGAATATTGATCGAAACAAGAAATGGGTACCACACCACCTACATGATAATGTAGATCATAATGTATCCACGCTAGTTGTTCAAGGATATTTCCATCGGATGGGAATTACTGTTAGAACCATTTAAAAGGTGCAAACAATCAAACACTCATAAAAAAAATCCCCATAACGGAGTTTGGATATGTTGTTCTATGGTATATTCTGCTCATCTGGCGTAAATATCGCATTTATACCACTTGTTTCCGGGTCAAAATGCTTAACGACCAGCCTATTAGTGTGACAACAGGACTCACACTGCTCAATACAATTAACACTTTCCCACTTGCAGTCACATCTGTGCAAAAGAAGAAAATGCTCATAATGACAATTTACTCCTATCGCCACACTCTTTTTCAACACTTATATTGAGAATCATATTTGAATTTATGGAGTTTTTTTCCATATTTTTGTCGAGATATTTTAAAAGTCGTCTTCTGTAGTTTTGTTGAAAGTGAGAAAGGCTAAAAGGAACACTCTCTAGTCTCTATGCAATTTCCTTTGAATATTACACAGTGGACTAGGACTGTTTGACCAGTGATAGGTTTCGTAAGATACCCATGTCTGTAAATATCCGTGACATGGTAATGAAATAAGTCTTGGAAAACGATTAATAAAGTAAGTAATTAATTAACAATTTATTGTGGTGACATGTATACATATTATACAAATACAAACATAAAACAATATAAACACCCGGCCGCCCAGGGCCTATAGGTCAATTTTCTTTAATAATATTCACAGCTAAGGTAACATAGAGATAAAGAGAAAAGACAGAAAAAAGGAGAAAAAGAAAAAGAGAACAATTTAATAATTGAAAGAAATAACAAAGATTATAATTTACATGCATAATCATTATTCATTTATATATACAACTACTTCTTCTTTTCATTGAATATTTAATATTGCAAAAACAAAATAATTGGGCAGTTAACATAAAGCAAATTCTCGATAAAAAAAATGTTGTCTTTCTTGTTTAATGTAACAATGAATTACCAAAAATGATCTAACAGAATACATGGTATTTACCATCAAAATTGGTACTCAAGTATCAATATTTCGAATCCTTATTTAAACATGATTTCAAATTCGAATGCAACGTCAACTTGACACCGATTAGACACATTAGCATCATGACAGTTAGACATGCAAGTAGCATGATCGTGTAAGATAGACATAGTAACATGTAAGGTAGACATAGTAACATGTAAGGTAGACATAGTAACATGTAAGGTAGATGTAAGGTAGACATAGTAACGTGTAAGGTAGACATAGTAACGTGTAAGATAGACATAGTAACGTGTAAGGTAGACATAGTAACATGTAAGGTAGACATAGTAACATGTAAGGTAGACATAGTAACATGTAAGGTAGACATAGTAACGTGTAAGATAGACATAGTGACGTGTAAGGTAGACATAATAACATGTAAGGTAGACATAGTAACATGTAAGGTAGACATAGTTACGTGTAAGGTAGACATAGTAACGTGTAAGATAGATATAGTAACGTGTAAGGTAGACACAGTAACATGTAAGGTAGACATAGTAACATGTAAGGTAGACATAGTAACATGTAAGGTAGACATAGTAACATGTAAGGTAGACATAGTAACATGTAAGGTAGACATAGTAACATGTAAGGGTAACGTGTAAGGTAGACACAGTAACATGTTATGTAGACATAGTAACATGTAAGGTAGACATGGTAACATGTAAGGTAGACATAGTAACATGTAAGGGTAACGTGTAAGGTAGACACAGTAACATGTTATGTAGACATAGTAACATGTAAGGTAGACATGGTAACATGTAAGGTAGACATAGTAACATGTAAGGTAGACATAGTAACGTGTAAGATAGACATAGTAACATGTAAGGTAGACATAGTAACGTGTAAGGTAGACATAGTAACGTGTAAGATAGACATAGTAACGTGTAAGGTAGACATAGTAACATGTAAGATAGACATAGTAACGTGTAAGGTAGACATAGTAACATGTAAGGTAGACATAGTAATATGTAAGGTAGACATAGTAACGTGTAAGGTAGACATAGTAACGTGTAAGGTAGACATAGTAACGTGTAAGGTAGACATAGTAACGTGTAAGATAGACATAGTAACGTGTAAGATAGACATAGTAACGTGTAAGGTAGACATAGTAACGTGTAAGGTAGACATAGTAACATGTAAGATAGACATAGTAACATGTAAGGTATACATAGTAACATGTAAGGTAGACATAGTAACATGGTAGACATAGTAACGTGTAAGGTAGACATAGTAACGTGTAAGATAGACATAGTAACGTGTAAGATAGACATAGTAACGTGTAAGGTAGACATAGTAACGTGTAAGGTAGACATAGTAACATGTAAGATAGACATAGTAACATGTAAGGTAGACATAGTAACATGTAAGGTATACATAGTAACATGTAAGGTAGACATAGTAACATGTAAGATAGACATAGTAACATGTAAGGTAGACATAGTAACGTGTAAGGTAGACATAGTAACGTGTAAGATAGACATAGTAACGTGTAAGGTAGACATAGTAACGTGTAAGGTAGATATAGTTACATGTAAGGTAGACATAGTAACATGTAAGATAGACATAGTAACATGTAAGATAGACATAGTAACATGTAAGGTAGACACAGTAACATGTAAGGTAGACATAGTAACGTGTAAGATAGACATAGTAACGTGTAAGGTAGACATAGTAACATGTAAGGTAGACATAGTAACATGTAAGGTAGACATAGTAACATGTAAGGTAGACATAGTAACATGTAAGGTAGACATAGTAACATGTAAGGTAGACATGCTAACATGTGTGCTAGACGTAATAGCATGCCGCAGAGACATGCAAACATGCCAGTTACACATAATGACATGTTAGTTAGACAAAATAGCATATCGGATATATATAAAAACATGCCACTTGGACATAATAACATACATGTATCAGATACACACAATAACATACGTATAAGTTAGACATGTGAGTTACTCCAAATAAAATAACATGACATATCACAACATAAGCCATGTTAACCCCACACTGATTTGGGCCTTCATTCCTGCCAGTTACTCTTTTTAACTTTTCTCTTATGCAATACGATGTAGGGTGAGGTCAGGCTACTCACATGTGATGGTAGATTAAGATACGGAGATACACAGACGGAGATCTAAGCCAATCACATAGTTGTTCATTTATACTCGGCTATATTGACCTAATCCAGACGTTTCCGTTAAGATGAATGTTATAATGATTTCCATGTATGTTTCAATGATTTCCATTTCAATGATTTCCATTTCAATGATTTCCATGTATACTATTATGAGTTCAATGAATTTATGTTATAATAATTTCCATGTTTGTTATAATGATTTACATGAATGCATGTTATACTGATTTTCATGTATGTTTTGATGATTTCCATGTATGTTATATAAATTTCCATGTTTGTTATAATGATTTACATGAATGTATGTTATAATGATTTACACGAATGTATGTTATAATGATTTTCATGTATGTTATAATAATTTCCATGTTTGTTATAATGATTTACATTAAAGTATGTTATAATGATTTACTTGAAAGTATGTTATAATGATTTACATGAAAGTATGTTATAATGATTTTCATGTATGTTTTAATGATTTCCTTGAATGTATGTCATATCGATTTTCATGAAAGTATGTTATAATGAGTTTCATGTATGCTTTAATGATTTCCATTAATGTTATAATGATTTCCATGTATGTTATAATGAGTTCGCTGAATATTATACTGATTTCCATGTATGTTATACTGATTTTCATGTATGTTATAATGATTTCCATGTATGTTATACTGATCTCAATGTATGTTATAATGATTTCCATGTATGTTATACTGATTTCCATGTATGTTATAATGATTTCCATGTATGTCATTCTGATCTCAATGTATGTTATAATGAGTTCGCTGAATATTATAATGATTTCCTTGAATATGTGTTATAATAATTTATATGCATGTTATTATTATATTCATGTATGTTATAATGATATCCATATATGTTATAATCATATTAATGTATGTTATAATGATTTCCTTGAATATGTGTTATAATAATTTATATGCATGTTATTATTATATTCATGTATGTTATAAGGATATCCATATATGTTATAATCATATTCATGTATGTTATACTGATACTCATGTATGTTAATATGATTTCCTTGAATGTGTGTTATAATGATTTTCTAGGTTGTTATAATGATTTTTATGTATATTATGTTTGTTATAATGCGTCCATGCCACCGTGTGCCTCAGGTTATAAACTGCAGAAATTTATGTTAGTCATTTCCCGTTGAAGTTCCGAAAGCAGTGAACCTTAACATTAGGATATCAAGTAAATGGTTAATCTTTTACTAAGTTAATATTTGTAGAAATAATCCGGCTTACGCAAGGCCTTAATCAATCAGTCTTTCATTCCAAACTTCACAGTGGGTCCTTATTGTTAAAACCCTCAGCTGACTCTTAGGTCATAATTTCTAAGCATTAACCGATTCTCACATTCACCAAATTTGCAGCAGCCGACTTTGGAAATAAATTGATTTTTAGCTCCACTGGCTGAAAGCCAGTCGAGCTTATGTCATGGCGAATTGTCCGTCGTGCGTGCGTTAGCTTTTTACTTTAAACGACTTCTTCTCCCTAACCACTTGGCCAATTTGGTTAAAACTTCACAGGAAGCATCCGCTCAATGTCTTCTCTTACATTCCTTCATTTTTTTTAATCCATCCATAATTCTGTTTCCATGGCAACCAAAAGAAAAAAATAGTGAAAACTTAAAAAAATCTTCTTCTCCGAAAGTGTCAGGCCGATTTTCAAATAACTTTGTATAAATGTTCCTTGGGTGACCCTTTATTAGATTCCTTCAACAAATGTTGATTGGTTGAAAAACATGGCCGCCAGGGGATAATAATAAATTGGTTTTCTTTACCCTCGCCATGCAGAATTAATTATTTGGCGAGCAGAAGGGACGGGGCTATTTTGCCTTATATAGCTATAGTGAAAACTTAAAAAAATCTTCTTCTCCGAAAGTGTTCAGCCGATTTTCAAATAATTATGGGTGACCCTCTATCAGATTCCTTCAAGCCATGTTGAGTGGTCAAAACACATGGCCGCCAGAGGGCGGGGCTATTTTGCCTTATATGGCTAAAGAGAAAACTTAAACAATCTTCCCCTCCGAAAGCGTTCAGCCGATTTTCAAATAATTTTGTAGAAATGTTCATTGGGTGACCCTCTATCAGATTCCTTCTAGCCATGTTGAGTGGTCAAAACACATGGTCACCAGAGGGCGGGGCTCTTTTGCCTTATATGACCATAGTGACAAAAATTCTTCTCCGAAAGTGTTGAGCAGATTTTCAAATAATTTTGTAGAAACGTTCCTTGGGTGACCATCTATCAGATTCCTTCAAGCCATGTTGATTGGTAAAAAAACATGGCCGCCAGAGGGCGGGGCTATTTTGCCTTATATGGCTAAAGAGAAAACTTAAAAAATCTCCTCCTCCAAAAGTGTCTGGCTGATATTCAAATTATTTTGTAGAAATGTTCCTAGGCTGACCCTCTATCAGATTTCTTCAAGCCATGTTGATTGGTTGAAAAATATGGCCGCCAGGGGGTGGGGCTATTTTTCCTTATATGGCTATAGTGAAAACTTAAAATATCCTCTCCTCCGAAAGTATCAGGCCGATTTTCAAATAATTTTGCAGAAACATTCCTTGGGTGACACTCTACAAGATTCATTTTAAGCCATGGTGGTTTGTTAAAAAACATGGCCACCAGGGGGCAGGGCTGATTGGAGATTTGATTTTTGCCTTATGGCCGTGGAGCGATACTGGCCCTCTTGGGCCTCTTGTTTTAAAAAAAAAATCTGCTTAAATGAGAGTTAAATTATCAAGTAGAATTTAAAACCTGGTTTTAAACTAATCAATTGCTTCCTATGATTAAGCCAATTCTTCTTTTCAAGCAATGATTCAGTTCAACCCGGCTGTCCATCCAAATGTCGGTCGATTGCTCCTCGGGTCCAGCGTAAAATGTTTTGAGGACACGATTCTTTTGAGTACCCACGACATAGGGTTTGAGTGTCAACTGGATGCTATAGACCTTGAAATACTCACCACATCTATAGCTCTGTGACAGACGCAACGTTCCTCGAGAAGAACAACATTATTGACTCTTGCGTAATCTTTCGTCCCAGATCAGCCTGCACAGTCTGCGCAGGCTAATCCGGGCCTACATATTATTCCGTCTCAGGGGGATAGAGGTTTAGAGTTATTATTCCTGAAACAGAAATTCCACAGGAAACGAAAAGCATGCTTAGACTGATCTGTGTCGACACATTACGCAGAGCCCATAATGTTGGTTTTCTGGTGAAACGGCTCAAACATAAATTTATCTGTAGGGTATGAGAAAGCAGGTTGTTTATCAACCTTGAAACGGATACCCATGTACCCATGATGTCGAACCCTTTCCCATGTATTGATGGATTTTGAAGCCTTTGCCGTGAACCGGTTTTAACACAAAACACTGTTGGAAATTGAGCTATTCCTCCTCGCACCACAATGTTTTCAACATCAATTAATAAATAATCAAACATTTATACATAGAGATTTTCAATATATTTGCATAAAAAGTGTTAACAATTTATTGCAAGTGTAAAAGGGTTACTATCTATAGTGTCCCGGTTTATGAATGTGGGTCAATGTAATTACATGGTTATATCTATATCCGATTTCGAATGCTATTAATATAAATACTAGGCCCACTAATCGCTAGATATAAATTCTGTTTATATCATGACTGTGAATTAGTTATGACCCTTTCAAAATGAGAAGGTCACCGGCTCCGTGGTGTAGTGGTAGAGCGTCCGTTTTGGGTACAGGATATCGCGGGTTCGATCCCCGGCCGGGTCACAACAAATATGGTAGTAATGACTGCCCTGCTTGGCGCTCAGGGTTGCAGGGTTAGCATTACGCCTGGCTGGCTGGTGTCAGGATAAATGGACCAGTAGTACACGTAACTTACCCGGTTAGCATTACGACTGGCTGGCTGGTGTCAGGATACATGGACCAGTAGTACACGTAACTTACCCGGTTAGCATTACGACTGGCTGGCTGGTGTCAGGATACATGGACCAGTAGTACACGTAACTTACCCGGTTAGCATTACGACTGGCTGGCTGGTGTCAGGATACATGGACCAGTAGTACACGTAACTTACCCGGTTAGCATTACGACTGGCTGGCTGGTGTCAGGATACATGGACCAGTAGTACACGTAACTTACCCGGTTAGCATTACGACTGGCTGGCTGGTGTCAGGATACATGGACCAGTAGTACACGTAACTTACCCGGTTAGCATTACGACTGGCTGGCTGGTGTCAGGATACATGGACCAGTAGTACACGTAACTTACCCGGTTAGCATTACGACTGGCTGGCTGGTGTCAGGATAACTGGACCAGTAGTACACGTAACTTACCCGGTTAGCATTACGACTGGCTGGCTGGTGTCAGGATACATGGACCAGTAGTACACGTAACTTACCCGGTTAGCATTACGACTGGCTGGCTGGTGTCAGGATAAATGGACCAGTAGTACACGTAACTTACCCGGTTAGCATTACGACTGGCTGGCTGGTGTCAGGATAAATGGACCAGTAGTACACGTAACTTACCCGGTTAGCATTACGACTGGCTGGCTGGTGTCAGGATAAATGGACCAGTAGTACACGTAACTTACCCGGTTAGCATTACGACTGGCTGGCTGGTGTTTGGATAAATGGACCAGTAGTACACGTAACTTACCCGGTTAGCATGACGACTGGCTGGCTGGTGTCAGGATAAATGGACCAGTAGTACACGTAACTTACCCGGTTAGCATGACGACTGGCTGGCTGGTGTCAGGATAAATGGACCAGTAGTACACGTAACTTACCCGGTTAGCATTACGACTGGCTGGCTGGTGTCAGGATAACTGGACCAGTAGTACACGTAACTTACCCGGTTAGCATTACGACTGGCTGGCTGGTGTCAGGATAACTGGACCAGTAGTACACGTAACTTACCCGGTTAGCATTACGACTGGCTGGCTGGTGTCAGGATAACTGGACCAGTAGTACACGTAACTTACCCGGTTAGCATTACGACTGGCTGGCTGGTGTCAGGATAACTGGACCAGTAGTACACGTAACTTACCCGGTTAGCATTACGACTGGCTGACTGGTGTCAGGATAACTGGACCAGTAGTACACGTAACTTACCCGGTTAGCATTACGACTGGCTGGCTGGTGTCAGGATAACTGGACCAGTAGTACACGTAACTTACCCGGTTAGCATTACGACTGGCTGGCTGGTGTCAGGATAACTGGACCAGTAGTACACGTAACTTACCCGGTTAGCATTACGACTGGCTGGCTGGTGTCAGGATAACTGGACCAGTAGTACACGTAACTTACCCGGTTAGCATTACGACTGGCTGGCTGGTGTCGGGATAACTGGACCAGTAGTACACGTAACTTACCCGGTTAGCATTACGACTGGCTGGCTGGTGTCGGGATAAATGGACCAGTAGTACACGTAATTTACCCGGTTAGCATTACGACTGGCTGGCTGGTGTCGGGATAACTGGACCAGTAGTACACGTAACTTACCCGGTTAGCATTACGACTGGCTGGCTGGTGTCGGGATAACTGGACCAGTAGTACACGTAACTTACCCGGTTAGCATTACGACTGGCTGGCTGGTGTCGGGATAAATGGACCAGTAGTACACGTAACTTACCCGGTTAGCATTACGACTGGCTGGCTGGTGTCGGGATAAATGGACCAGTAGTACACGTAACTTACCCGGTTAGCATTACGACTGGCTGGCTGGTGTCGGGATAAATGGACCAGTAGTACACGTAACTTACCCGGTTAGCATTACGACTGGCTGGCTGGTGTCGGGATAAATGTACCAGTAGTACACGTAACTTACCCGGTTAGCATTACGACTGGCTGGCTGGTGTCAGGATACATGGACCAGTAGTACACGTAACTTACCCGGTTAGCATTACGACTGGCTGGCTGGTGTCAGGATAACTGGACCAGTAGTACACGTAACTTACCCGGTTAGCATTACGACTGGCTGGCTGGTGTCAGGATAACTGGACCAGTAGTACACGTAACTTACCCGGTTAGCATTACGACTGGCTGGCTGGTGTCAGGATAACTGGACCAGTAGTACACGTAACTTACCAAGGACAGGCAGTGATATAACTGACTGATTGTTGATTGCGGAGTAAAACACCAAACAAAACTATGAAGTACGATTTCGTACTTGTGGTATAGCATTGGCCTCTCGGACCAAAGGTCCCGGATTCGAACTGCGTGGCTAGCGGGTTCTGCCTTTGAGAATGTTCAACAAAAAGTTGCGGGCACTGGTAAAATACATGTAAATAAGTTTAAACTGAATTCATAGGCTGGCCCCGGTAGCTCAGTCGGTAGAGACACGGGCTGTCAAGCCAGGGATTGTGAGTTTGAGTTCGAACCCCAGCCCGGTCAACATTCTTTCCAACGTTTTTAAAAAAAGTCAATGTGACAAGCGTAATTCGTCTTCAAACAATGAGATAACAGTCTATGTGGAAAAGCAGCGATTTTCCGGGAATGATTTTTGTGTGGAGTACTTGTATGAGAAAGCCAAGGAACATATCGAGGGCTTGGTGTGAAACAGTTGTAACTAAAATCGGTATTTTTTTACCAAGGTTAATCACCTCGCCATGAAGTCTTTATAAGCATTAAATCATTTTTCTTGGTAAACAATGGAAATTTAGGTGCCATTGCTCGTTCTGAGCAGCGATGTTTTCCATTGCCTCTCACCTCTGATCTATGTGAGAAAGTAGTCAGTGGCTTCGAAAGAATGTTGTGTAAGTACTGGTGTGGGAAAGCCAGGAAAACATGGGTAGGTGCACTGACCGCCGTGATATGACCAAAGCTGTTGAAAGCGGCGTTAAACTCCAAACAAACAAACAAACAAATCGTTCTGAGCAATGGCACCTACATTTGCATTTTTTACAAAGGGGTCAAAATTGCCCCTAAACCAGGGTTTTCAAAATAGGTTTTAAGTTACAACCGTTTCACACCACGCCCTCGACATGGGTAGGTGAACTAACCGCCGTGGTATGACTGAACAATTGTAAACAGCGTTAAACCCAAATCAATCAGTTTGCATTGAGACTTGTGAATGTACATGATAGCCTTAGTATTTACTGTTCGCTTTGATACTCGCGGGTACACATGCACGACTGAGTTTTTACTGTTCGCTTTGAAACGCTTGGCTGACTCTTTAATTTTGTATTCAAATATGACTCAAAACTATGATTTTAAACAACTTAATTAACGCAGCTCACACCAATTCATGTCTGAGTCAAGATTGGAATCAGTTCACATAATTTGAACCGCATCAGCTTCTGTTGTTCATGGCTTTTGAAAGCAATGTGTGAACAAGGAGATACTGGTAGAAACTTCGTTTTTCCACAATGGATTATACTATAGACCCTGTATTTTAAATGCACTGCCCTTTACCAATATATGATTAACTCTGAGCATTTCATATCGATCAGACAAAAAAAAAGAAAAAAAAATATCGTGCCGCTATGATCAATACACGAATTTATATACAAGCGGAATAACTCACTAGTTTTAGAGTATCGAAAACGAGGAGTTATTTCCCGTGGCCATGCTCATGACATAGTTAGAAATTCGTACGCCAGTATCACTCTACTCAATATACAACGGTAGACGGAGGTTTGGAAATACCCAAATGACGGTAACACTGTTTAGGTACTTAAACTGATTGATCATGATTGTCGTTTAAGAGATCAGCATCAGGTAAAGGGTCTTGCTTAGCACTTAAAGGGAACATGAAAGGATGGTCAATGCCTTTTATTGACTTACAGCTCTGATACTGAAACTAAAAACTGCAGAAAACGAAACTGCAATAGATGGTATTTAAAGATATTGTGGAAAATGGAAATATGATCAACATGATAAACTCTCTCTTTTTATTATTGTTCGTGTAGGATATTCAACGTGATAATTTCCTTAGGTTATAATTAGGACAGACGATTAAAAATAGCATTGATATTCTGCATCGTTGACAAAGGTCGTCTATTTGACAATGTTAAATTAAAAAAAGCGTTGAAGCTAATTATTTTAGAAAGACATTATCAGCTTGTTTTTTTGAAATACTATATCAGTTTATCGTTCCAGAAATACCATATTAGCTTTTTGTTTTAGAAATACCATATCAGCTAATGGTTTTAGAAATACCATATCAGCTAATGGTTTAAGAAGTGCCATATCCGCTAATTGTTTTAGAAATAACATATCAGCTAATGGTTTTAGAAAAACCATATCAGTTAATAACATAACATAACATAACATAATAATGGTTTAGGAAATACCATGTCACTAATTGGTTTAGAAATACCATAACCGCTTATTGTTTTAGAAATAACATATCAGCTAATGGTTTTAGAAAAAACATATCAGCTAATGGTTTAGGAAATACAATGTCACTAATTGGTTTAGAAATACCATAATAGCTGATTGGTTTAGAAATACCATATTAGATAATGTTTTTTATATGCTCTACCAGTTCAAGATTTTGGAAATAATATACCAGCTAACGTTTTTTAGAAACACCATATTAGCTAATGGTTTAAACGTTTCTTGCCAGCTTATGATTTTAGAAATATATCAGCTAATGGTTTTAGAAGTATAATTTTAGTTGCTGGTTTTAAAGTATTATACCAGTTACTGGTTTAAGATATACCTTATCAGCTAATGGTATTATATATTTTTCCAGATTATGACTTTTAAAGTACCATATCAGCTTATAGATTTAGAATAACCATAACATCTTAAGGTTTAAAACTACTTAACCAGATAATGGTCTTAAATTACTATGTCCGCTAATTGTTTAAGAAATACCATTTCAGCTAATGGTTTTAAAATACCGAATAAGTTAATGGTTTGAAAATACCATATGAGCTTATGGTTTGGACGTTCAATATCAGATCTCGGTTTTGAAATATCATGTCAGCTTATGGTTCGGAAGTACCATATCAGCTAACGGTTTTAAATAACCATGTCAGCTATTGTTTTTTAAACACCATATTATGTAACGGTTTTAAAGTACCCTGTCAGCAAATGCTTTTTAAGATAGCATATCAGCTTATGGTTTAAAAATACCATATTTGCTAATGGTTTTTAAGATAACCATATTTGCTAATGGTTTTTAAAATACCATATTTGCTAATGGTTTTTAAAATACCATATTTGCTAATGGTTTTTAAAATACCATGTCAGCTTATGGTTGAAAAATACCATATTTTCTTATGGTCTTAACATATTATATTTGATAATGGTTTTAAATAACAATATTTGCTAATGCGTTTTAAAATACCATATTTGCTAATGGTTTTTAATATACCACATGTCCTAATGGTTTGAAATTCCATGTTAGCTAATGGTTTTTAAAATACCATATCAGCTATCGGTTTTAAATAACCATGTCAGCTATTGATTTTTAAACACCATGTTATGTTACGGGTTTAAAGTACACTGTCAGCTAATGATTTTTAAAATATCATGTCACCGTATGGTTTAAAAATACCATATTTGCGAATGGTTTTACAATATTATATTTGCAAATGTTTGTTAAAATACCATATTTGCTAATGGTTTTAAAAATATCATATTTGCAAATGGTTTTAAAAATATCACATTTGCTAATGGTTTAAAAAATAAGAGTTTAGCTAATGGTTAAAAATTACTATATTACTATATTACTATATTACTATATTAATTGTTTATATTTAAAGAATCATGTCAGCTAAAAGTTTAAAATACCATGTCAGCAAATGATTATGGAAACACCATATCAGCTAATGAGTTTAAAATACTATGTCAGACAATAATGGTCGAAATACATATGTACTGATCACATGGATTCGCTGATATCTGGGCATTCGGATGCTAGGAAAGAAACATCGGGTAATGGTTTAAAATTACATTGCCAGGTTTAAATGCAAAGTCCGATACCCGCCGAAGATGCTGGACAATACGTTACTTAATTCCTTTAACCAGTCCTTACATCAAACAGATATGCAACAAATGACTTTGAAAACGTCAAGGAAAAATCACGCGAAAAATGATTTGTATGGAGCAATGTCGTCTTTGTATCAATAGTTTCAAAAATCCTTTGCTGGAAGGGTTATACAAGTTGTGTTCGTCAGGGAAAAGGCTCATCTATTAATTAATAAACCATCAGTTTACCTCATTTCCTGAAACAGTATCAACATATTTAAAGACTGCAATGTCTATTAAACTTCAAGTATTATGTTCTGGATTATGTTCTGGATTAAATTTTGAAATATTGTTTGAAAAGAAACATTACACAACATGAGTTATTTATCAGTTTCTTTCATTATATTTTAAAAATCATTTTTCTCCATAGTCAACTAAAATTGTCAGTATGTACATAAGTGTCAATTTACTTTTCTTCAAATTTATCTATGACATTGAAGATTATGAAATTATAATAAAATCTCAATATTTTGTTTGGTTTAAAATTTCATTTGGCATTGAAAATGGACATTTCCCCTTTCGCAAGTAGCTAATACTATTTATTTCAGAGTCATCTTCTTTGAAGAAAAAAAACCTGAGGAAATAATGATAACAACAGAAAATTTTAAGGAGTCATTTGGTAAAGTGGACTGTGTTGGCATTGGTTTAATATTTGAAAAAAAAATCGGGTCGATGTTAGGTTGAAATCACCTCGCAGATCAATTTCCGGATCTGCATTCATCAAATACATTTTATGAACTTGCACGTTAGATGACTATTTTGCACGTCTGTGTTCATAGTTCAACTCTAGAATTACCCGTACTCGAATATAATCGAGATTATGAGGATAAGTCTTCTTCATTTCAGCCCAAAAGTTCCATCTTAGTTGTTTCGTGGAAATGAGTTTTCTCGGCGGATTTCAAATTCAGTAGTATTTCATCAAACGACTTACTAACTTTTTATCTCAGATATGTAGACGGCTCATACTGACAGTGAATATTCTGACCAAACGGATGTAAAAATGCTGATAGTTTCAATCACTCGTTCATTTGTGATGATGTATGTATGATCATATTGTAACTCCACTACGTACATATAAAGTTTGCTGAATTTAATTAGATCATGTCAATTAAAACTTTCTTTTTCCAATCAGGCTTTACAATACGCGAGGTGCTAGTCACAAGCCATCACGTAGATACACCTCTTTCAACATAATAGTATAATTGACATATATTTATAAAAGTTTTTCGGAAATGACATGGAAGTCGAGTTATTATTAGAAAAAACCAAATTAAAATGTTTTGAACATATTACAATTGCGTTTGTTTAAAAACACTAATTAATGACACATCTAAAAATTAATTTATTCCGATGTTTTAAGTATTTGCAGTTTCTTTATTTTGACTCATTTTTGTCTTTTTGTCTTATTTACGAAGACAGAGGAGTCCCTATTAGACTTGCAGCAGACTGTAATGTGTCAATATCGAGATAAAATCACATCGAATTATCCTTTAAACAGTAATTTGAACTTACTGAATGTTATTTTCATGTTCAAAAAGATGTCTTGATTTGTGAAGAATTCATTCAATAATGTTTATTCATGTATATATCTAAAATATGAACTGTTTCTAAGCTAAAACTCTTGATCACATGACTAGCGAATACCGACCGCGTAGATTTGTAATTTTTGCACACTTCACTATTTACTGCTGTTCTCACTGGGTGTGAGATAACTAATGAAAAGCTGGTTTTGCACACGTCACTTTTTACAACCAAGTATCAAAATAATATCACAATAAAACAACGTCGATTTGTCTTTTTAACAGTAATTCTTCATTACTGAACGTTCTTTTAAGGTTAACATTTTTTCTTGATTTGTGTAGATTTCATACAATATTTCTGAATTTATTTCTGTAATAGTAAAACTGTTTCTACTCTATGTTACGCTACGAAGGAACAAAATTGACACACGTGGAAAAACTTCCAAAGATGCTCAAAAACTAATTGTACACGCCCTTAAATAGTTCATTATAGATGATTTAAGATGTTTATTTGGTTCGAGACAAATGAAGAAAAGAACACAATGAGATAAAACTGGTTTTAATAGAAATATGACTTTGAATGAACATTCTTACCCATAGAGAGAGTGTAGAGGACGACAACTCTGCGAAGAGAATGGTTCACGAATCGGGTCTTTCGTACACAATTATTGCGTCATTGACACTTTTAAATGTGTCATTAGATTCCCTACCAGCATTTTGCTTGCGTTCTGCATATTGTTATGCATCATTGACACAAGGGCGCTCATCATAATATAATTTTAAAACATAAGTAGTTTGTTATTTTCGGAAGGAAAGAATTACAATAAATTAAGAATTTGTAGGGTTCAGTTTATGTTCGAAATTAAGTTTGAAATTATACAACAATTTCAATAAACTTTAACTATTTAGCTGATATCATATTTCGAGGGTGGTCTACTTTGTAAATATATTGGACTACATTTTACGTTTGTCAAAGTATGATATAATTAGGATGCCAAGTTAATATCATTTTGAGAAAAAGAGAAAACTCATGTCTTCAGCAATTTAACCCTTTTCTCATTGTTTTAAAAATAGATTGCTGCAAAGGTGTCCAATGTTGACTTTAACAGGGAAAAGGTAAAATGACGTGCTATTGCATGCAAATCCTAAACTGTCTGTTTTGTGGTTTTATTGACAAATAATAAAATTCAAATATTCTGACAAACATCTTGAAAAGTGTACGTGGAATTCACAAATCTTATAATTATTCATTAATAAAAGCACTGTATACAAGCTAAGACTAATGAATGGCAAGATTACTAATTTCCATTTCTGTTTATGATCAATAATTAGTTGGCTGTGTGTATGGTCAAATTACCTTAGAATGGAGATTGGTCATAAATAATGAAATACTTCAATTATATTTCAATGAAGGACATTCACTTCGATGACAAAAAAATGTAAACTAGGATACATTTGTATTTGACCCCACCCCTGATGTTACAATATGACTTGCAGTTGATAACTACTATAATGTAAGTGTTATGCAAAGTTGCAGTATGGATTTCCGGCGACATTGATGCGTTGCATCAACTTTCTCTTGTACATAATATATATCAAAACTTAAAACGGTATACTAATAGCAAGAATATGAATGATAATACCGATAAAGGTAAGGTGATTTGGGGTATTATCACCAGGAACTAGATGTCATGTATCATGTGTCTGATGTGTCCTACTCGCGTTATGATTTTTACATATCAAAATATTCCAAGACTGATAAAAAATGCTGATTCAAATTCTTCTACACGATAAATTATTACAAAGTAAGATATTGTTTTCTAAAAATCGTTCATATCGTACAACCAAAAAACATAACAAGCAATAGATAGAAGTCAATGTGTCTAATCAATTTCATGAAAAGAGAACTTAACACTATATATTATTAATATATTTTAATTAGGTGTCCTAGTTCATATGTATCCAAATGTCAACGTCACGTGCTCGTTTACTTTCAATTTAAAACCTAAATTGCCCTCGCACAGTCTCGAAAACATATTCTTACTTCTTTATTGTCAAACATTAACAAGTGTTAAAGAGTAAAGTTCGGTTTTTTAAAATATATTTTATACTAAGTGTTACATTTCGATTTAGATAAAATATCTGATGACATATATTTATATGTTAATTTAGTTTAGCACATCCAGAGCTCTAGATAAGGGTTGATTTGCATGTTCTAGAATCTTTATTCGACCCTCTAACCCTATGTTGTTGGAACTCAAAAGACGATTCTTTTGAGTACCCACATCATAAGGTTTGGATGGACTTTTAGAGAGATATTGTGAGAAAAAGAGCTGTATACTGCTTCATATCTGTAACTCTGAATGTCATCTTCGGAAACTATCCAGCCTCGAACGGTTTTGTTGATCAACCTATTTGCGTGTGTATTGACCAAATATCGTATTAAAGTATCTCCAGACAATTATGATTTCACAAACCTGGACACTCGACGTACTGAAGTATTTGCGGCGAGGTATAGTTAAGATCTTACAGTTGAATTAGAAAGATTTATAATTTTCCTCTAACTATTTCTTTGGTGAAAAAAAAGAAACTTATCTAACAATGTGGAAAAGTATGGATAACGTGCGACAAACTTTCCATTGGCGGATGGGCATGACACTTCAACTGTTTGTCTTTGTCTTTTTAATCTACTGCTGCAGTTTCCACGCTTATGGTGACAGAAATATGAAAGCCACCGCACTCAATCGTAAATTAAGCAATGCATTTCGGCTTAAACAAATGGAGGCCACGTCTTTGAAATGGTGTGCGGATATGTGTGTGTATGTGACAGACTGTCAGTCTGTTAGCTACAGTCTAGCGTCAAAGCAGTGTGAACTTTACACACTCAATAGTTCATCGGCCACGGTTAAGGACTATACTGTGGCAAATGGTACAGCATTGCTGGATATATCAGGTTGGATTCAGGTATGTTTATTGTTAATTCATCTTCAATATATACGACCCAATTGTACGATACAAAACAACATGTATAAGTTAAAATGTGGAACATACTTACGATTCCCTCTTAATATCAGAAGGGTTTTCCTGAACATATCGTGACCATGCATGTTCGAAAAAAGGCATAATCAAAACCTTAACGGTACCAAGAACAAACACAAATGAAGCTGTATACTAACCGTTTTCGATATTCAACGTAAGGCGTAGGTTGGTTAATTACAGTGTTATGTTTACCTCTTTCAGGGACGGATTGGTGGATTTTGGAAGAAACCATGCGGTCTAAATACCCTGTGTACACCGAATAACCAGTTAGCAATATGCATACCGTACGGTAAGTTTGTATTATATACAGATCAGTTTTCTTTGCTTCGAATATTCAAAATGTATTTCATCGATTTTAGTTATGTGTCAATATTTTCCAGATTGACAAAGTTAGCAGTTGGAACCTAGTAACTGAAACTTAGGAGATGAAATACATTTTGTAAAATCATTAAAAATAACAGGTCATATTTTTCCTGTGGATAAAGCTAGCAGAATACTGTTAAATTTAGGCGTAAAATGTGGTTTCTATCTACAAATATTATGACGTTGCGCAAGCTAACCCTGTCACAACGTAAAATACTCCTACCAATAGGACAAAGTTGTTTGTTTAAGCTTTATATATTGCGGGTTGATTGTTCATATTTTCCCCAAGGCAATACATATGACTTTTAAGTTATCTGATTCTAACCAGCGTCGTTAACACATTTAAGAAAGAATATGCCGTTCTTTATCAGTAGTCAATTCTTGATTACAAATATTAATTCTACTGGCACTTATCATGGTCGAACTTCAGCAACATATATACTAATTAAAAACTTAGCCTAAATTATTAATCAGAAAACAAATCTGATCAATCTACTGGAATGAAGTATAGAAGGACATGAACATTTAATTGGATCTGTCAAGTTTTAATTTTTTACTCCGGTATCCCTTTAGTCCACATACCAATTAACTATGAATAAGGTCTAAACATATGAAGATAACATAAAACAAAGCATGAACTTTAATATAGTCACACCCTTTGATCAAACCGACTGTTGACCATTAAGGACAGAAACTATAAAACGCATACATGTAGGAAGATAATTGTATCCATCTACAGTCACGAAGTTGCTCCAAGTGATTGCGTTTGCCCAATGATTAAATGAACATTGCTTCCTTGGACGTCATATTGACCAAGGTAGCGCAACACTGCATAAATCTGCGCCAATGATCTATTTTCATGTTCCTTCAGCTAAAGATATTTACACCACTTAACGTTACAGTATTATTTTGTTGACATGGTGAGCTTTAAGGATCATCGGATGATCCTGAAACGTATTAAAAGTTAAGAGTATTAAAAAGTAAACACCAAATGGACCACACTGTAGTTGTTAAGCGAATGCTACATCTATGATACTTGTTAAATGAGACAGACAGTGAACGATTTTGTTCGACCATCCGAATGCAATGGTTCATCGGAATCTTCAGTGTTAGCAACAAGATGCCTTTTTGTCAAACACGGTATATTTCTTTCCATTTAGGCTGTGCACCTCACCAACCTCCTGACCATGGCTGGGATAATTTAAACCCATCAGAGAAACTTGTCAGGGTCGGACGAAAAATTAGCGTTAGTTGCAGCTGGCCATACATGACTACCCACGTGAATCCGCAGATAACCTGGATTTCTTATTGTTTGGGCGGGAAATGGTCCATGAATTACAGCTGTTATACAGGTAAAGAGACCAGAACATATAATTTGTATGAGCCTTCCGTTAAAAAACCCAACAATGTGGACTCGTAAAGTATCAACCCGGATCAGCCTAAGCTTGCCGCGCGGGCTTACCCGGATAGACACTTTTCGACTCCTGTAGATTTTCTGTTTCATAAATCATTACTATATACTTTTATTTCCTTGAGACGGAATCTGTCGGCCCGGATCAGTCTGCGCGGATTGCACAGGCTGATCTGGGTCGATACATTACGCAGAGGCTATTATGTTGGTTTTCTCGCGGGAGGGCTCAATTATTATGTATGTGTTTAAAACAATCGTATTCATATCCAATATATACTGTAATCACTTGTTATGTTCATGTACCTTTATGTCTACATTGTTGAATAATATAAGTACAATATTGTTTAAACGAATCCTCTTTATAAATTGTTTTGAATGGAAACGTTTTTTATCGTCTGCCAGAAAACACCCTGTGAATAAATAAAGTATAATCTCGATACAGAACAAGTGTTCGTTAAGGCACTGTTAGACGCTTTCAGATATTGCAAATGTGTAAACATCTCCGGTCTGTCATAAAACACACCATACTCTTTATTTGAGCTATACTTGGCGAATAGGTGTCATGTTGCGTCAACTTTCCGGTATATTATACAGGTGATTAAACGTTATACAACTTAGTCTACACTTATACATGTATATAGAATAGCTGTATATGAATGAAAAACAACAGTTAATATTTTAGCTAAGGATTATGTCAAACACCACGTTTAGCTACCTGTTGTCACTAATATTGAAACTTGACCGATTCTTGTAGTAAAAGAACTGTGTAGGCATCACATCCTAGAACCGTTGTATAATAACCTGATGATAACAGTATCCGACCAAAACCAGTGGGACTCGATGTAAATCCTATTCTCGTCAACAAGTGGGTGGACCTCGAGCAATGGTTGTGAATCTGGAGATTATGTACAGGTATATATCGTACGTGGAATAGCTGAAAATAATCAAACGAAATTGGCATCGTGACTTAATTAGTCAGGGCAGCGGATGATGCGTATATCTGCGTATATCTGACAATTATAGGATAAACATATTCTTTACGTAAAACTCATGTATTAGCTATCTTTATAATGTATAAAGGTTAAGCAAACATTGAAAATGTATGAATGCGAACAATCCGACATTACGACTGCATCTATTAAAACACGCCTTACTACAAAACCGATCCTTTGAGATTCATATCAAGGTCCACCAGACTATTCGGTGACTGAATTAACATGTTGAGTGAATTGTTATTCAATGTTTTATTCAGCGATTTCGTCTCACGTTAGTTGGCTTCATTTTTAACATATTGCATTAAATTGACTGTACACAATCTGAAATATATACTCTTAGTTAATAAGTGCGTCTTTAAGCAAAACAGTTAATTTAAATGTGTTTGTATATGTTAAATTATGTTTAAGGTGTCTGTTTATAACCTATCAAATAGCTTATCAGCAGGAATGGTTCATGGCGAGCTTTATGGAATGTTGGATGCCCTTCGTCTGTTGTTGATGCTTATCAGCAGTTTGATCCAAACA
The DNA here is from genome assembly GCA_031761405.1 of Serripes groenlandicus. Classification (NCBI taxonomy): domain Eukaryota; kingdom Metazoa; phylum Mollusca; class Bivalvia; order Cardiida; family Cardiidae; genus Serripes; species Serripes groenlandicus. The sequence goes on along the minus strand of JASEVX010000004.1, from coordinate 124,506,833 downwards.
ACATCTTCTCCCAATCTTCTAGCTGAATTTCAAAATCATTTCAGTAAAATGTTCCTTATGTGGCCCTCTACCGAATTCACTTTAGCCGTTCTGCTCAGCTGCTCAAGATTGCATTAGAAACAAGAAGAGACAAAACAAGAGTGCACATGCATTCCTAATGGGAACCTCTATCGGACCCACTAGCAACATAGCTGCTTGGATTAAACATATATATACATATATATAGATTTATTCAAACGATATCTTATTAACAACAGATCCAGTTTCAGTATTTTTTCACACTTAAGTGTTCCATTGCTACTTCTCTGCTAAACATACCCAGGCCGCTTCTCAACCAAGGCCAAGATGGCAGCCAGACTAGAAAATAAATATCTTTTAAACAATATCTCATTTGAAACATCTAGCCCAATTCCAAAATACTCCAACATAAGTAAACCTTTTCTTCGAAAACGACCTTAACCAACATTGCTAAAACCCTTCCCCTTCCCGCGGTACATGATTATAGTTGCGTAAATTGCTTGTCTAAGCTGCGGCAGCTGAGCAGAACAGGGCAACCATTGCACTTTAGTAATATATATAATTATATATATATATATATATAATATATGATCAACTTTGAAATTAATTGGACCACCATGTTTTCGAACTATTTATAAATCTATAAAACAGAAATGTTCACTTAAGTGACTGATTTACGACCGGTGCAAATCAATATTACATTTTTTGATTTTATATACACTGGATCTACACTTGTAAGAAATTACTATTTTACGAGCCAATTCACCGCTACGTTACAACATTTTCTTTTACAATATTAAGTACAAACATTACGAGCCAATAAAATATAGAAATTAATTTGACGATTAATTGAAATTGATAATACATTGTGTATATTAAAGGTCACATTTCGACAGAAAGTTTGGATTGGAGGGCTGGCAACTAAGGGCCGTAATGATGTCGGTATTTAGGTCACGAGTTACAAAGTCTCACACAGTTCCAACTGTAAATCTTTCACCAGACATCAGTACTCTAATGGGACAGAAAAGGTATTTCTTGTTATACTGTTATGATAAAGGGCATGCGATAAACGTTTAAATACAGATACAACAGTGCTCTGCACCGATTAGTTAAGAGGGTTCGAGAAACATGAGTCAATCAAAGATCATCGTAATTAATTAACATCGTCAACATTCATCTGCACTTAAGATAGATACAATTGCATGAACCTTATAGGTTGATTTACTTGATTATCTGTCAGATATGTATGTGACTTATGCATTTACAATGGCATTGGGGCTGAAAAAAACATTATCTGAAGTTGTCGGCGAGCAGTCTTAATGTATTAGAAGGAATTGCCTTAGTCTTATTAATCTAAATTACTGTGAAGATAGTTAATTAAAGACTATTCTGCATGATCCAGGGATACATCAAAGTGGTTGCTAATTATCAGGTTTTAAGTATTCTGCATTTAGTACAATCAACTTCTCTACTTTCAATTTCTTTTCGATTGACGTTAATATAACTCTTCTTTCTTAGTCTGCTTATTGAACACGACCTCGAGAAATCTAGACAAATTTAAGAGACAACCATGCATATCTCGTGTGTTTTACTGTTTTATTTTAATAGTAAATGGAGCTGTACGGACAAATCCGTCTTCGACATTTTAACAAGTGATGTTTATACACATTTGAAAAATAACCTCTCTTGTGTTTATAACATTTAGCTTTTGAAAGCATTGCGGAAAATGTTAAATCATTCAAGTAAGCCAACACGTGTGTCGAGCTCGTGTTTAAAGTAAACAATTAAGTTTTCTTTTGATATTCCTTTCCTAAAGTATTACCTAATCCAACTACTATGCAACTTATATTAGGTAAATGGTTAACATTGGTTCACTGATAGTTTATTAAATCAATATTGTATACCATCTAGCTTTCTAACACTTCCAAGAGTCTGCAGATCACTTGATTCACCTCTTAAGTTTTATGGCGACCGTAATAATTCAAGTTGTGCTGCGATTTAGAGCATGCGTCAAATATTTAAGAACAACGCATGCGCACGAGACATGTTTCGATTCTAAACTTCCGCTCATATTGCAAAACTGAAAGTTCTCACAGCCACTCGGTAAATCTCGAAAATTCAGTGTAATCACCGCGATTTGTCCAAGAAATAACCCTGTAAAAGATCGACGATTAGCAATGCATATTATTCGGCCCACAAATTTCACTCGCAAAAATATGCTGGTACCTGAAATCTCACCTCACAATTTGAAATTTTCTCTCTCAATTCGCGATTATACGAGCTTAAATTCGTGACACGTGATCAACAGCTCTAGCTTAGAACAGTTCACAAATGTTTTAGAGAATAAACACATACTTTTAATTGTAATCGATATACTGTAGTGGCATACTATTGGCTGCAAAGGTCCGTTATAACTGACATAACATACTAACACAGTGTGTGACAAGCAGAACTGGGAGAGACAACCGACTGCTTACGACTTAACGTTAACTTAATCTTAACTTAACTGGCGAAACAGCGACATATGTTATCATAGTGTCGAAATCCAGCAATTTAACACAATCTCATGCGGACAGCATTTTGGGGTCAGCCCGTATTACCTATCCCCCGAATTAAGTGCCCAAGCGTTAGACAGTTCTGGACCTCCCCTCTATATTAAGAGGTGGAGGGGGGCCCCACGTTACACAGAGGTAGGACCCCAACCTACATGTATTTTAATACGACACCGAAGAACCTGCAGCTTGTGAGCGTGTCAGGACAGGGTAAAGGCCAGGTTAATAATCCCCAAAAGCTGTCTGTCTCCCCAGAACCGCCACAGTAAAATATCCAACTATATTTTGCCACGCTACAAAATGTTATTTTGCTCCTACTGACCAGCAGGGTAAATATTGTTATTATCGTTTAAAAAATGTTTAAGGATGCTTCGTCTACATTTATATAACTGTCATTATGCATTACTTTCCCACCTGAATGTAACACTAACGATTTAATGGCTACATTTACCCTTTTCCTCTTTTTGTCAATTTGGGACCCCGAACCGATAGTAGCAAAATGCCAATATATCCTAGCGAGCAGTGATGACCAAATGATTGTTATGTCTTTGAATAATGCTTTATAGCGAAGGATTGAGGTCTTAATGTTCTCTTTAATGTCCTTGCCTGAAACACCTTCTGTGGTTAGATCGTTCGATCCACAGTGAGTAAAATGGAACTGTGTAATACCCCTTTACCCCCATCCACCTGATAGAAACCTCTGATAAACCCAAGTGCTGGTCAAACGTCTGTCTTGCCGCCATGCCAACCAAGTACACACTAGACGAACCTACCAACCACAGACTCTGCATTTCTGGAAAACTTACAATTGTATTAATTTGTATGTGTAACCTTAAAGTCTTATGCATTTAGTATATGCATTTGATTTCCACCTGCATGCTGCCGTGATTCTACTTTCCTGTTCCTAAATTATATAAATGTGTATTCCCGCCTATTCTGAAACTGTGTGATTTGAAGTGTCCGATTGTTTGGGTGAATTGTAGGGCTTTAGACAATATGGCATTGAATTGATATCTGGTGAGCGAATTCCCATTTAAGTGTATGAATAGGTTCGCGTTTTCTGTTTTAGGGCGAAGATTATAGTACTCTTTCGTGCATAGAACTGGGCAGTATGACTTGCCGTTTGCTGGAATATAGAGGGTGACAGATTGTCCGCACTGGTCAGTTTTTGACCATCTTACTGTTAGGTTTATTTCTTTTTCAGACAACCTAATGTCTGAACATTTAATTACTTTTGGGTTCTTTGACTTACTGTTGGGCTCTGTAAATTCCCCTATTCTTAACAGATCAAAGAATGCGAGTGTGAAAGCAGCCCGAAATCAAGATTGTTCAAATGTGTTTTGACAAATGCTTGCTAGGCTTGCTATCATTTTATATAATGTGGTTAGGGAAATCGAGGCTCTTGCATTCATTTTACTACCCTTAGTTCGTCTTGCACCCCCGATGCCTTAACTACTAGAAATGATTTTGTTGTATCATCTACTTGTTGGAGTTTTAAGCATGTGAGATACCTAACATGTAAGTCGATATTGTTGAAGCAGCTATATTCTGGTAGGCTAGATACGCGTTGAAATGTAACAGGTCTTAATTTGGGACAGACCATATTTCTTGCAACTTATATAACTCTCTAAAATGGGTGAGTTTTCCTAGCGCTACTGAATACGTATTTTTTGTATTTTGGGAAGTGGAATTGAATATTAAATATTTTGATATACCTTTTAAATCTTCAAAACTAGGAATGGGACATTGACCGGGCTGAGATTGGCCTCTGGCGCTGCACTTCTGAACCTCACCAACTGTGAACGAGAAACTGAGTCAGCAATAATGTTTTCTTTGGAAGGGATATAGACTGCTCTTAACCTTATATTGGTTTTCAGTATTGCAAAAACCATGTGTCTGACCAGATTCATCACTCTCTCAGATTTACTTGTTTGGGTATTGATAACTTGAACAACCGCTTGATTGTCAATATGGAATGGAACCCATTTATTTCTTGAGCTGCCTTACCAAGTTAGAATAGTGGCTACCACTGGAAACAGCTCCACGAGGGTCATATCCCTAGTTAGACATTGCTTTACCCAATCTTCGGACCATCTACCATGCGCCCATTGACCTGAGAAGTGAATTCCGAATCCCCCATTATTGCCCCACATTGCATCTGTGTAGAGTTCCAGCTCATTATTTGTTGACCATGTTCTATTAGATATGAATGTAACCCCATTGTACTTTGTAAGAAAGGAAAGCCAGACGTTTAAATCAGTTTTAATGGTTTAAGAGAACCTAATTTTACGATAAGGTTTTTTTTTTATTCCTATTGTGGCATTGATCAGCCTTCTGCAGAATGCTCTACCAGGGGAGACAACTTTGCATGCGAAATTGAGAAGACCCAGCAGTGACTGCATTTCTTTTATAAATATCTTTCTTGAAGATAGACTTTGCATATTTGCTCTTTCATTTTTTTGAGTTTTTCCTTTGGAAGATGCATAACAATTTCCCCGGAATCCATTTCAATCCCCCAACAAGTTAAAACATGTTGTAGGTTTTATCTTCAGCTAAAGGGACTCCGAAATTTGAACACACTGATTGAAATTCTTTTAGCAATAAACCCGACCTAGAACTCGTCTAGATAATGCAGGATATCTCTAGTTTTGGTTTTCTCACCTATCGACCAATGTAAGAAACTTGCAAATTTTCCCCAGATAGCACAACTGGCTGACGAGCCCATATGAAACATTTTATCATAAAAATATTGTTTTTCAAATTTGATACCTAGCAAATCAAAATCTGATGGGTGTGATAGGAAGAAATCGAAAGGCTGATTTTATATCTGTTTTACTTAAAAGTACCCATTTACCTAACTTCAAAATCAGATCGGCTGCCAGATCAATATTTGTATATGTGACTGTGCAGTGTTTTCCCTCAATGCAATCGTTAATAGATTGGCTGTCTTGGTATGACAATTGCTGAATCATTCTATGATCACCGTTTCTTTTGGCTACTAAACCTACAGGGGATTCTTGAAGGGTCAGAATGGTTTAGTACTGAAACGACCGGCAATTCGACCCCTATTAATTTCTTTGATCAGTTTTTACCTCATGATATTTGGGTTCTGCTTTGCACTAGAAAAGTTAGGTGACTCACGTGGACATCGTGGTCCTGTATAATTTAATGGAAATCCATTTTGTAGACCTTCCATCAAGAATATAGCATCCTTATGCTGGTAGTATATTAACGATGCAAGTAAATCATGTATTTTAAGCGGTGTTTTCCCTTATTCATATAAGCTTATCGTATTATTTGCTTTGCCTGCAACTTTACATCGAATGGTTTCCGCCACATGGCTGACAGGCTTGAATGAATGAATAAATGAATGTATATTGTTTTATGGCGCATCGACAGCTAAGGTCATTTAGCGCGCAATTAAATTTAAGTATTCATGATCCCTGGGTAAACAACCAGTACTAGGCTAGAAAATGTGCCTTGCCCAAGGGCACTCCACCGTGACCGTAGGGCTGACAGGCTTGACTTAACCTACACTTAGGCAAAAATGGACATTTAGCTCCTGTATTGAAAAAATTACATGATGAAGAAAGCGCTAATGTAAGTCTCGTAAACGATAGAGGCTTGGTACTATGCCAAGTATGGCTTGACTGTTCCGTGCAAATACTGCCAGCATTCACATACAACAACAAAAACTCGGAATTAATTGCCCCCCCCAGGATACGGATGGATTATTAAAAGTTTGCAAACGGAATTGCTTATCGTATTTCTACCAGCCAGGAGACATACTGGCAGCCATTCTTGTATCCCTCATATATTTAATCTGTTCTTGGGCCTGAGCTGGAAATTTTCCAGCGTAATGCTTACATAAACAAGAAAGCTGGATGACCACTGGTCAATTGATACTTTAGATGAATCAATGATGCAATATCAATATATTGCCCTTCCCAATTTTTTTCTTTAAATTTTAAAAGTAAACTAATACCTACATTATTGAAAACACTAGGTTCCTGCACCGGCTGCCATGCATCATCGAATTCCATTGCTTGCGCCATTACTTCTCTTTGAAGATTTAACGAATCACTTCACCTGAATGTTCCTGGTTTCCCACGGGTAACTGTCCCTTCTCCGCCAGTCTGTAGCTCTAAGGCTCATTTCCAACCTTCTTTGAAGCTATTCTCCTCATGGGTGCCATTATTAACACGGATTGCTTAAATATAAAATGCATATAGTCTGTATTATTCATGGTTCGTATTATAATGTGGTGATAACAGAATACGCGACAAAGATGCCGATGATGTTTATGTATTGAAATGAATGAATTAGTTTTTTGCCCATTATTTATAATGATATCTTTATTCTAATTTCAAGTCTACCTAATAGGGACTGTTTTGTCTTCGTAAATAAAACAAAAAAACATAAATGCGAGTCAAAAAAAAAGAAACTGCACATACTTAAAACATCGGAATATTTATTTCATTTTAGATGTGTTATAACTTAATGTTTTTAAACAAACGCAATTGAAATATGTTCAAGACATTTAAAAAAATTAAATTCTAATAATAATTTCTCCTCCCATGCCATTTCCGAAAAGCTATTAAAAACAGAAGTCGTGGGCTTCTGCCCGGCGACTAATAACACGAAACCCTTGTTCTGCTTTGTGCGAGTTATACCACTAGATGTAATGGGTGTTTTTTCCCAGTTGAAAATACAATTCAGGTTAAAGTTGATGTAAATTCCAGTTATTCGATGCAAAACTATAAGCTTAACCTCAGGCGAATTTTAACCAGTATAGATCTAGATCAACCAGCGCATCTCTGCACTGATCGCCCCTTAGTTATAGAATGTTTAAAAAAAATCCGATGCAGCTTTATCCATTTGAATCCTAAGCATGCATTTGTCCACACTTGTACCATTTACGCTTATGTTTGTTTGTTTTCTCAGATCACCATTCATTTGAATTGATTGATTGATTGAATGCTAAGGATTTAGCGCCGTTTTCAACATTTTTTTCAGTCATATCACGGCGGCCCGTTTACCTGCTCATGTGTATCATTTTTTTCTTACTTCAGTTATCAACATAATAGACTTTCCAAGTAACTGGCTGTTCTGTCATATAGACCCGTTGGTGGAAAACTAATGACGCTTGTCACAGTGACTTTTGTCAAACGTCGGAAAGAATGTTGGCCGAGCTGGGGTTCAAATTCAAAACCCCTGGATTAACAACCAGCGTCGCTGCCAATTGAGCTATCCGAGCACGCTCAATCATTTAAATGGATGAGTTTTAATTATGGTTATTACATACATATTCATTAAGAAAGACTACTAGAAGTTCAGTTCCTTTATTCTATAAAAATCCTTATGTTATTAACGATTTAACCACATCTATTTATTTTTCATAAATAGGTTTACAATGGAAACGACGATGCTCATTAGATTCATCGAAATTTCTTTAACGAGGCGTTGAAAGTGATGTATGTAAGAGTGTATCCTATCAACGGATGTGGCATGCGACTGAAAATTCTAGCATGTAAAGGGTACACCAAATAGATGGAATATTTAACTGCTTTCCATAGACACTGAAAACAAAATATGTCTCGCGAGAACCGAGTATTATACACAAAGGATAAACAATTTATTTTACGCAGAAATAGCAAAACTCCTAAAGCAGTTACATGACAGGCACTTCAACAATGTGTTTCCTCAGGAATTTTAGAAACCTTTCTTATTATTGAAAAGGGTTGACAATTGTTCATAGATAGATATATTATAGAGTCTGTCAAAGATTATCTTGGTAAACAATTATCCATCTGAAATATACCTAATGACATAATGACCTTCCCTCTGGAATTATAGTATTATTTTGATAAATTGAGGGTTATATAATAAAACAGTTATGGGCTTTTCAGCTGTTATACATGATGTTGATATGTACCAAAACAAATCAATAATGATTTTTTTGGTGCATATCACATCATGTATAACAGCTGAAAAGTCCATAATTGTATATTATTCAACAGTTATCATTGTGCTGCATTACACTAAAAATAAATAGTTTCACTCTATGTGTTCATTAAGATATATAGTGTTGTAAAAACAAATGAGTTTGCGTGTGTCCGTGAACAACATGTTGTTGGCATGATTAAGACGAAAATGTATCATTGAGGAAATTCACATTTGGCTAACTTGTTCCCAATTCTGAGTGTCAGTATCGAAGGTCATAGATCAAGTACACCATTTCAAATTTCTTGTAAGCACACATTAAAAGGAAACCACAGCTATGAGGATATTCAAATTTGCTTACCTTGTTTGCTTGTTCAGAAGATGTGTCTTATCGATATTCTGGATCAGACGTCAAAGGTCATGGTCACTTGATGAAAAGATCAAAAGCCAAGACTGTGGACACAATGTAGAAAAAATTGAACCACTGAGGATAACCATTTGTGCTTACCTGTTCCCCGTTATGGGAAGATATTCTCTCTTGATGTTAGGGTCAGAGGTTGAAAGTCAAGGTCACTAGAGGAAAAGTTCAAAAGTTAAAAGCCAAATTTACGTTGAAAGGTAATGCTCCACGCTATGGTCCGTCTGTTCAGAGTCAATTCGATATGGAACAAGGCGAAAGTAATTCAAGTTTGAAGCAAGTTATAAGATCCGGGTTTATAATCACTATTGGTATATAACGATCTGCGGCACACGATGCGATTCAATATTGGCCGAACAATCGGCGGAGGAAAAGTCCCTTACGTTTCCTCTTTGCGTCCATGTTGATGCATGATGCCATGCAGAAACTGTCTCCATCATATTGCTGATGTCTACAGTCTACATGTTTTAACGAATTCCACCCATGTGATTACCTTCTTCCCTTTACTCTCATCCAACAGTTGATTATGATCTTTCTTCGTTTTTTTTTGTTTCCATCAAGGTTCCATGTCATTTCTAATTTTGGAAATATGACATTTTAAAGGCCGGTCCGTGATAAAGCAAAACAGTAAAAAATTGCGGGCTTGTAAGCCATATTTCACTTTAATTAAGAAGTAATCGAGGTCAACTGCTTTTAAAAGACCCATTGAGAACAGTTTTATATCTTTAATATTTTTATATGTAGTCACCCGACTTTTCTTCACAAATCATTTATTGTTTCTCAAAGCTTTGTACACATGTCAGGTTGATTTTGTCAGGTGATATGAACTGCTTAAATTTGGTGTTGATAGTTAATTCTGTTGCGTTTATGTGTCCATTGTTTGAAGTCAAATTGTTTTTAGTGGGTATTACCATCTCTTATGACGTTCTCACGTTTTCTTTATCATATGTAAAATCGTTGTTATCATTATTTTAAAAAGCTTTGGATAATACTCACAAATGTATAAATATATTCGGATTATACTGTTTTACGGATGATGTAGTGATGTTTGCTGAGTCGAAGGAGACACTGCAGGGCTCTGTAACTGCTTAAAAGACTACAGTGACAAAGAGGTCATGCCGGAAAATATAGATCAAACTACGGTAATGGTTTTCTTGTTTCAAATGTGTGTTCTGAAAGAGGATTACACGGAATGTAAAGATGGAATTAAATAGTTGAACGTTATACGTATCAAGGGTAATTGTTTCCCAACAGGAGCACATTTGTATAAGCAAAACATTGCATTGAAAGGGTACAGAGTTGATTTGCGACCAAAGCGCGGTTTGTTTAACGTTATAAATAATTTAGTGATTGACGCTTGATTTATTCAAGTAAAGTCTGTTTTGAATTAGTGTATGTCATCTGTTGACGTATGTCAGCTGATCACTTAGACACAAAGCATAGTCAGCTCTTTAAATTTATACTGAATCTTAAAACACCATAGGTCGTCACTCGATTTATGCATTAAACCTGGAAGATATCCATAACACATTATTGATGTGCATACATAGATTAGAAAAAGTCAAATAAATTTGTAATTGCATTTGCAGAACATTGGCATTGGATCAAAGGTGTAAAGCAGACAATATATACTTTACATACTACATGTTTTGATGGAATTGGGCTGAAGAAAAGGGTTTGCTATGCTAGTATAAAAAGAGAGAGAGAGGGTATCAATAAGTATTTAACACTAGCAGATTTTCGACATATCTATCATTTGTACATCTAGCTATTGCGGCATTTTATTTTTCGAACTATCAATATATTTACCCAAGATAATAATTTCATCACAAAGACTTAAAACATTGAACGGAACCATAAAGTGCATACCTTGTGTAGAAAACATAATTTAGAGCAACGCATTCTCTATTATGTATTTGTCCGTTCAATTATAAATTCATTAAATAAATTATAACCAAAGTGCATGAAGTATCACTATGCGAAAAGTCTAAATATTAAAACTGCATTTTAGTAAAACTTCGAAGGAGAGGAGAACTAAAATTAAATTGTGTATATGGAACTACCTAATTTAATATTATAATCAATATACTTAATATATAACAATTTATGCTTATTTTCACCCTATTGTATTAGCATATCCATTTCTATATGTACATATCCACCATGAACTGTGTATACGTTGGAAAATAAAAGGTATGTTCTGTCTGCTTAGAGATTATTCTAATTATTATTATTATTCCGTTCTCATGCCCCTAATGACAAAGTATTCGTAAAAAGACGTTGCCAATGCGGCCATTTTATCTAACAATCTGTTTCCTTAGGTGGCAGGGGACCCCTAAATGTGCAACATTTAAGCTTGTCCGCACCAATAAATAATATTTGAAAAATTCGCAAAAACAACATCCATCATAATGTCAAAACTATATCTCAATATATGGCATTATAACAATATTTCATAATCATGTAACATTTCAGCAACTCAACAGAACAGAAAAAAAAATAAAACCCTGTGTATTCTATCCCACCTACCCAAAATGCGGGCTAAAATGACACTATTTCAGCAGATTTTCTAATCATGTCCTTACTTCCTGGAAACATGCAGGAGAAAATTGAAGCACACGTACTTAATAATCAAGCAATGCATAACCAGGAAATGTATACAAAATACCATGTCATCAGTATTCTTCTAGTAGAAAATCTTATTTGAAATACCTGAATTTTCATCCCAAAACAGCTTCTCAAATGATATTTAGATTGACCTCCCCTTGAAAAGCTATACAACATGATATGAGCTAGCATATACAAATGTTCGTATTTTATCCACACTGTGTATGCATCAATTGATAGAAGTCAATAAAGAAATCAATGCCATATATTGTTATATAGTTAAGAAATCAATTCATTTTCAAACACTCCAACTATATGAAATATCGACAGGGGCCAAATACGAATGTGTCCCCTGCCACCTTAAAGTTTTTATTTTCAGCATAACTATAACTAGTGCATCTGTGATTTTATCATTTAATGTAGTTTACACACAATAAAGAAAAAATAAGAAAGAAAACTGTGTTTCTTTTAGCAATATGACCCTTTTCTAAAAGTAACCCAATACAAGGGAAATAATCCAAATATAGCCAAACTGCATGAAACTAACCAGCTGTCCCAAGCATGTAAAACCATAGTTATCTTATGAATACAAACGAGGAAATATACATATTTTAGAAAGGGAAATACCTATGCTTTGAAAAGGTAGAGTAGTTTTAGTGACACTTGTGCTGAATCCGACAGTATTCCTGGACCTTCTGATGAACATTCACATATACCGACTGAATCTGAGGATGTAACTTCACTAAGGAGACTTCATGTATCTTGCATCTTGCATCATGCATCTTGAACAAGCTGTACTTTATGCTAGTGGTTTAGACTCTGGACCAACTGTACCATTTAAGCTGAGACCATCAACAGGCACTGTAGAGAATACAAATTCTTCGTCAAAAGTCAGTGACAGTACATCAGTCAAAAATGAAAATGCCATTGTGCATCCGCAAATGCTTGAAAATGTATTTAATAGCATTAATGGACATAAATGTGACAACGCTAGTCTGAAACTGAGTGAGTGTGCTCAACCTGAAAGGCCTTTGCATAACACTACAACTGAAATGCCAGAATTGCAAACTTTGTTTCGCATGAACTGCCACTAATTCATAGTGTAAAGCATTAGGGATAGACCACAGGGTTCCTGAACAACTGTCTTGTTCTGCCAGTCCTCGGTTCAAAATTGGGGATAAGTGACATTCAGCTTATGCTTGCCTGCCTAAATATTCAAGCATGAGACAAGCGATGACTGCAAAGAAAATTCAACTCCCTCACAGAGTATTTTAAATACAAAAGTATGAGATACTCGAAACGACGTCGAATTGCAAATAAAGAACGTTTCAAACACTCTCTAAACAAATCACTAACCGTTGCAAATGTAGATCACTTTTATGGTATTAATTTAGGGTAATAATTATACAGTTTGCATTTCTGAACAGTGTAGGCGAAGATCGGCCTGTACATCCGCACATGCTGATCTCGGTCTACACTGTTCACAAACGCAAACTTGTATATTTTCACACGAACAGGCTCAATTAACGTAAGTCATATTTGAACAGTGTAGATTTTGTTAACACTGTAGGACCAGATCAGCATGTGCGGATGTACAGGCTGATCTGGTCTGGTTCTACACTGTTCACGAAAGCAAATGTGTGCATTTTCGCTCAATTATATCTTGATCAGTGACACAAACTTCGCCCTGACAGGTGTAATTATGTTAGTACTTTGTGACTAGATGTACAGGCTGATATGGTTCTGCAATGTTCACAAAATTCCATGTGTACCGTTTCATTCGCAGTGTGGAATTTCAAAAAAGGAAAACGAACGGAAAAGAAAAATGTATCGAAACAGTTTGAATAGGAAATGGAACCATAATTATATGGATCTGTGTTATCATACCTTACAGTAGGCACCTAGCATTTGCATAATGATGGCCGCAACATTCTCTTTCATTTTTACACGTTAACCGACTATTATTTACACGCGGTGGCTCATATGAAAGGTGATGAAGGTAGAGACGTAACCTATTATGACAAAGATGTGACATATGCATTTGTGGAGTAACCTCATGTGAATTTGACAGAAAGAATACCATTCGGTGTACTTTCACTTTAATACGTTTACCCCGAAACATTATTCGGAGTAAACCGTATCCATCGGAGATGCACAGACCTGCCCAAATTTTACAGTTTTCCTCAAACTTAGTTCGTTTACTAATAGCAGAGCTTATAAAGTGTCATTCTTCATGTGTAATATCATATGTTTTGAAAATTGCAGCCATTATGCTTGAAATAAGAGAACAAACTAAATATTGATGTATTTCACGATAATTAAGCATTAACATGAAAGATTTTTAACACAATTGATCCATTTAATGAATATTTTGATAAATGTTTGTAGAAAAAACCTGTAATTAAGTTTTTTGTATACCAAATATGTGAAAAAAAATCAATGAAGTAAGAACTACCCCTTTCCGTCATTTTCAGCTTATTTCTTATATTATTACCTCCCTTGTCTATTTGTGAATATCAGATGAAAATTCAATGCAGAGGTGGTTCATTTTGTACATTTTGTTTGCCATATAAATAAAGAAACATGATTAAACTTGAAAAAGTTATCTTTTAGGCATTTCAAAGTTGACAATTTTCCCCTTAAGGTGGCAGGGGACCCCTAAATGTGCAACATTTCAGCTTGTCCGCACCAATAAATGTTATTTGAAAAATTCGCAAAAACAACATCCATCATAATGTCAAAACTATATCTCAATATATGGCATTATAACAATATTTCATAATCATGTAACATTTTAGCAACTCAACAGAACAGAAAAAAAAATAAAACCCTGTGTATTCTATCCCACCTACCCAAAATGCGGGCTAAAATGACACTATTTCAGCAGATTTTCTAATCATGTCCTTACTTCCTGGAAACATGCAGGAGAAAATTGAAGCACACGTACTTAATAATCAAGCAATGCATAACCAGGAAATGTATACAAAATACCATGTCACCAGTATTCTTCTAGTAGAAAATCTTATTTGAAATACCTGAATTTTCATCCCAAAACAGCTTCTCAAATGATATTTAGATTGACCTCCCCTTGAAAAGCTATACAACATGATATGAGCTAGCATATACAAATGTTCGTATTTTATCCACACTGTGTATGCATCAATTGATAGAAGTCAATAAAGAAATCAATGCCATATATTGTTATATAGTTAAGAAATCAATTCATTTTCAAACACTCCAACTATATGAAATATCGACAGGGGCCAAATACGAATGTGTCCCCTGCCACCTTTATGAGATGAGGTCAAGATTAACAAGATCGGTTCATCTTATAGTAGATGTACGCATATTTTAACTTTCTCTACGCCAAAAGACAAACATGTATAAAGAGTTCGAACATACACATCAGATTTATGATATATCATCCATTTAATGATACTCAACACGATACTGTGGCTTATTAGACCTGAAGCGTATTCTATACTAAATAGAGGACAGTTATAGTATATGTCTGTAATAGACAATAAACCTTATGTCTAAGAAACACCGCGTAAGTGCTGTTGTAATGTGTTGGTTTTATTTGTCAGATATATCTTCTGGAATTTTAAACAACGTATTGTCCTGTTGGTGTTTCACAGAATCTTGTAAGACAGATACCGATTGAAAAATACACTATTAAGACTTGCAGTGTCATCGACTGATCACAGTTACCATTCCATATAGGTTACGTTTCTTATATCGAGGCTCAATTATGTTTCTGAGTGCATTTAGCCGGATCAGAGAACTTAGTGTCAGATTTTGCTAGCAATGTCCCATAGTGTCAAGAGTCACGTTGTCAAATATGCTCATTCATCCGACAAACGGAAGACTGTAGTTCGTTCTTTCAGTGCCCCTAATATTAAATATATCATTAACAACAAGATCGGCCTGGATCAACATCCAATCAAAATGTCCTGACATGCGTACATTCGTCAGGGTACTCGTCCTTCTAAAAAGTTAACAAATATTAAGGATGTTAAACGTTATCTGAATTTCGCGTTTATTGCTAAAGATGGACTCCTTGTAGTGAAACACCACGATTCACTTTCACCACTAACTGAGTTCATAGTTATTCCACGTGAAGTCTTAAATGGCCTCGTAACGGCACTTCACATCAAGTTAGACTACCCAACGAAACATCAATTGGAACTGGTCATGAAACGACACTTCTATGCACTAGACATTAGAAAGTCCATCGAAAGAGCATGCGATACCTGTCATACGTGCGCGTCCCTATAAAGATTCATAAACCGCTCATACACTTAACAACAGAGAGTCCACCTGAGGTTGTCGGACTTTGTTTTGTCGCTAATGTTTTAAAACGAAACCGTCCGCTTGTCCTCGTAGTAAGAGAATCGGTGACATTACTTACCTCAGCGTGTATCATAGAAGATGAAAGACACGATACTCATCGAGACAACCTTATACACGACGTAGTTCTCGGTCTCCATCCTATTGATGGTCCGCCAGCCGTTATTCGTGTAGATCCTGCACAAGGTATCGTAGCGTTAAAGGAAGATGAAACTCTTAAACGATTCCGCTTATCAATTGAAATAGGCCGCGTGAAGGATCCAAATAAAAACCCGGTGGCTTAAAAAGCTATTGCCGAACTTGAAGACGAAATCCTTCGTCAAACACATGGAGTTAGTTCTATATCCAAATTAGATCTAACCGTTGCTATAGCTTGTCTTAATTCTCGAATAAGATACAATAGATTGTAGGCAAGAGAAATGTGGACTCAAAGAACAATTTCTCTCAGACAGAGATAACCTCTCGAAACAAAACTATATTCATATAGCCAATCATCCGTTCAGTGACAAGTCTTAGTTTAAAGGTGCTTCAATTCGTCCAACACCTCAATTATCTGTCGGTGATCTAGTTTACTTTTATTCTGATCGCGATAAAACTCAGGCCAGGAGTAGGTACATTGCAACTTCGATTGATGGTGAATGGTGTTTTATAAAGAAATGTGTTTGCATCCAACTGCGAGCCTCGTCTTACAAGGTTAAGCTTAGTGAATGTTATCAGGTCCCTTGCATCTCGAGCCAACTCCAAGAATATAACTTTATTAATGACCATGAAGTGAATGAATATTGTGAACCAATGAATAATCTACAGATATTGAACATTTAAAACATGTGCTTAGCACTAACCAAAATGACAAACTCACTTATCCTTTAGTCATCGGTCAAGAGAGTGAAACGCCCAACAATGAGACATACACTCCAGACGATGTTGATATTGGAGTAGAAACGAATATAAACGACATTCCACATACCCCTGAGGACATTATTGGACCATGCAGACCAAACAGGAACAGACGACCCCCAAGGTATTTGGAAGACTATGTCGTGTAGTGTGTTTATTACTTTGCAAGAAACTTTAACAAGAAGTTATTGTTAGATATACGATTTTATTTTAGATGTTTTTATTTCAATTGTTCACAATGCACAAGCTGTGCTAGCATTTTCATGATCGTTTTCAGTATAGTATACTTATAGACTCAACAAAAAGACACCATAAAATAAGGACGATGCGTACTTTCTAATCTCAATTTAAATCGACTATATGTTTACTTTTTGAATCTGTTTCGCTCGGTTTATATGACTATTCCTATTATAAGACAGATAAGAAGAGATCACGCAACTGTATTCTATAGTTGTGTTATAGTTAGTTATTTAGTAAATTATTTAGGTTGTCTCCCCTCTTTATCAACCGCCGTTTTACCATCACTTTGATTGAGAATTCTAATAAAGTTTTCTTAATTAGCTGTTGTGTGCCGTTCTTTACTTACTGGCGCATGGTGGTTTTCTGCATGATGTCTGTTCTGTCGTTGTCGTTTAGACTGTGCGAATCATTGCAACCTACACAATTCGTCTTCCATCTCTTGATTAAACAATATATATGGAGATACTATATGTGTTGTACATATTTGATGGGAAAGTTTTGAAAATTGGTTGACCTGACCGCTGTTATGCCTGAAAACCATGTTTTAAATTGCGTTAAAGCTATCCAACTCCCTCACGAAATATGCGATATCGGTTTCCCGTGATACTTGTTTCACTGTGTTTAACCCTGTCTTAGATACAGCCGACATATGGGACATATGCAGTAAATAACTATACAGATATTGAAGAAAAAGCAGACGCGTCTTAGAATTTTATGTCCGTTGAAAGGGTAAATCTTTTAAATTGTCACGTGAACAAAGATTGGCCACTTTGTCCGTATTCCGCTATATTATTATATTGCCATATCTCAGAACAACGCGTATGCAGAAGACGACTTTGGTTAACATTATGGACAAAGCATTTCACGTTCGTATTAGGGTTGTTGTCGCTTGGTCACGATGGTAATGTCTTTATACATCTTTAATATTGGTTGTACTTTTAGAGTAATTTATTTGAATATGTCTGGTACGTAAATTGTCAGAAAACGTTCATGTTAATTATTCATACAGGGATCAACAGCATTGCATGTAAAGGATAAGTTGTTCATTATGGACAGTTTCTTTTTAAGCAATTATCTGAAAACATGCTTGTTGTTTCCAACTATATCATCTGAATTGGGGTTAAGTATAAAATGAAACATGTGTGTCATGCACCGAATAAGGTCGTATGTCGTATCAAGTGCTGTTTCTGCTTTTAGCTCGAAAAACAAAAATGGATCTCGTCATTGTCATAACCGTGTGCATCCTTATGTGTGGGATGATTCTATACAGATGCGCACTGTCGGATCACCACAACACATCGGCAATGCCAGGACCGAAAGGATATCCAGTCATTGGTTTGCCTTTGGAATTAATACTGGAACATTTTCACGAATAATTCTACACATTTGCCCGGAAATACGGATTTCTTTTTTACAAAACTGATTTTCAGAGGCAAAGTATTCGTTTAGAATTCGGTTAATTAACAAAGCCTTCGGTATGTGTGACAACTTATTTAATAACCGTCCATACGTATTTGCCAATAGCTATATAAATATTCAAGAAACATATCGTATCGAAACCCCGATAACGTACATCGCAGCCTCAAAACATTATTTGGGAAGGGAACTTCACGTATTTGGCGACGGTGTATTTGAATTATTGATTCATTTGTTTTCCCACATTTTCTTCCTAGGACATTTGTAAGATCTCATGGAACATTAATTTAACACAACCGTGCTATACTCATGGTGTGTACCTCAATACAAGTTGACCATGAACGTTTTACTGTTGTGTAGCTTCGATACTTCCATAGCAACGTCCTGAGAAAAGCAACATTTGCGAATTTTTGATCAGTGAATATCAAGAATATTGTATCTAAAAGAAAAACATAAGTAGTGTGTTTTTGGGGGTACACTTTTAGAAGTGGTTCTGTGGTGCTGATCAATGACGCGTGAATGTCATTGTAGTAATTCAAAATAGCGATTTGTCATTTGTTTTTTTAACTATGATTGTGTGGAGCCATTTCACCACTTTTTGTTATACGTTCAATGATGTGTAAATATTATTGTAGTACATCAAAATAGTGAATTGTTTACAATTTATGATGGTGCAAATCTTCAACCACATCACCTTACAATTTATAAACAATCAATGATATAACATGTCAATTACTGTGACACTAACAAGAAATTTCATTGAACCTTAAACTATTTAAAGATGTTATCTTTACTAAACTGTTATATCATATCAGTTGACAAGTGAAATATTTAACCTGTTACCCTTTCACACCAACCTTTCGTTTCTTTTTAATAACATACAATAAGCAGATCAATCTGGCTGATATAATTTAACAAGATTACTGTGTCTTATTAAAAGAAACAAACCCATTATAAACTATAAACGTTTTTAACACAAAATAATAAATTTATACTTTTTGGTTTAACCCTTTCTCCATCTCTATAGCTATAGACTTCTGAAAACATTGCGGTTAAAGAAGAAATTGTTCGTTTCGAACAACTTCTCTATTTACCACAATGTTTTCAAATTTTTTCAATTTTTTTCAATAATTTTTCTTCCATTTACAAGGATTTTCCATTGTTTTGATCAAAACAAGCAACTTCTTTATTTATTACATCGTATTCAGAATTCAATTGTTCAAAACTTTGTTTTGGAAGTTGCCCATTGTATATTTGTTCAAAACTTTGTTTTGGAAATGGTCTGCTGTTCAATAAGTTATATACATTTTTATAAAAAATACATATTTCAAGCACCATAAAGAATAAAATATTAATCTTTGATCTAAATAGAATTGTTGTTTATTTTAGAAAGTTTTCCATAGAGGTTTAAAACATTAAACCTCTATAAAGACATACTGAATTAAAATAAAATAAGTATTTTAAAACATGCAAAACCCTCTTATCTAGAGCTCTGTTAAACATTTATTTTATTTAGTTATATGCCGTTTGGTATAGGGCTTCTGAGGACATTATTGACTGGTTTATATGTGTATACATATACATACACATATATACTCACATACACGTACACATACATATAAATAAAAGAATAGAAATATGAAAAGTGTTATGCTATGACTCACAATCAACTTTGTGTTTTAGAGCAACAAGTAACCAATGTCCGTTGCATAAATACACCCCCTTTTCAAATAACGGAAGTAAGTACGCATACACGTGATTTATTACAAAGATACATGCCATCTTTGATTTTTTAAAATTTAATTCAATCCTTTATTGGCAAATATCGACAAAATTAATTTGTCTATGGCCATTTACAAAGTGAAAGAAAATAGCTTAAACAAAAGTAAAAGAATATATACCTATACAATATGTCAGATAAATAATATTTGGTATACATTTTACATACTAAAACTTTCTGTTTTAAACTTGACAGTAATTTATTAAATTTACACATATTGGGCTATTGCATGTTACCAAGATGATTTTGTCTGACAACTGAATATTTTGGATATAAGATGCTCTTTGAGCACAATAAAGTAAACCGAACCTTAACCGAGACGAAAAGTGAAGGGCTCATGCTCTTTGTTGACTAATTACTTCCACATTCTTATTTCCTTTCTTAAGTATATTTATTGAGAGTCACAACACACAGAAAATGTTTGAAATGCTATTATAAACTCCACCCAGCGGTTCAGTACTATGCCTATTGGTCCCAGAAATAGCACAGGAAAAGGGAAAAGGTAACATACTTGTTCCCCACCATCCCCTTTTCAGGAGTCAAACAATGGTTGGATGTATTTTGCAAGTTTTTTTTTCATAACCAGCATAGTTGTCACAATTCACAAAGAAATGAACTTAAAGTAGACCTATCAATTTACAAACTAATTCTTCTGCTCATAGTTTCTTTAATAAATTTTGCAATATTAAGAAGTTTACACTTCTTGGTTGTTTTGAATGATATAACGAATTTATATATGTTCGGTATTTTTTAAAAATACCTTTTGAAATACAGTGATCTAAGATCAGAGTACTTATCACAATCTAATATAAAGTAGTACTCATTCTCTACTTCCTGGAATTACAGAGTGGACATAAGCGCTGGCTTCTTTACACTCAGCTATTTCCATATCTACCTGATTCTATTCTTAGTGATGCAGGGATTCGAAGGTATCTAGGAATGGTAATCGCGACGACATATCTCATTTTGTACAATAAATGGAGTTGTGTGCCCGTCCCAGGGAACTATGGGTTGTGTGACCCTAGGATTTGCGATTTCCCATTCGAACTTGTCTTAAAACCGAAACCATTTTATTGTTTTGAGAAATGATTAACCTAGCTGACTAAATGATATTCACCGAAGATGGTTATAATTAATGTGTTCACTAGCACCATTGTATAGGTCTTACATTGATTGATATGTAAATGCTTTGCCTTTGTTCATACAAAACACTTTGTCGTTTGGAGGACTGTTCCAGTCAACAACAAAATAATATTTTCACGATGAGTAAATCGAATATATGTAATCTAACATAAGTAATAAAGCTACCAAAATGAAAAGTTTCAATTAGAACAAATAAAAGTATAATACAATTATAAAAAAATAAAATTGATTTAATAAATAAATAAAAATAGTCTACTCAAATTTAATGTCAAATGATGAAAAACAAAATCCAAATTGTGACAATTTTTGTATGGCTTGTGTGTACGAGGCATCATACTAAATCGTGCAAACAAAGCAATGTATAATAACTTAAATCTCGTTTGATTGTAATCATGAAAATAAAAGAACATACATGGAACACGCTCTTGTCTTCAGTAACCAAGGGCTGAACGATTACAACACTCTTACTACAGATACATAGTTTTCATTAGTAGACACCAGGCCATGACTGACATACAACCTATCTCTATATAAACAAAGAGCCCTGGGAAATAAACAATTTACCGCATTTAAATTAAACAGAAGCTTTTTATTCTCTAAACTAAAGTCGAGTCGGTAAAGTTTGCTTTCAAGCCCGGCACAAATATAAACTTGATTGGTGTCGGAGTCTACACTGATTCCTTCTGGCCGTAACCCTTCGATTATTTTGTGAAAGACTTCCTTTCCCTTATCAGTCATACAAAATACTTTGTTGTAATTATAATCAGTAATAAAGGATTTACCACGACAAACAGCGAGATAAAGATGGTTATTAAAATTAGATAAATCAGTGTTAAAGGTTTTTATTGTGACACCTTCTGTGGAAATCAAGGATAAACACCAGGGACCAGTGCCCAAATCATCACGACAGAGGGTAAAGATCGTATCTTCACTAAAATCTATAGAATAACAGGATTTGTCCGTGTTCATAGAATCAGTTATTATGGCAGGAGTTTGTTTTACATCAATAAACACTATTTTACGTGCCCGTGGTAAAGTAACAGCTAGCAAAAATGTGTTACCCGGCTCTCCTTGGTTTGTTACAGAAATGTCATTGGCGGACTTAACGTCCTGCATATTGCGTCCTCGTTTAATATTTATTTCTGTAACACCATAAGGTTTTAACGATTTAAACCGTATATATCGTAGTAAATTGTTGGAACCAACACTGAATATTTTTATACACATATTATTACCATCGCAAACAACCCACATTGCGTTGTTTAAACCACATAATCCAGTATTAGCACAATCCTTCTGATCCAATTTGTGTTTAACATGAACTTTATCGATTATAGCAACTTCCTCTCTCTCAAACCTTTCCTCTCTCTCGCTCTCACTCTCATAAATAATTTCATCCAGATAACTCTCAATCTTATTATAACTCTCAGCTTTCTCGCTCACCCATTTTATATGTTTACGAGATTTATGAATTTCGAAGCATTTTTCACACATATACTGTTCACATAGATAGCAAAGATAAAACGCCAAACATTTTCTAAAATCAATCAAATTTTGCATGAAGCAAACATCACAGAACGCGTCAGTTTTGTCTTTACGCTGTCTTTTCCTGTCTTGACATTCTTCTTGTATCTCTTCCTCCCTTATTTCGTCACATGTATCATCCGAACTGCTGCTCTCTGTATATGTAACACGTTTTCGTGCCTCAGCCATGATCACACGTCGCTGTAATAGAAGTGAATACATTCATACAGTTCCTGATTATCATAGTAACCATTATCCCACACTGTATTTATGGTATCAGCGCCTTTGATGTTTGATAGATACGGACATATTTATGGAATATTTAAACTATATTCGCTAGGAATTGGTAGATGAAAAATAAACATTAGAAGACAAAATTAGTTTACAAACAAAGCGCATGCTGACATTAGTCTACAATTTTTACTATGTATTGTACTCGGTCTTATTTTCTCCTTCATGTTCAACTAGCCTTGTTTATTTTATATCTATCATTAATTTGATTAACAAGCAAACAAAAACAGTGAATGTTTAGACAAATAGTGAAATGTAACGATTTCCGTTGTATAATGAGTATTGTTGAATTCATCTTTACAATCGATAGTTGTTCAAGATCCCGAGACTCCATCATGATACGGATTAATGAGTATTAAAACAGTGTGAAAAAACTTGAGCTATTTCATGACGGGTATTATTATTATTCGTCATATCCAAATTATTATAGCAGGTTGTTAGAAAATTATACAACAGTAGATATATAATCTGGTATACGTTTCTACAGATTTGTAAGAAATCAATATAAGATTGTTAACTCTTACCCCGATGCTTTTCTTCAAAGCTTATCTCACCAAACACAATGTATACAGCAAAAACGTCGCTTTACTCTGCTGAAAAAACAAAACTTTTATGAATTAAAAATAAGATATATCTTGAAGTAATATTTTATTCAGTCACTGAAGTAAATGATAAACTGAGTAAGTGTAATTTAAACGTTTGACTTTGAAAGGTAGATCTTACGAGTCTGACTAATTTTGAAGATTTCACCTTACCTTTATAGTTTACCTGTCAGGTTAGTGAACTGACAGTTTTACAAAATGACCCGCTTCATGTCTATTCAACATTTAATGGCTTACTTGTTCCTACATATATAAAACTATACTTAGATAACTCTTGATTTACTATTAATTGAAATACCACTTACCATGGTCAGGAGACACTAAAACATTTTTTAGAAATCTTTAAATATGTAGATAAATTATGCTATGAGTCTATGCTCCTGATAAATTATTATAAATTTAGAATACATACTTACACAGATGTATGTGGTTAGATGCAGATTGAGGCTACCAGATTGACTAAAGCCACAAATCATAACCTCGCTGAAATTATATACAAACTGAACAACTAGATAAATAAACTATACACGTATCTTATAAATTCTACAATTTTAATGAGTCTTGAAATGAAATTGATTTACTTTGGATCCACCGTATCACATTGTGGAAGAAAGGAACATTACGTATCATAACATAAATTATAATTTGCCAATATTTGTATAGCAATCAACGAGATCATCTCCTTAACGAAGACCTTTACCATAAAAAACCGCTAGAAATGTTTTATCAACTGTTTGTTGATATAACCAAATCCAATGAACGCCCGTGTAGAGTTTCACAATAACGTCATAATTTCAGTGACGTAATTAATAGAACGGGTGCTTGTTGATTTCTACTAGTTGTAATGTTTTATTTACACATATATTGTACGAACAATTATGATACAAGATGAGAACCGACTTGGACTGTTATGCAATACCTTAGGCATAGGCTTGTGTGAAAGGTATTTGAGTGAGTAATGGACTTTATTTTATTTTGTAGAAAGCATGTGATGTCGTTTGAAGATGATTTGTTAGAGGGAGCCAAGCAAATTAACACGCTGTCACATCTATGTTAAATATATGACTTATAGCGGGCCAAGTCATTGATTAAAAAACCTAAATATCTAATATCATAAACATATATGCCTATTGATTATTATTATTTTCTGTAACACTGATCTGATTTGTTTAAACAGACTAATAGAAAAAGGCTTGAACATTGTTTGCAAAAGGTTACCAAAACAGACATATCTGTTACATTTTTCATATGAGTAAAATCTTCACCAGATGACATTGGAGATATTAAAGCTAAAACGAAGAAAGTCTCTACAAACGCTTGTACCCAAACGCGGCGAACGGTACTTGCAGGAAATTGCGTTTTAAGTTAAACGTCCTGAAACGTCATCTTCGTATTTAATAATCATGACGTTTATATGAATTTAAACACAAATACACCAACTGACAGGAGATTGTTCATTGAACCTTTTAGATACTTTACTTGGCTTTATTATCGCCCATGACTTGATCCAATTAACAAGTTAAAATGTCGATTGTTTTGCTAGACACATTAATTCAAAACCGATGGTTAATTCAAATAATTTAAGTTCAACACTTTTGAAATTGACCTTTCATGATCTTGTATCTTTTTCTATACTGTCTTCATTTTATTAGTTTCGGTTTGCATCCATTTGGTTGCGAAATGTCTGCGTAAAGCGGAAGCAATATCGAGATGTAAAAATTAAAAAAAAAAGAAGACTTCCACAGGTTTTGTCTACATCAACAATACAGCCCTTTTCGGAGTAATGTGGACCATCAAATATGCACTTGCTGTGAAGAAATTCAGTTCTCTTTCGCAAACGAAAACATTTGTTAATCACGTAATGACCGTGTATTTCTAACTTGAACTTTGAGAGTGTATATTTCAGACAGCTTTGTAGTTCCGGATACTTTTCAGATTGTAAATCAAGTTAAAATACAATGTGTCCTTCCTATGTTTGACTGTCCTACACACTTATACCATTGTTAGGGAGCCAGACATTAGGCGAAAAGAACCATTCAGTTTGATAGCCTGCAGATATACATTAATTATACAAGAACGTTATCATATTAAAATACTAAGTGAACACTAGTTACATGTACATAGGTACTGTACCACTGCATAATACAGATAAGACACCTAAATATAAACGATCCTTTTTCCATCAAAATATTTTCAAATTGTCCTGGTGTTACATTTTCTCCTCTACAACTCTTGAAATTATATTTTTCGTATTAAATTAAATTATGTAAATCTGTTCGAGAAAAGAACGTATAAGCCTTTATTGCATGAGCAATTAACAAACAAAACCATTTTTTGGAACATGGGATGTTCAAAATCATTGTTTGTTATGGTGAAATAGCCTCACACAAACAAATTCCTCTCTTCACATAATTCTTTTTCAGTCCGCATGGTCTAAAAGGATTTCGGTTGTCTTAATTTTTTTTTCTTGCTATAGATAGTTTAATCTTTGAAGAGATGAATGCTAGGTATAAGGGTTAATTACTGCATGTTAAAACGGAATAATTTGTATATGATAAACGTCAAATGCGGGTTTTCTCTTTTTTAGGATGATATATCTTTAATTAAAACAGACCACCAAACTGTGAAAAGAAGTTCTGAGCTTTACTCAAATATTTCCAGACAGCCTTTTAAATCCAAATTTGATAAGGAAATATCCTTCTACATTGTTGTATAAATATGAGTGGATTGGTACACTTAGCCAAAATAGTGCATTCCAAAACCAGCATTTCTTGAACCAATCAGCTAGCATCCTTCATACAAAAATGTTTAAAAAGTCCAGTGATTAATTTTCTGATTTAAAGTAATAGTTTGTATTCTTTTAAACCTTTACCTAATAAAACACATTTGCAGCAGCCGACTAAGAAAATTTAAAGGCAGAAATAGAACAAATATAAATAACTATAGAATTATTGAATATAGTTGAAATAATTTTTGTAATAGTAGAAATTTATAATTTTTGAGTAATTTCTTCTTTTACCGCAATGTTTTCAAAAGTCGTCTGGTAAATATAGATCACGGGACTCTCGGCCTGGTAACAATGATATCTAAAGACAGAACTCATCATTTGATCCTAGTGTTTATAATAAGCCTTTGCTTTACTTTCATTTTTTCATTTTTAATTTGTATTCAAAATATTTGTTATTGACACAAAATTATAAAGACTTGAATTAGCCTACTTCCTTTCCTGGTTCGGGTACTTTTTGACGTTTATCATTTTTAGCAGTTTTACCTTCCCAACAATGTTAACTACTCACTCTGAATAGAGTTATATAACTTTTCTTCATATTATATTCATTCAGCACATGTTTTCAATTTGTAAGAGTTCTTTGATAATAAAGTACTGGTATACATCCGGTTTAACCTATCCATTGAAGTTTTTCTTTCTCATTCATTACTCTTACATACCAAACATACACAACTGTTGCAAACAATGAAGACCCAGAAAGCCCTGCGTGTGTAAATAGATCAGTCTAATCTTGTTCTACCGTACTTGCTTTCTATTGACCTATTGACTCTTTCCCAGGAATATAATCCTATGATAGGATGCTAAGAAATGACCAAACGCAAGAATGGAAGAGAACACAAATTGAATAATTTTCTTTTTTCATTTGTCATTGTGGATATATAAAAGATTTATATAAGGTTTTTAAATATTTTGTTATTTTGCAAGTTTTAGTTTTATGTATTGCGTATCGTAAAAGGTTAACTTATTATATAAAGTGATATACATATGGAACTGTTTTATTGAAAGTGGTATAGCTTTTTTCTATCTAAAATTATGCTCAGTAAAAATACCTAATATAATGTTTTATAGAAGATGTATTATGGTTGTATATCTCCTGAAGTTTAAGGCATTCGCTAAGCTATAGTGTTAAACGAAATACTGTGCTTTTATGTCAATGTTTCAAACGTAACTAAATTTATATTTTGGACTTGCTCAGACTTGTATCATTTGATACGTCCTTTATAAGTTGATTAGCCGAGCCTACATCAGTGGTTCGGAATCGGTTTAGCTCTAGGCCGTTTCAAACCTGGTGCTCGAAGTTAGAACTGGTTCAGTTCAGATAGTTCAAACAGACGCGTTGTTTGGCTTGTGACAAACATTTTGCGCGCATACGCTGAACATATATTTTCAGGACCGTAACAGACAATTGAAACTATGTACACAAGGCAGTTTTAGCCGAGACCACATATTTGAAACCTCTAGTCCAAGTCAACATAGGTCAGGTAGCCTGCGGAAAACTCTATATATTGTCCAAAGTGTACCTAGTCTCAATTAAGACATTGTCACCTGCGAAACAACCTTATCATTGTCACTTTATCTCTTGATACGATTACAATATCGATAAGTAAAATATTATACATTTTAAAAACAAGATTTATCAATTATATGGTTGAAATAACAGATAAGACATTTACGATGTGACACAACGAAGGAACTTAACAAGTCCACCACAAATAAAATAAATAAGTTAAATAATTGTAGAATAATGACAAGATAGTTGATTCGTTAATACAATGAGACATTGATGTTGATAAAGATATGAGGTAACTTTTGAAATAAAAAATTGTGTTTCTACAATAATATGAGAAAATTTACCAATAGTAATTCGATGTTAATTCTGTTAAATCGAATAACTCGATTGCAAACTCTAATTGAACGTTATAGCAGTTGTTATAGAACAATGTGATGCGGATTTGACGGTGTGTGGGACGTTATATATGTGAAAAGTCACATGCTATGAACATGTGATATAAACATGTTAGGTGCGTAGCAAATCGGGTTTAAACAGTGCATTAAATTGGGGACCCGTTCTATTTCGGCCACAATGAATTATTATAAGTGCCTTAAGTGTACAATTGCGTCCTCATTGTTAAGTATTTAAAATACGACTACGGAGCCACTCTCTATTTCCGACAAATAAAACATATTAAGCATCACAAACTATATACATTACTGTATGTAAAACAGTTAAACATTGAGAGTATCCCAAGCTGTATTGTTTAATATATGTCCAATAGGTAACATATGTAAATAATTGCAGCTATATTAATGCAAATATACTGGTGTAATCCGTAAGGTCGGCCACATAGTTATGCAAGACAGCGTGCCTCTATATTGACGCTACCAAAGTGAACCTACGAGTTTCTCTCCTAAGTCATTATTTTGTTTCGGTAACGCAATGAGATGACCGAAATTGACCTGTGATTGCTGGTCGACATGACGTTGCGACATTCCCTGAATTACCATTAGACTATCTATTCCACTGTCTCCGTACTGCTGTGATGAGAGCGTCCGCCACGGGAACGGAAACCACGTAAAGCACCATTCAAATAATTATTTCCGACCATATACCCTAACGTATCACTTGGAAAACTTACTTATGTACAATTAGCACGATCCACAATTGTATACGTATCAAAGTGGATAAATACACAAATTATTCGAGCTGATGAAATGTCCGAGAGACGCCTTCTATAAACACAGGGCAGCAAACAAGTAGAGAAAAACAAATTCTCGCGTGATAGAGAAATCCGAAACGAAGTGAATGATGACATAGATATGATTACGCCTCTGACTATTTATACTTCACGTTTGTATTGATGCTATGCAGAACAGTCCATTTACATTTTAACAGTTTTATCTAACAGAACCATCCCTGTATTTGCCCTTAGCCAGGTATGTTAACGGGGTCTGTCAATCCAGGTATTATGGTGTAGAAATCGAGAACACCGTAAAGGTGTACACAATGTTTAAACCAAGACAAATCCTGCAAACATTTCAGTAAACCTAAGATATGCTGACGAATTTAAATGCGTGCTGATAAGAATAACCTTTATATTATGTGGACGTCTAGTATGATAAAAATAGCCACAGTTTAGCATAAAGAGAAAAAGTTAAAGCGTAAATAGTGAAATGAATTAGTAAAAACTGATTTGACGCTTTTAATGGGCTCCTTTTCCCTCTATATTTGAAATATGATCAATTTGGTAAAGTCGTGTATAACTTCACTGACACTTTTCAAGTGCAAATTCAAACATAATAATAACTTTCATCATGAAGGATAAACTTTTGAACAGCAGTGTAAAGGGTTATTTTCAGGCAAGTGTTAACGTGTTCCTTGCAGGTGTTCTTCAGACACTGTGGCGCCATTTGGTTTAAAGCAGTCTATTCATCCATTGTCCACGTTTTCTTTGCCATTTCAATGGT
This sequence comes from Serripes groenlandicus, assembly GCA_031761405.1. NCBI lineage: Eukaryota > Metazoa > Mollusca > Bivalvia > Cardiida > Cardiidae > Serripes > Serripes groenlandicus. The sequence goes on along the minus strand of JASEVX010000004.1, from coordinate 124,476,799 downwards.
CTATTGTTCGGACACCTGGTGAGTTTCTGATGTTGATTGCGAAATAACGAGTCTAAAAATAGATCGGGTGTTAGGACATTCGCATCTGTCATTTGAACTCTAGACCTATGATTTCATTATGGCTGCCACGCACGCATGCGCAGTCATTGTATATAAGTAACTAGGTCACCACAATGGCGTCCTTTCAGAATCCTACATATACATGTAAAAATTGACTCCACAAAACAACATGGATGGTCAGTAATATATACACTTGAATCTTGAGGAGAAAAATTAACTCCACAAAACAAAATGGCGGGTTACTATTAAATACGTAGGAATATAGAGGAAAAAATTGACTCCACAAAACAAAATGGCGGATTCCTATTGAACATATAGTAAACACTTTGGTCTAGGGTCACGCCCTCTACTACTTATGTGGACGTCTAGTATGATAAAAATAGCCACAGTTAAATGCAGACTTTGTTGAAATTGTATGTTTATTAATACAATAGACACTATGGAAAGAGAAAGACATTTTTCATATTCAGAATTAAAGTTATCTTTACGGTTCTGTTATCATACTACATGTTTGTTTAATATTGTTCAGTTAATGTATCGCTACTCGCATTTTATTCTCTACAAATTAGATTGCTTAAAGGGGAAACCTTCCTCTATTTTCAAGTGTTTGTACAATCTAGATAGCCGCAATACCCAATGCGAGTTCAAACAAGGACATTACCAAAAGATATTAAAGATAACTATGTTTCATACTCGTTTAGCGAATTATTACGTATTTATAATTTTCTCTTAATATTTGAAACGATTATATATTCGGACTTAGCTGTCCCTTCAGGCTATATCAATATACATATATTCACATTATAAAAACGTTTCGCTGTATAAATACAGCCTGTAAACGATATATAATCAACTAAGTATAAGAGTTTCTTTTATCTTAATGATAATTGTAATACGTTTATCGGTGCACGGTAAATACAAAATGTGTAAGGTTATATCTTCTTATCCCTGGTCCGTTTCCGTGTGTCTCTCATACTTCGACCTGCGTTCAGTAAATATATACTTCACTAGCAGGAAACAATACTATTAAATCAAACATCTAGTATTATGAACTTGTTATAATCTCATCTCTATTTACCACAATATTTACGCAAATGTCCCGTTAGCATAGATGGGTATATTAGTCTATGGACACCATCCGTACTTCAATCTCTCTACTATTTTGTCTCTACACAATTGGTCCTATTGGATCTGTATCTCCACTCTCGATTATCGGGCTGCTCTATTATCTATTATCGGTCTGCCACATTTTCGATTCTCGATCTGCCCCATTCTCAATGCTCGGTCTGCCCCATTCTCGATTATCGGTCTGCCCAACGAGTCTAATCTGGACAGCACCTCTTCCAACGCTTCTCCTGGAAACACCGAGATATTAAAGCGGCGTTAAAACCCCATACAACATGTCATTTTAGGTCCGGCTAAACAAAGCTGAACCTATTGCTTAAATTTGTTTATTTTTATATATATTGTGAAGCAACGCCTTAAACTTAAATTAATGAAAAGATCAATTTAGATGTCCTTTTCATAAAAATTCAATAATTACGTAGGTTCGAGTATTGGCGTTTTCCTTAATTTGGTTCTGCTCTCACGGGGAAGATTTAGCCAGAGTTAGCAGATTATTTATATTATAGTAAATTAATAACCTCATATCGGAAAATGAAACGTTACTTTATTTAATGAACGCGTAATAGACGATAGAATGTTATGAGTTCCACATGTTAACTGAGAAATGGTAAAATATTATACTTTGTAATTCAGAGATGTACATTCTTTCTTGAGCTATGGCTATGTCTGTTTGTAAAGCAAGTGCACTATCGGTTGTACCATATAGATAACCCTCAGTGCCGATTCTAACATATTATAATTGTCATCTTAGTTTGGCTTCACCACACATGGTTATGCAGATAAACAGCTGTAACTATTAATTTCCACGGGAACTGAATATGCCCGTACAGCTCCCACATGTTTACATAGTCTCATAACGTTCCTTGTATGTCTGAGTTACTCTCACTTGACTATCCGATACTTATTAGTTCTGTATCATTCTCAAATATACTGATTAACGATCACTTGTAATTATCACAACAATGTTTACAAGTAACGTTATCCGTTGCTACTATCTTCAGTTAGAGTGAACACCCACTGGCACATGTTTACGTTTCCATACTTTTCCTCTGTCGCGATTTATTACCAGATATACAGCCGTATAAGGCAAAACATACCCGCTCTTGGTGGCAATATTTTCTTTACCAATCAACATGGTTTGATTTAATCTGACCGCATTTGCTCAAATTTATTTGTAAATCAGTATTGTACTTTCGAAAACGAATGTTTTTAATGTTTTCAATATTGTATTGTATTGTATTATAATGTTTTCAATAAAGCCAAATAAGGCAAACAGCCCCGCTTCCTGGCGGCTATGTGCTTTTTGACAAATCAATATAACTGGAAGAAATCTGATAGAGTTTCGCCTAAGGACCATTTCTGCCAATGGACTTTATCAACAAAATTATTTTGTCATAACTTGTAACACGCATCTTATCTAGTTAACCAGTTAGCATGTGACACAATAAGTAGTTAACTAGATGGGATTTCAGTTGTACGTGAATGGTCGTATAAGTCTTATTTTACAGCATGACAAGGTAACTGGTGGCAGTTCTGGGCATTTTCATGCTTTTTTTAGTCTTACGTTTCGAATCTTATCTAGTTAACCAGTTAGTATATTATTTATTAAGTGAAATTCGCAAACCATAACTAGATAACCAGTTAATAGTGTACACAACTGGTTATCTTACGGCAGTAATAAGCCACCATACAAATCAGAAAAATCCTGATAATAATATGTGTAATTTTCAGAGTAAATAAAGAAAAAAACCTTTCGGTTACATTGGGACGCCACAGTGACCATCACTGCTTGTCCTTCACGGAATTTGTTGATCGTTTTGTGTTCCAATAAGTTCTGAATGAAGTAAAGCAAACAAGATTTACATTTGGACTCAACAGTGAACATCGCTGCATATCCTTCAGGTTATCATCAAATGGGAAGTATAACGGATCATCTCAACACCACATGAACAAGTTGTTTCACGTGATAAATATCGTTCACATATTATTCAACCCTTACTCCCATGCAGATGGGAAGTATAAAAATATCATCAACTCTACACGCTAATTTGAACAAGTTGTTAAATGTAATAAACATCGTGCAAATATTATTTAACCCTTTCTCCGATACAGACAATATTTTACGACCTTTGTAGATGTTTTTTTTAAGAAGAGCATTTCAAGAAAGCATTAGTCGGCACTTGATGAGCAATTTCACACTTTCACAGAATGCTCTCGACTTACCATAACAAATCTAATTGACTTTACTATGATGATTATTTGTTCAGTTAACGGTGGATAATGCCTATCAGTGGAAGGGTTAAACTCATACTACTGTTCCATCAACAAATACTCTTTTATTCTCTAAATCACTAGTATATTAATTGCAATGACTTTTTGTTATGGTAAAATCAATTATATAATTACCCAATGCATACGACCTTTGACGTATCATGCAGCTAATTATTTTTGAGAACAATGTGCGGAAAGGAGAATTGCCATCAACGAGTAACCTTACCCTCTTTCACATTGCTGTCAATGTTCGATCAAAATATCCTATTTAAAAACCTTTTCTAATACATTTGTATGAATCAGACAACTTAAAATTGCATATGAGTGAGAGTATTATATCTCTACTGATATGTATATTGAAGGATTCGAGTATCAGGCGTACTCATTCATGTTTTACCCACAATCAATGAGAAAATAAGAAATAAGTATTTGTCATTATGTATGCTAGTTCAGTGCTAATCTATAATGTGTTACAAGAATGCGTTGTATTTAATGTATCTGAGATATTGTGATTGGATAGGGCGAAGACTTTACAGTCGTATAACCCCTATTCCACTCCCGTCATTCCTTTTCTTATGTTTTGATCTAGAGTCCTGTATAACCCTTGAAATGTCATCATAAATATCAAATTAAACACGTTCATCCTGGTGTGTCTGTCCGTATACCGAGCCATTGAAGAACCAGGCACTTTTTATTCCTGCATGGAGAAATAATCTACTGATCAGACCAGTGTTAAGTTTGGTGACGTCGTCTGCTAGTCGAAATCCTGCCGTTTTCAATGACTGTCTTTGTCTCATGATGTTCGACTTAATGTTATTGTTCATCGTCTTTATTATAACATGTTTAGGCCCAGTCTTTTCGAAGGTAGTCGATTTATGTCCAGGATGTCTTGTCTATAATATAGGTCTACACCTCGGGCTTTTAGGATATCACAAACGTTACCTGTTAACACTTCTATAGTTTCGTTTTGTTTTTGCTTCACGTCCACAATCTTTACATTGTTTTTTCTCGAGTATTGCTCTTAATAACTATTAGCCATTTTAATGGCATCATTTATTCTATTTGAGGAGCTTTCTGACATTGTTTTCAAGTCGGTTTTATTCTGTTCTATCATCTCTTCTTTCTTCCTCAGACTGTCTTTTAGCTGATCGTTTTCAAATGTTAAAGAGTAAATTTTATCCTGTAATTGCTCACACTTCTCATTAATTTTGCGCCTTTTCTGATTTTGTCTTCTAGGGTTGATATGATGTCTTTGACTGTTGTAGTAATGAGACTTTCGATGTCACTTTTCTACATAATGTCCTGCACATCCGATTTTGATATCACTTAAATCTGATGCCATTCTTTCAAATTGTTTTTCAAAATTGCCTATATCTGTATTATTGTCCATAGTGGTGTCTAAGAGGGACTGGTCCAAAGTATGCGAATGATCCACTGTTGCAGTTTACCTTTGTGGTTTGGCTCTTGTCGGCTTTTGACCAGCTCCTTTACCGCCCATGTTATTTATTTATAAACGTATACACATGATAATACAGTTCAATACAGTTATGTAGAGTAATATAAATCTCTAATCGTGCGATCCCAGTACAATACCAGCTCTCTACACTAGCTTAGATATAATAATAGAAAAAAAGTACTGTGACCATTACTAACTGGAACAAAGGAAATTCCAAATATCCTTAAATATAATGTTATCCTCACTTTATATCAATCATATTTTTACACTAATCCATTGTTTATTATTTAGATTGCAACTACATGTAAACAATATCACCATTACTCCACTATAATTGTGTAATAAATTTAAATTTGACAGAGCTACAAAATTTCGGCCTCAATCATTTTAATCACGTGATTTAACCAGTTATAAATCTTATATATCTATACTGAAGTGGGGTTCAGGGGTTCAGGGGTTACACCTCGACCATGGTTTCAGCAGTCGGCTGAGCTCCGAAATCCTTTCCTTGGCACCAGCAGCTACAGTAACGTCTGTTACGCCCCAGGCATCGGGTTGAACACGCCAGCTCCAGGTCCATGCTTCGCATGTGGGGATTTCAACCACATTATGAAGAACTGCCCTAATACAGCAAGGTCCGCAGACTCTTATGGAAGTCAAGCGCAGAGCGGGAAATAACTCTGGCGCGACGTCGTCTTCTGAGATTAACAGCGAGTTTTTGAAAGATTAAAAACTGATTATTTCGAGTACGTACAAGGGCAAAAACACATACTTGATAGGACTAGGCTTAAAGAAAACAAAAATAAGTTTTTGGATTAAGAATTGGTGTGAACGATTTTGCTCTTGATATTATAGAAAATGGGTATAAAATCCACTATATTCAAACGCAGAATCAGAAATTTGATCGAACAATGTTCTAAAATGCCTTTTGTTGTTAATCCTCTGACTGTTTCAGAACAAAACAAACTCAAGAAGAGCTTTCTCCTAGATTTAAGGGTTGTCAACAAGCGTATTTGGAAACAGTCTGTCAAGTATGACGATATAAAGGTTTTGTCGTCTTGCTAAAAATAAAGATGTTTCATGGTTAAATTCGACTTGACAAGTGCTTACCATTTCATTGAAATCTATGAACCTTATACTTAGTTCTTTTTTCTTTTCATGGAGTGATGAACGAGAGACTTTGGATAATTATAAGTTCAAAGTTCTACCTTTTGGTTTGTCATGCGCATTATCGGTATTTGCAATAATTACTAGGCCTTAAATTGCGTGGTGAGGGAAAGCTATTTACTATGTTTCTTGGTGATAGAAACGTTATATTTCAATTCAACTGATTAATTGGCTCGAAAAACGATACCGATTTATTGCTATCAGGTTTTGTTCAAAACGCTATGAAATCAGTGTGGGTGCCTGTTCAAAGAATTGAATATGATTGATTCATTACTTGGTTAATTTTATACCAGATCATAGAATGAATAAGGTAACCGGTACTTTTGGAGATATTTTGCAATGCATGAAGTTGCAAAGACGTGTCCCAGTTCGAAATTTGGCCAGTTTAAGTCAGCTTATATAAATTAGTATTTTTTGGCCATATTTCGCAAATTATGAGGCATTATTTGAATCTCGACATACTCACGGCACCGAATTAGGATGTGTTCATGTATCCCGAGAAGGTGTAGAGCAATTACAATTCTGGCAGTCTAATTTAAGATCCTTGAATAGCACTGAATTGGTAAAACAAGTGAGATGTTCGAATATTGTATTTATGGATGCTAGTCACAGTGGTTATAGTGGTCACGATATGTCTACAGTAAACGGCGTGTCGCATGGGCAGTGGACATTTACTTAGCGGGAATCACTGTCATGTGGTAGCAAATCAACGTGTCAAGTAGTATTCAGATAACCATGGTGTAACATCTATTGTAAAAAAGTGTTCGATGAAAAAGGAGCTTCAATGTATCAGTGTGTGTATACCACGTGACATTTGACGTCATATTTGCATGGTCAGACAGCAAAAATTGCTCTTGATAAGAATGTAAAAACAATGGTAACTTTATTATTTCTTCACCCTTTTGTGAATAATGAAACATCGCGCAGTCTACGCCGCTTACAATGTCCTATCTCCGGTTGTTTACAGGGGTTTGATTGGTGGTCTAGTTTTTTCAAACACTTAAAAAATGATGAAGAAATAAAAAAGTTACATTTTTGTTTACTTCCTAAACCGAACTAAAATATTTCTGTGCACCGTAGCATTTGTGACGTCAAAGTCACGTGGTATACACACACTAATGTATGGTATTTCGAAGATTTGTATGCAACATTCCATTACGCTTGATTTGGAATGGGTACTAAGATATAATAATGAAAGGGCAAATTATTTGTCATGAATAGTGGATTATGATGATTCGGGGAATTTCTTTTGAAACTGTGGGTATTATTACTAAGAGGTTCGGTAGCTTACAAGTAGATTGGTTTGTATTAGAGCATAATGCCAAACTTCGTTTTCTTTACTCAAGGTTTTCGAACTCGTCAAATAGAAGCATTTTCTGAATCATTGCACGGGAATGCATGTATTTGTTCCGCCAATTTCGAGTTTTACGCAAAAGTGAGATTGGTTAAGTATAAGGTTTTTAGTTCTTCCTTGTTGGAAGTCTACTATATTTTGCCCATTAGTGTGTCCCGATGGAATTTTCATTTCAAACATAGTTGACCTGTTTGATTTACCGAAACACTGCATTTACTATGTTAAAGCGGAAGTGGAATATATGGGAACGTAGATTTACATTTCAGAATGCTTGCATTTAGGATATATTTCAGGGGAGACCAATCTGAACATTATATCATGTGTTTGTTTTATGCTGTTGCCTCCCTTGATTTAAGGAAATTGGATAACACAGCGTATTGAATATGCAATGCAATATTACTTTTCGAGAAAAATGTGTTTACATTTGTTGTTAAAGCGGTATCGCTGATTAATATGCGGCATCGCCGGAGATGAATATTACATTAAGTACATGTGTGCATCAACGGTACTAGTTAATTTGTAAATACGTTTGTTTTGATTAATCCTGCTCAGTCAGCACACTTCATGTACTATTACTATATATGGTTTAATTATGTTTGTTTATACGTGTACTTCTTCAGAATCACAATGATGAAATAGATGCGTTAACGGACATTTTGGCGGGCAAAGTGGAACTTCTCCCGGACACTGCCACAGAAGTCCAGGTCCACAAACTCTAGTCGTAAAACAAAAACAGTTTAATTCGTTTTAAAAAGTGAGCTTTAACTAGCAGTTTAGGGAGCAGGGATATTTTGTCTGCCTAGGCTTTTAATGTTGCAATATATCTATGATCTTTATACAAAGTGCTAATATTGCAAGACCAGTCTTGTCTGCTTTTTATACGATAAAACGGTATCATGATTTATATGATATTGAGTCTCCTACAAATTCAAAATTAGTAACTGACATTTTAGAGGCAGGAAAAATACTTTAGCAGCGCCAACTGTTAAAAAAGAGCCACTTACGTCAGAAATTATTCTTTCTGCAACTTTTGTTTGTTTCATAGGCTCATAAAGGGTATTTACGTATGTGGGAAAAGTATTCTGCTGCAGAGGCTCAGGAATGGTATATACTCGTATGTGGGAAAGTGTTACAACCATAAATGGAGAAAATTAAGCTCATTATGAGCAATTTCACCTTTTTTCATTGTGGCAAAAGGTGAAAATGCCCCTTTTTGGACTTAGAATATTCGTTTTCCGCACTTTTTTTCTACATGCTTTGAGGTATTGAGCTGATATTTTGTATATGCCTTTGTAATCATGTGTCACAGATCAAGTTCGCGTTTCCTGGGATTTCGTCAATTGTTTAATGAGTTATGCCCCTTTTTGGACTTAGAATATTCGTTTTCCGCATTTTTTTTCTACATGCTTTGAGGTATTGAGCTGAAATTTTGTATATGCCTTTGTAATCATGTGTCACAGATCAAGTTCGCGTTTCCTGGGATTTCGTCAATTTTTTAATGAGTTATGCCCCTTTTTGGACTTAGAATATTCGTTTTCCGCATTTTTTTTCTACATGCTTTGAGGTATTGAGCTGAAATTTTGTATATGCCTCTGTAATCATGTGTCACAGATCAAGTAGGGGACTAATAAATTTCATGAATTTGCTTGTTATAATCAGTTTAACTCTAAATCATCTCATTCACTTAAAACACAGACCCTGCCAGGTTAAATATCCTACATACATAATACTTAAATTTTCAAATACCGATATCTGCATTATTAACTACAGATTATAGGTCCAATGTTTATGGATTTAAATGTAGTTTTTCTTTATTTCTTCATGTGCAACGAGATATTGCTGCTTCTTGTTTATGCTCTGCGTTAAACATTTGTCTTGTTGGAAGCCGCCAGGAGGCGGCTTCCTGTAGGGATGCTTAGACATTTCGAACAAGGAGGATATTTAGACCTGCCAGCGTGACCACATATCTTGATTTCTCTTTGTCCTTACTAAGTACATTAATTTAAGTTAATGACTTTTAAAACGTCCCTTTTACACTCTATATACATGTGTGAGTTTTACAAATTAAAAACAAAAGACAAAGGCCAGTATATTAATTGAATATATGTACATTTTTATTTAAGCGAAATTCATACTGTATCTTGTCGAAACAGTAAACTAAATTGGTTACCTGCCTCATACGCTTTTTTAGTTCGATAGTATGTTAAACCGGGAACCATGAAAAAGAGAAGGCATGCAGTAAATGTAATCTGTTTGTTGTTGTTGTTGTTGTTGTTGTTGTTGTTTGGCGTTGTTTACCCTCGCGCTCGGCATTAATGTCATTCCGTTCCTTACATGCTATCATAGATTACGCAGTAATTCTAGATGAAGAAGTGCAGACATGAACATATATAAACCACAGAAATATCTGTTTCACAATAAATGTTGCCGTCTAGTCGAAATGTTGATGTTTATCAAACTTATTCATACGAATCACAAGAAAAAAATCCTGGTAGTACTTAAAGGGAGGTAATTTGAAGTAGTTTATACGCACAATTTATCTAAGTTCCCATTTGGTCTGACACCTTTGTCTAATAATACACATGTATGACGATTTAAATAAACAATTTAAAGGGAATAAAAATATTTAACGCAGTTAAACATTTAAATACATGTTACAGCTAACCGTTTCCCACATACAACAACCAATATTTGGTAGAGGAAAGTTTACGTCGTGCTGGGTTAGCTAGTCTCAATATAAAATCGCAAATATTGGAAATATACTTATACACAAACGGACGTTTCTAGTTTCAGTACATACAACAACGGTTCATACTTAAATTTACTTTAACATGTTGGTATATTGAAATGGGTGTTTCTGTGAGATTCACAGACTTAGTACGTTGAAATGAAAATTTGTTTATAACTTTATAAATTTTATATTCATACCTATACATTAGGGTATCTACAAACAATAAATGAAATCTGTACACATTTATCTTGGCTTAAATTTGATTAATGTTGTTACTTATTTAAATAATAGTTTTCATCCATATAATTTCAATGTTTATTAATCTTATTCATACGAATCACAAGGTAAACATCCTTGTATTGCTTAAAGGGAGGTAATTTGAAGTATACAACAGTCTTCAAAGGGATAAATATGTCAGCGTATGACCGTCTACAGTTGTTCGTGGATTTAAATGTTCTTTTTTCTTATTTCTACATGAACAAAGAAAAATTGCGGCTTCTCTTTGACGCTTTGCGTCAAGCATTCGTCTTGTAAGTTAAATGTAATGCTAAAATTGTTACGGTAAAACATCTTCTTATCTCTAAACAATAGGTAGCAGGTGCAGCGCAAAACGGTACAGTAAATAAGGTCAAAACCAAAATGTTCCTGACTCATTTATACCAAAACCATATACCATTAGACATCTGAGTGTTCGGAATCAGTTGACAGGAAAAGTCAAGGACAGACCACGTTCCGGTAGGCCACGTAAAACAACCGCGAGAGAAGAGCGTTATATCGTTACGACTTCAAGACGAAACCGGTTTATGTCAAGTCGAAAGTGGTCACGTCAGGAATGCACTTATTACACAGATCATAAGGTCGGTTTCCCTGTAGCGTGTAGATGATTCATACAAAATATCAATACTTAACCCTTTCCCTCATACGACAATTCTGCAGCAGATGACTTTGAACATATTTTGTCAAAACATAGACAATCTCTATAATTAAATAGATAACCTATGACTAAAAGTGGAAAACATTGTGGCAAAAGGAGAAATTGCACGTTTTGTGCAATTTCTTCTTTTGTCACTATGTTTTCAAAAAGCCGTCTGCTGCAGAGGGGTCAGAAAGCGTCTATATGAGGGAAATGGTTAAAGGTAATCATTGACAGTCAGTCATAAAATTAAGATTTCAGTGGCAACAGATGAAATACATTTTCTAGTTTAAATCCTGGCATTATGGTAATGGCATATTTTATAGACATAGACCTAATATCATTACGTTTTCATGCAAGACATGTTTGAAATTCCACATGATAGGATACTGTAAGAGCTGTATGTATTGACAAACATTGAAGAAGGAGTCATTTGGAAAGTTAATTTCTGTCGCCTCTGAAGAAGACTACTTTTGCCACAATGTTTTCATCTATATTTTAAACCTAAATTTGTATATAAAGAGATTTTTCATTTTTTTCTTTACATGATCTCAAACGTTGTCTGCTGAAGATGTGTTGTATGAGGGAAAACGGTTAATATAGTTTATATAAAGATTGTTCAAATTATTCCGATCCGTTGAAACACTTTTACCTCAAAAGCTCCTAAAAACACTTCGAGTATCAGAAGTCATCACTTTGGTAGCTGCAGCATTATAAAAAGGGAAGTATTCAAGAAACTAAAAATGTTCCTTCGGTGAACCTTTACCAAAGGTTGTGGCATCAAAAAACGGGAAATATGAAAAGACAGGTGCCGTGTCTTGCAGTTATGAGTCTCGTCCAAATGCATGTATAATGTAATGTAGATCCCAAAACATGTATTTAAACTGAAGCACCGCTCACCCACAAATCTAGTAATTACGTAAAGGGTGGAACTACTGGAGCGACCCGCATTAAAACGTGCAATACTTTCGTCGAGGTTGCTATTCCAGGATCATCCACACGTATAACAATGACGTTACGTGTGTAATAAATACGTTAAGATGGAATTCCTGGATTGGAATTCTTGGAACAACGTTGATCCATACATGTTATAAATATGTTAAGGTTGGAATTCCTGGAACACTGCTGGTCCACACGTGTTATAAATACGTTAAGATGGAATTCCTGGATTGGAATTCCTGGAACAACGTTGATCAATACATGTTATAAATATGTTAAGGTAGGAATTCCTAGAACACTGCTGGTCCACACGTGTTATGAATACGTTAAGGTCGGAATTCCTGGAACAACGCTGAGGATGTCGTTTTCTTTTTACTTTTGACCCTAATCAATTAATTTATAGAAACATGCATTTGATGTGCGCTTGAAATTACGTCCGGCGAAAATATTATGTTTAACAAATAGTCATCATAACCACATCCTTTCGTTTCCATCACATTTTCTATTTTCTCAAAATGACACTTACTGTGTCGCCGGCCTCGACAGGGTGACCCACGGGGAAGACTTCTCCGTCGTCTATCAACGCGCTGTTCTGTCCGTCATGCTTTTATCTAAAGTTAAGCGAAACATGAGTTGATACAAGGAGAAAGGATAAAATATGCGAGTTTCAAATATATTACATTTACATGTATAGTGTATGATGTCCACTCTAGCAATTAACGTTTCCTTCCAGGTCGCATCAGAACAAAAGGCCTAACCTGTTGAATATGGGATTAATTTAGTCGTGTTGATTTAACACCCCTGTCCGAACATACAACAACTATGCAGCACACGACTAGGCAATTGCAAGTTAAAGCTCTACAAATGAAAAAAAAAAAATTGAATAAAGTTGGAAACATTTTGGCAAATGAAGAAATTGCCCGTTTTAATGCAGAGGAGTCAAACAGTTTCTGTATGTGGGGAACAGTTAATTATTCATGTACATATCCTTCCTGTCAATACTGATGATGTAAATACACACACATTTAACCATTTCACCCAATATAGACGCGTTTTCACGCATCTGCCGCAGACATCAATTTTATACAATAGTTAAACTTTCGTTTATAAAATTGTTTCACATTTTTGCCTGTTGCAAATCAAATGTATAAATGTCTTATCATCTGAAGAGTCATTGACTTTAAAACTCGATTATATGTGGTGATCTTCAAGCTTATCCGAATAATCTGTCTAACTGTGAAGGTTCTGATAAGACTAGGAAGATGTACAGGTTTGTATGAAGAGTCATTGACTTTAAAACTCGAGTATATGTGGTGATCTTCAAGCTTATCAGAATAATCTGTCTAATTGTGTAGATCCAGATAAGACTAGGAAGATGTACAGGTTTGTATGAAGAGTCATTGACTTTAAATTTCGGGACGTCGATTTACATGTGGTGATCTTCACAGTAGCCCGTCATTTGGGAAAAGGTACAAGTTGACTTTTATGAGCACAGAATTTACTTACAAAAGCTTATCAGAATAATCTGTCTTACTTGGTAGATCCTGATAATACTAGGAAGATGTACAGGTTTGTATGAAGAGTCATTGACTTTAAAAAGGTATATTTACATGTAGTGATCCTCGCAAGAGCGCGTCATTGAGAAAAGGTACAAGTTAACTATTTTAACACAGTCTGAACAATATGAGGCGTTCCACGAGAAAACCAACATTGTGGACTCTGCGTAAAAGTATCGACCCGGATCAGCCTAAGCATGTCGCGCAGCCTAGCCCGGACAGACACTTTTCGCCTCTTGTGGATTTTCTGTTTCAGGAATCATTACTCTTTACCTTTATCCCCCTCAGACGGAATGTGTCGGCCCGGATTAGCCTGCGCAGGCTGACCTGGTACGATACATTCCACAGAGTCCATACTGTTGGTTTTCTCGTGGAACGGCTCATATTGCTTACACAACTTTGTAAGAAGCATCTGTCAACTTGTGAAGATGCCGATAAGACTAGGCATTTACAGGCTGGTCTGAACCTACACTGTGTCCATAATACACTCATGCGATCGTCATCTAGTCGGACAAGGCTGTTAAGAATTAGTAAGAATTCTCGAATGTTCGTAATGCCTGTTTTCGTGTGATGTTGCTTAAATACCCTTCACGACGAGAAAGCCTTAAGATAGAACTAGCCAAATGGGCTCGGTGATTTCTGAACGAGATCTGTATTCTTTAAGAGCATTTGTTTTCCCCACAATTTATACAAAAAGCACGCACAATACATACAATAAAATAATTCCAAATACATGGACATGTTTAAACTTCAATATGGACTGAAGGAGGAGAATCGGAGGAAGAAAGGAAACTGTGATTTGACTGGATATTTGTGTTGATAATATATCTTCACATAAATGTGAAATAATATAACACATAAACAATTAAAGAACCAGAAACTTTCCCCCTATTTTTTTGTCAACCATCTCTTATTGGTCTTTGTATAAAGCACTTTCTTTTTCTAGTTTGATTATTTTCTTTAACCGATGTTTAAACATGTTAAACGTAGGTATAGTAATTATTTGTTTTAAAAATGTATAGTTTCATTAGAATAATGATATAATTGACAGTTTCGTTATCCGCACCACCTTTAAGAGTTCCTAGACAAAAGTCATTTAATTGAAGAGTTAATTTTATGTCTTTTGTATTTAATAACATTATTAATTTATTCTGCAGTATTTGCGTATTTCTTAAAGGGTATATATGCCTTGGCGTTTTCCGCCCGAAGTCGTAGGACATTGGCTTTGATCGTGGACTTGTAAATGACCGATAAAGTCACGAAGAATACCGATCTCTAACCACCTCATTACGGATATCGTACCATAAATGTAAATGTCAAATTAGCCACACGCAGTTATCTACAGGAAACATTAGGATTAACCACCAAATTGATTCCCCATGTATATCCAAACTTGTTCCTGTACGCACCGCTGTGTGCATCTCTTCAATATTATGCCCATCATACTGTAAATAAATGAAAATAAAAACATCTGTGCTGTTTAAGGCTGTTTTTGTCTGCAAACGGGCGAAGAATACGTCTATAGTTGTGAAATGCGTAATGTCCGGAGAAGGGAGTTCTAGTCTCCAATGGTCCTAGCCCGGAAAACTGTGCTTAATCTGCTCGTAGTTCGCACGAAGTTCAATTACAGCATGCTTTGAGGAAATGTTTTATGCATGGAGTCGTTGCCAATTTAGGTTGTCCAGTTTTTATGTGACGCTGTCATGGTAGGAGTAGTTACCAATAACAAATTAATCTCCCTTGCGATGGACGTTCTCAAGTGTTTGAATACCCTGTTTGTGGTATGAATCCCGGCCGAAAATGAGAACTCGATGTGTTGTCGTACTAGAGGGATAAATGCCTTAAACTTTACATCCTGATTGTAGTTATAGCTATGTCTCCTTAATAGGTTGCCCCTTTCCTGTGATAATAACGTTTTGGGTTTTCCAAGTTAGATCTGTTGTTAGTTCCATTCCAAGGAATGGGTGAGAAGAGATGTATTCTTGAAGGAAAACTGTGTATCAATGCTGTTTCATTTTCAAGTTATCTTAAGTAAGTGTCACTTTGGAATGTTAAACTTCATTAGCCTAGTGAGTTGCATATGGTATTCGACGTAGTTGATAGTTCTGTATAAGAGATAGTCATCAGCGAATAACTTGATAGTAAATGTGTGTCTTGATAATTTTAAATGTAACTGTCAGACGGCATATTTATACTACAGTCATAAAGGTAAGCACAACATTCATTAATTTCAGTTCTATGCCTTTTAGTCTTTCGTTATTTAGACGATTGCTTTCACTAATCGATATCGGTTATTGCTACACCCCCTTTTCTACACTTAGCGGGACCGTACTGGACATTAGAGCTAGCGCAAATAAAACCGACATTATTGGTATTAATGTTTTCAAAGAATTAATTAGAATGATTGAACAGCTTATATTCAGATATGATACCATTATCAATATCGTTCACATCTAAGATATCGGAGGGTGCATAAGCCGACATCATCATTTCTGTATCGTTCTAATACATAACAATAAATATGGCCTTTACCATTTATGTTTGTATCACTTAACACATTATATTCTATTATATTGATGGAACTTAGTAGGCACGTTGGATATAATTAGTTCATCTGTCAATAACATCGTTTAGACGTCATATTGATTACATGTACCCCACGCACTATTTTGTAACAGTTCACGATGTTTGTCATTTGGTTGTCACCATATCCACATGTTGTTGTAATCATTGTATTTCGTCTTCCATTAGCGTTTTATCTGTAGTTTATGTATCGTATAATTTGTCTCATATGTGTATTGCTGCTGTCATTTTCTCAATCAATACGATCTACGTTTCCATTTCCTAAAAATCCTGTCAAAATCAATCACACTCAACTTTATTTGCAAAATCTACCGTTATATTGACCATAGCAGCTTAACCACGTTTTCCTTAATACATAGTTACGTGTGAACACTTCACTTTCCTTTCTTTGGTAAATTGGTATATGTCGGTGTCTGTGGAATCAGGATCTATGTAACCGAGGTAATAGGAATTGATATTTTTTTCTTGCGCACGATTAAAAATCATTCAGAAGATGCTTCATTTTCGGCAAAGTTTTAGAATTGTGTGTAGATGAAAATCAGTAGAGAATTTCGCCCATAGTGTTCACTGTCATCCGTTCCTTTTCGCGCTTGATCTTCCACCTTGTAATTCGTGTTGTCCTTATTAGATAGTAGACCTTTTGGACCGTTTTCCTTTCAATCCCATTATTATACATCTCAGGTACTGGAAAATCACGAAGAAATAGGCCCTGGTAGAACTGAAATGCTGTATTTATAATATCTTTATAGGATATCTTTTTTGTTGTTGCAAAAGATCGAATAGTTTTAAATGTGAATATGTTCTAAAATCAGTAATGTTGGATAAGGTAATCAATCATGCCTGAATATGTTTAACTTCATTAAAGCTTTTTACCTTTAAGACACATTTCGACGCCTTAAAGGCAAACGCCCTTTGAACCATTACTGGCTAAGAACGTACAGCGTGTTCTGTCCCCGAAATCTTTAATCATTAAAGGTTATATATTTCTAATTGGTACATGTTTCCTTAAATATTTTCAAAGCAGACGATTTTAAAAAGATGGTTGAGGGATAAATATGTTATGCGCATTTTTCTTTTCTTTGTAGTAATACATACCAGGATCCTAACTCAACTAACCATACCTATTTACTGCAGTTCAGTATCACTGAAGCGTTTTCGGATCCTAATTGATAAAAGGAACGCATATAATTACGTGTTCAACTTCAAAATAAACATTTCATGGTTGATTAAGACAAATCAACTATGGAGGTTATCTCAATTCTGGTGTTATCATTGTTATGTGCAAATACGGATGGAAACGTTCGCGGGGAGCTATGTCAGTGTGAAACGAACACTCTTACATGTAGACGAGAAATCCCTGTCGTACTACCAGATAACGTTACAAGTGTTTTACTAGAGGGTTTGGATTTCTCTGAGTATATGCATGAACATCCATTTCACCATGCATCATGGAGACAGGTTCAGATATTAGTTCTAACAGACGCCATCGTCGACGATAATACACTGGCGAGACGAAAGGATTACGTTATTAAAAAAGGACTTTTCAAAAATCTCGTAAACCTGAAGCGTCTAAAAATCGAAAGCATGAAATATACGCAAACAGAAAAGGATGGTTATACCGGGTTGGATAACTTAGAGAGTCTTGATTTAAGTGAATGTGTACGCCATAGCTTGGCCGCTATAACACTTGGACTCGGGGATGTACAGATGCCCAAGTTAAAGATACTTAGACTCAAAGGAATCTCTAGCCATACAAACTATCCTACGATTTTTAATGAATCGTTCTTTTATTCACTTAAAAACAAACCTATTGCTGAACTTGATCTCAGTTATACAAAAGCGAATGCAATGGACCACACATCTTTGGCTTTTAGTCTACCAAACTTGCGGATATTCAATATTGAGCATGGAGGATATCTTTATTTTCATTTCATTTTAGCCATAGTAGGAAACCCGCGTGGTCCAACGTTTTCGAACATTGACAATCTCAATGCGAACTACGCTGAATATCCCGATTCAGTTTTGAGTAAAATTGAAATGTACAATCCAATAGACAATATCAATGCTAAGCCTTTAATGAATAATTTAAGAGTTGTTTCTCTTCGACGAGTCATACCCAAGGGGGAAATTATTGATTTCACATTTCAAAAAATTGGTGACAGAATTTGCCCAACAATGTCTTTTAAAACACGCAAAAAACTTAAATGGGTGCCTCCATTTTGTCTTCAGGGTATGAATTACGATAGTGTTAGTTTGGAGTATTTTAATTTTGCAGACAATGGGGTTGCCAGCATCGGGCCAAACTTCTTCAAATTTAGCAGGAATTTTAAAGTTATTGATTTTTCAATGAACAAACTTGGGGACAATATCAACGTGCAAACTTGGGGACAATATCAACGTGCAAACTTGGGGACAATATCAATACAGAATATCATCCACTAAAATTCCTAGACTTGAGCTACAACCGTATTTCGTTCATTGATCCAGGAATATTGTCCAATTTAAATAATCAACTTTACGCTCAACATACAAATGTTTCCCATGGAACTGAACACGAGACATTATCTTATCTTTCTATCAATATATCAGGAAATATATTCCAATGTACGTGTGATCATAAAGGTTTTATAGAGGAAATATTGGTGTCGAGGATAATCATAAAAAATGAGGCGTTGACGTGTTTCCATGAAGACAACGTCATACCAATCGACGAAACAGTTCTCCCGAAGATAGGATATCTTTGCAGATGGCCGAAAATGCAAATTTTAATTATTGTGTTGAGCGTAATTTTCATCTTTATTTTTATTATTGCAATTTTCGTGATTGTTCGACGCGTTAAGACAAGGAAACAAAAACGCCATTTTAAACATCTTGTAGATACATATAAGAATGACCCTGACAAACCAGATTATCCGGTTTTCTTGTCATTTGCAAGCAAAGATCATAATATCGTTCACGAATACATACTACCTAGATTGAATAAAGGGCTTCAAGAGGTGCTTGAAACAGAAGTCTGCGTTGCAACTGGAGACCTAAATTTTCTGCCAGGATTCATCATTACAGGGGAGATAATTCGCTGTGTAGAAGCATCCCGCGTGGTAATATTTTGCGTTTCTGGGGAATTTTGTAAGAGCGGATATTGCAAAAATGAATTAGTTGTTGCTGACTACACTCAGACTCCGGTAATACTATTGTTCCTGGAGGAAATTGAAGTGATAAAGATGTCGAAACTTTTACAGAAATACTTCTACACGTCGACGCGATGCAAAGTCACAATGTTTAATGGGCGTCGAGTTTTGGTTCCCAATTGGAATACTTTATGCCGATCTATTGTACAGCTTTTCGATGTGCAGGACAGTTAAACTTTCCGAAGATTTAAAATCAATTACTTTAATTAGTCCGAGATTTGTATGTACAAGTATCTAGCAGAAGTGCAGTCTATTTTTTACACAATAACTATACTCACAAAGTGTAAAGTTATAGTTTATAACGCTAGCGCTAATGAATATAAAAACGCAAATCGTGAATCTCGGTCCAAACAGTGTTGATGAAGGAACTTCTTATCTTCAATTAGGTATCCACAACGAAAAGAATATGAACCTAGATGAAAGTGTGCAGGAGTGTTGCTCTAAACTTAGAAGAACGCACTTCAGTTTGAACAATTCTGGAATCAGCCGAAATAGCATGCACCCACTGTCCGTAAAGCGTATCTATGAAACAGTTGTTCTATCGAAGGCGCTTTGTGGAACGGCCTCACTGTGACACATATATAGTCTCTGGAACGAGCCCATAAGCAGTGTATGAAACACATGCAGGGCATGCCGCGTTCAACACCTACTATGATCGCCTTGAGCTGTTTAGGTATCATGTCTTTAGAAAATTATATAGACAAGAGAAAGCTAGTTCTTGTTGGTCCATTATGTAAATTGTATGCTGATAAGCGGATCAAAGATATGTTTTACTACAGACTTCAATGCTTTATGCAGAAACCAAGAAAAGCAAAAGGCTTTATGTCCGAATCTACCGAGTGTTGGGAAGGTACGGTTTAACAAACATATTAACTCTTTCAGTGCCAAAGGCAATATTGAGCTTTTTGCAAATAATACAGATTCAGATAAGCTAGCTGTCTCACCTGAAATCTCCATTGTTTTGCTGTGAGTTATAAAATGATTCCAAAAATCCTATAACATGAATATAGAGTCGCCCGAGTTTGAACATGGAAGAGTCTACTTTAAACAATTCGGCGCTGAAAGGGTTAACGGAGTATTTGTCAAGTTCATACTTTCCCGATCCCTAGTCATGGAAGAAAGTTGTTAATCAATCTTTGAATGCTGTCATGATTTTTTTTTTTACCACAATAGAAAACAACCAGGCTTTACATAGTTTTAAATTTCTAGACTATGATTTTCACCAGGCAATATATGGTACTTTAGCAGACTATATATAGGAGTCATTTGAAATACTGCTATACGGTAATACATGTAATTTCCAGGTTGTTTTCTAAAAAGTATAATACATACTGTCCAAACTGTAAAGAGTCTGTCTCATGTGTAGCTACACACCTGCTACTGTTTTGTTCTGTAAAGGAACCAATACGAGAGAAGCTTTGATTTCAGTTTTTCTCTTCCTTAGGAGAAACCGATTTCAACGCATTTTTTTTGTATGAAACCCGAAGGGCAAATCATTGAATTGTTATCTGGCTGTATGTCATTTATTCTCGATGATAACTCCTGAGTCGCATGTTTGAAACAGTGCCTGAAGTATGTACATTACTTGAGTAAAAATAGTGTGTGTATATCTATTTCTAATATATATATATATATATATATATATATATATATATACTGGTTAGCTGTAAGCAGCTTATTTTAAAAAATGACACTATAAATATGTCGGAAGTGATGACAAATTATCTTTATTATTGTTGTTAAGAACCAAGAATGTAAGTTTGTACTTGTATAATGGGAGACACACTGGTTAATCCGTGTTATATTTGTCAAGGTTATTTCACATGTTTACACCTTCATTGCTAAGATCGGCGATGACTTAATT
Organism: Serripes groenlandicus; assembly: GCA_031761405.1. NCBI lineage: Eukaryota > Metazoa > Mollusca > Bivalvia > Cardiida > Cardiidae > Serripes > Serripes groenlandicus. Next base: position 124,455,592 of record JASEVX010000004.1, on the reverse strand, counting down.
TTGAAAAGCTGTTGTTGCGAATGCTCATTTAAGTCGGACATCAGACTATTTATTAACTACGCCACATTATTGGAAACCTGTTATCTACAAATATCTGGATGTATCCACAAACGGCGTCTTAATGTTCTTTTACATTTTCCCGTATATAAACGCATGTGACGCATCTACTGAAGGCAACATTGGGAGACTGTGTGGCAACAGAAGAAATTCCTGATAGTTAGCAATGTATCATTTTACCACACTGTCTGCTCGGCTCTGATCCGAATAGCAATTTATCATGTTACCACACTGTCTGCTCGGCTCTGATCCGAATTGCTTCCCTTTGACCTAAAGGTTGAGCCATTTTTGAAGCCTGGTTCCCGAATCTTCTATGTATTTTCTGTTTAAAATCGGGGAGGAAATTGATGTATGCTTTTCAAAATGCCACTCTACAATAGACGGAACCCAGTAGTGGTTCAACATATTGATTCATAGTCTCCTGCTCATAGGTTGGACGATTTAACCTGTGTTTCAGTGAGTCGGTAACATATATATACCATATGGGCCGTATGCAACGAAGAAAGCTTTTATTGAGGGCACATATGCAACTGCCATTAACAGATCCCACGTTTGTATGAAATTACGGATCCATTTCAGAACTTAATTAAAGTTATACTATTTGTTCCAAGTTATCACGAGTTCACTGTACTCTATGCATACTGTTAATTAATAAAGAGGATACATGTCTGTTTCAGTGAATTATCGAGTTGAAAAGTAAAGGGTCAGTTTTCAAGAGTGATTAACAGCGTCGAGTTAAAATATAACCAAATAGCACTTTAAGTTTGAAACATCATACATGTACACTGTTATTATTTCTCTATAATCCTCTTAAAGATTGTAATATGTATTCTTATCTAGGCCTTTCCCACAGACATACACTTTCTGACGGCACTTAAGCAGACGATTTTTGAAAATATTGTGGCAAAAAGTGAAACTACTCAAAGTGAGCTGTATGGTAACCCATTAAAAAGGGAATGTCGTATAAAGTGAATAATCATTTCCCACATAAAACAAATCTGCGGCAGACAACTTTAAAAAATATTGAAAACTTAAAATGAAAATTTCATGATAACAAAGAGCACATTGTGAAAAAAGGAGAAATTTGCTCAAACAGTTAGGGCAACACTCTATAAAGTCAAGGGACTTGGACCTATATTCCAAATATAATATATATTCACATGCTTAATTGTACCATGGTATTTTACGCGACATTCAACAATGTAACAGTTATATTACAATGTATTCCTGTAACATTACGGCTCTTTATCTAGTTAATTAACAGTAATGTTGGAACCCTTATCCTGACACTATATCTCATCAGTCGCAATGTATTCCTGTAACATTAGGGCTCTTCATCTAGTTAATTAACAGTAATGTTGGAACGCTTATCCTGACACAATGTCTCATCAGTCGTAATGTATTTCAGCAACATTACGGCGCTTCATCTAGTTAATTAACAGTAATGTTGGAACCCTTACACTGACACTATATCTCATCAGTCGCAATGTATTCCAGCAACATTACGGCGCTTCATCTAGTTAATTAACAGTAATGTTGGAACGCTTATCCTGACACAATGTCTCATCAGTCGTAATGTATTCCAGCAAATGTTATGTTATGTCATGCAGTTTGATTATTACTTATAATATACAGTAATATAAAGTTGACATAAATCCATTGTTTGTATGTGAACGGCTTCTTCGCTTGTTTTAAGGACAAATTAGAATTATATATGCAAAATATCTTCATTTGTTATTTTTCCCCTTCTATGTTTAAAGAAAAGATTAATTGGACTATTTTTTTATTAATTTAAAGATATTTAATTATGATTATTTGCAGACGATATGTTTTAGTTAAGTAATAAGCAGACGAGTCGTGCATATATCCATATTTGGTCGAACACTTTTGATTGTACTAGTTAAACAATGCTAAACAATTATTTCTCTGATTGATTTCTTTGATGTCATTGGTTAATATTAAAATGTAATTATGCATGACAAATCTTTGGCCCCACGTATCACAGTTCAAATAGTTATTGACAAGAGAGGAAGCCTCAACAAATTTGATTAACCACCCACCCACCCTACAACGTTTATCATTTTTTTATATGAATTGTTTTCATTATTTGTTTCATGTTTGTTGTACATTATTTCATATTTATCATTTAGATTATTATGTATGAATATTATGTTCATAACTTCATCATGTATCACGTATGGTTTCCTGTTTAATCTATGTTATAGATTTAAATTAGTTGAGATTTACCAGTAAAGATAAAGAATAATATTGGTTGACAGGCGGTTGGTTGGTAATATCAAAATGCAATGTTATGCAGTTTGATTATTACCTATAAAATACAGTAGTAGAAAGTTTTCTTGAGGATCCATTGTTTGTATGTGAAAGGCTTCTTCGCTTGTTTTAAGGACAAATTTTAATTATATATTCAAAATATTTTCATTTGTTATTTTTCCCCTTCTATGTTTAAAGAAAATTTTAATTTAATACCACAAGAGAGGTTATTTATAGTAACACGGTCCTGTGTGGGATTCCCCGAGCATTACAGTCATTATTATTACAGAATGAAGGACCATATAGAGACACTATTTGTAGTATCTGAACGAGGTATTTTATGTGATTTTTTTCATATTTATCTCATTTGAAAACTCGGACACCTGTACACTGAGCGCAAAGGGGGGAAACCACTATTAACATTTTTTGTATTTGGTATGACTCTACATAGAATCGAATCATGGCTACCCGCTCCTGAGGCGGATGCTCTAAAAAACTACAGCACCTGGACGATGGGATTAGTTCGAAAACCTAGGATTCCAAACTACAGCACCTAGGATTACAAACTACAGCTACGGGGCGATGGGATTAGATCGAAAACCTAGGATTCCAAACTACAGCACCGGGGCGATGGCATTAGATCGAAAACCTAGGATTCCAAACTACAGCACCGGGACGATGGGATTAGATCGAAAACCTAGGATTCCAAACTACATCACCGGGACGATGGGATTATATGGAAAACCTAGGATTCCAAACTACAGCACCGGGGCGATGGGATAAGATAAAAAACCTAGGATTCCAAAATACAGCAGCGGGGCGATGGGATTAGATCGAAAACCTAGGATTCCATACTACAGCACCGAGACGATGGGATTAGATCGAAAACCTAGGATTCCATACTACAGCACCGGGACGATGGGGTTAGATCGAAAACCTAGGATTCCAAACTACAGTACCGGGGCGATGGGATAAGATAAAAAACGTAGGATTCCAAACTACATCACCGGGACGATGGGATTATATGTAAAACCTAGGATTCCAAACTACATCACCGGGACGATGGGATAAGATAGAAAACCTAGAATGCCAAACTACATCACCGGGGCGATACTATTAGATCGTAAACCTAGGATTCCAAACTTCAGCACCGGGGCGATGGGATTAGATCGAAAACTTAGGATTCCAAACTACATCACCGGGGCGATAAGATTAGATCGTAAACCTAGGATTCCAAACTACAGCCACGGGGCGATGGGATTAGATCGAAAACCTAGGATTCCAAACTAGAGCACCGGGGCGATGAGATTAGATCGAAAACCTAGGATTCCAAACTACAGCACCGGGGCGATGGGATTAGATCGAAAACCTAGGATTCCAAACTACAGCACCGGGGCGATGAGATTAGATCGAAAACCTAGGATTCCAAACTACAGCACCGGGGCGATGAGATTAGATCGTAAACCTAGGATTCCAAACTTCAGCACCGGGGCGATGGAATTAGATCGAAAACCTAGGATTCCATACTACAGCACCGGGGCGATGGGATTATATGTAAAACCTAGGATTCCAAACTACAGCCTCGGGGCGATGGGATTATATGTAAAACCTAGGATTCCAAACTACAGCCACGGGGCGATAAGATTAGATCGTAAACCTAGGATTCCAAACTACAGCCACGGGGCGATAAGATTAGATCGTAAACCTAGGATTCCAAACTACAGCCTCGGGGCGATGGGATTAGATCGTAAACCTAGGATTCCAAACTACAGCAACGGGGCGATGGCATTAGATCGAAAACCTAAGATTCCAAACTACAGCAACGGGGCGATGGGATTAGATCGAAAACCTAGGATTCCAAACTACAGCACCGGGACGATGGGATTAGATCGAAAACCTAGGATTCCAAACTACATCACCGAGCGATGGGATTAGATCGAAAATCTAGGATTTGAAAGAACACTTTCTTAAATATGCCCCTTGTGGGAATGACTAGACTTCCCCTTTACAACATCTTGAGATTCAATCGCGTGTTGTTCTGTATATAGACACTATGTCATAAGTTTATCTTCGGTTCTCGAACACTCAAAGTGAATGACGAACATTGACTCCACCGAAATCCTTATCAGGCTAAGACCAACATTTCATCATATTGTAAGCAACGTTCATCACTATTTTCGAACGTTTTAGAACAATCACAGACATTACATGAGTGCTGCAGGGTCTTTATTTGCATCATTAGGTTATCCTTTATAGAAAGATAGATAGATATATTTTATTTACTTATACATATACATGCATCTTGTAATACAAACAAATAAATACATAATTTCATGGTCATTTAAAAAGAAAAAGAAAAAAAATCAGTTGTTTTGGGGGGTAAACTGCTATGAGTTGAACTTCGCTAAAATAGGGTAAGAGGAGAATGAGACACTTTTCTAGTTCGTTGATTGATCAGTCGAATTGGTGTTTAAGAGAATCACATAGAAAAGAAATATAAGCTGTCATAAAAACAACACAAAAACAAGCTTAACACAATTATACACTGATTGTGTGAATGTTTAAAACCAGCGAACACAATTCACGAACCAAGTTATTATCTAATATATCAACCCTATCCTGTGGAATTTCCCATATCATATTCATCACATTTTGATTTATACAGGTTATTAAAGGTTTATAAACTAGTCTTGTGTAAATACTAATCAATGAAAAGACTCCCCGTGAAGACAAAGAGTAAACTGAGTGTACGTGCAAACTGATATTGGTCCGAACTTTTACGCAATTGTAGTTTACATGTTTTTTTTGTTTTTATTGGGGTTTTACGCAGTTTTCAACATTATTTCATTTATATCACGGCGTCAGGTCACTTATTCATGATCCCTGGGTAAACAAATCATTACTAGATTTGAGCCGAATTACGAGAAAACCAACATTGAGGACTCTGCGTAAAGTATCGAGCCGGATCAGCCTACGCATGCCACGCAAGCTAACCCGGACAGACATTTTTCGCCTTCTGTGGATTTTCTGTTTCAGGAATTAATACTCTATACCTCTTTTCCCCTGAGACGGATTGTGTCGGCCCGGTCGATACATTACGCAGAGTCCATAATGTTGGTTTTCTCCTGGAACGGCTCAGTTGATGTATCTGCACATTGTTTTTCACAAACCACCAGATACGTTCCTTACTTCTCTTGTATCAGGACAAGTAACATGCAAGCTCCATTCGCCGGACAGAATCCAGACTTTTCTTTGATATATTGATTGATTGATTGATTTGGGTTTAACGCTGTTTTAAACAGTGTTTCATTCATAAGCTGAATGACGTTTGTCACAGTGACGTTTGTCAATCATCGGAATAATGTTGGCCGAGCTGGGGTACGAACTCACAACCACTGGATTGAGAGTCCCTGTCGCTACCGGGGCTTGTTTTAGTTAATGCCCTCAATCTGTGGAGCTTGAGTTCGACTATCTGTGCTCGGCGACTTTTCCCTGAGATGGTTGTCACAAAGAAGAAGAAGTATGACAGTTGATTTTTAAGACAGATAAATAGAACATTAAGTGTGAGTGAGTGCACGATCGTCAGATATTTTTATTTCTTGAAGATTTAGAATACATGTGAGCCATTCCACGAGAACACCAGCACTATGGACTCTGCGTAAAGTATCGACCAAGATCTGCCGTCGCAGTCCGCGCAGGCTAACCCAGAAAGACTCTTTTCGCCTCCTGTGAATGTTCTGTTCTAGGAATCATTACTCTCTACCTCTGTCCCCCTGGGACGGAATGAATTGGTCCGGATTAGCCTGTGCGTCCATGATGTATTCTCGTGGAAAGGCTCATGTGTATGATATTTCGACTTTAATGGTTTACAAAAGCCAACGCTTAGCTTTATCACCCATATTCGCAAATATCCGAGAGTTAATATTATTTTGTCCTTGAAAGTATAAAACTAAGAAGACGAACAAAGGGAAATTAATTATATCGTTTTTCGCCTTTTTAAAAAGTGCACGGAAAGAACTGTTCATGTCGTGCAAATAAGGCCACGAACCATTTAGAGTGTATCGTACGATAGAAATCTAATCGTCACGTTATAATCTTTTAGCTGATATGACATTTTCAGAGGTCCCCGCTTCGAAAATATCTGAGAGATAATACAATATTTGGAAAGCACTACTTTTCATTTAGAGTTAACAAATATGTGAGAAAAAGAATAATCGCTCGTTTTGAGAACGTTTTCCATTTGTCCATGATGTTTTCGAATGCTGTATGCTGTCAAACGGGGGCACGTGTCGTCTGTTTCAGGGATTAATCATCGTACTTATTGACATTTACAACATCTACATCTATAACATCTACAACATGTACAACATATACATCTACAATATCTACATCTACAACATATACATCTACAACATCTACAACATATACATCTACAACATCTACATCTTCAACATGTACAACATGTACAACATGTACAACATCTACATCTACAACCTGTACAACATCTACATCTACAACATCTACATCTTCAACATGTACAACATGTACAACATCTACATCTACAAAATATACATCTTCAACATGTACAACATGTACAACATCTACATCTACAACATCTACATCTTCAACATGTACAGCATGTACAACATCTACATCTACAACATAAACATCTTCAACATGTACAACATCTACATCTACAACATCTATAACATGTACAACATGTACAACATCTACATCTACAACATGTACAACATCTACATCTATAACATGTACAACATGTACAGCATCTACATCTACAACATGTACAACATGTAAAACATGTACAACATGTAAAACATGTACAACATGTAAAACATGTACAACATATACAACATGTACAACATGTACAACATGTACAACATCTACATCTACAATATCTACAACATCTACATCTATAACATGTACAACATCTACATCTACAACATGTACAACATCTACATCTACAACCTCTACATCTATAACATGTACAACATCTACATCTACAACATGTATAACATCTACATCTTCAACATGTACAACATGTACAACATCTACATCTATAACATGTACAACATGTACAACATCTACATCTTCAACATGTACAACATGAACATCTACAATATCTACATGTACAACATGTACAACATCTACATCTATAACATGTACAACATCTACATCTTCAACATGTTCAACATGTACATCTACAACATCAACAACATGTACAACATCTACATCTATAACATATACAACATCTACAACATCTACACCTACAACATATACATCTTCAACATGTACAACATGTACAACATGTACAATATCTACATCTACAACATCTACATCTTCAACATCTTCAACATGTACAACATCTACATCTACATCTTCAACATGTACAACATCTACATCTACAACATATACATCTTCAACATGTACAACATGTACAACATCTACATCTACAATATCTACATGTACAACAACACAATTTGTTACAAATATAGTATGTTTTATTGTATCAGAATTGAATCGACGCCAGTTGACAGAGGCTTGGGTAAGTAATATGTGAGCGGTGAAGATCTTGGTCATACTATGTGGATACATCGGCTGATCTGGATCTACACAATTAACAAAAGGCAAACTTTTTCCATAAACAGGCTTATGTGCTATTTGTAGAACTCCTTTGATAACACACAAGCTAAACGGTCCACAAACTTTTAAAACATAGCACGTGCATTTTTGAAAGAGTTAAACAAGGGAGATTTTGCAAGCTTGTGTAAGTAGACGATGGACGGGTTGTTTCGGAGGTGACAATGTCTTCACTGAGACGATGGACGGGTTGTTTCGGAGGTGACAATGTCTTCACTGAGACGATGGAAGGGTTGTTTTGCAGGTGACAATGTCTACACTGAGACGATAGAAGGGTTGTTTCGGAGGTGACACTGTCTACACTGAGACGATGGAAGGGTTGTTTCGCAGGGGACAATGTCTTCACTGAGACGATGGAAGGGTTGTTTCGCTGGTGACAATGTCTTAACTGAGACTATGTACTGTGTTCGAAATCATTTCAGACGTTTGAAAAAGGTTTTGCGACACGCATGTTTGATTTTTTATTGTTTCGTCTTCCATCAATTGGCTACAAGTATATATGGAAAAGCAGCCAGTTGCTTTGAAAGTATGTCGATTGGTATGAGAAAGCCAGGGAATACATGGGTATGTGAACTGGCCGCCATGATGTGACTGAAAAATTGTTGAAAATGGCATCCATTAATTAAAATGTATTCTATAGTTTCCAAATGTGTATGTTTTGTTATAGGGTCTTTATTAATTCGTATAAATGATATTGTCACAGAATGTTTGACTGTGAAAGCCCGGTATAAACTCGGTTTAAGGTAGACATCTGACACCCTGATGAAATTATATATCTGTGATAAGATTGTGTGCTCGAATATCTGATTAGTTACAAGAAAAATCATTTTTTCGAAATTGACCAATTAAAATACTTGTTTTGATCAATGACTTCGTTTCATGATTACAAAGAGCATCCTCAAAGTTATATACATTTTGCCCTGCAACTTTATAAACAAAACCAAAAACATAAAACGGAAACGAAGGCTAATATTGGTATTTACTCGACGTGATGGCGAACAGCAGATATCCTGTTCATATTGTGCGGAAGCGAAGGCTAATATTGATATTTACTCGACGTGATGACAAACAGCAGAAATCCTGTTCATATTGTGCGGAATCGAAGGCTAATATTGATATTTACTTGACGAGATAGGGAGCAGCAGAAAACCTGTTCATATTGTGCGGAGGCGAAGGCTAATATATGTTTTTTATTTGACGAGATAGGGAACAGCAGAGATCCTGTTCATATTGTGCGGAAGCGAAGGCTAATATATGTTTTTTATTTGACGAGATAGGGAACAGCAGAGATCCTGTTCATATTGTGCGGAAGCGAAGGCTAATATTGATATTTACTCGACGTGATGGCAAACAGCAGAAAACCTGTTCATATTGTGCGGAGGCGAAGGCTACTATTGATATTTTCTGGAAGAGATAGCGAACAGTAGAGATCCTGTTCATATTGTGCGGAGGCGAAGGCTTATATTGATATTTTCTGGAAGAGATAGCGAACAGTAGAGATCCTGTTCATATTGTGCGGAGGCGAAGGCTTATATTGATATTTACTCGAGGAGATAGCAAACAGCAGAGTTTAGATTGTTCGGATGCGTGGGATAATATAGTCTGGAGTTTCTTTTCCTTTGACTATGTTAAAGAGAATAATGTCGGCGCCAAATGGTTATACTAAGACAACCTTATTTATTTACTTTTTGGATTACGTTAAAAATACTTGTCCGTTTGATAGCTGTCAATGCATAGAACATATAATTATATCTAATTTTCAGTGATCTCTTCTGTAAACAGCAATAAAACTACTATAATGAAAGTGTGGTTATAATTCGGATATTGTATATTTTTGGATATTCGTCTTCTGCAAAAGTTTGCCACAATTTGGTGTTATTCTATTGCAATTCATACATTTTTACCATCCCAGGGAACTGGCTGAGAGTCCTCCCGATATCATCTCGGGGAACTGGCTGAGAGTCCTCCCGATATCATCTCGGGTAACTGGCTGAGAGTCCTCCCGATATCATCTCGGGTAACTGGCTGAGAGTCCTCCCGATATCATCCCAGGGAACTGGCTGAGAGTCCTCCCGATATCATCCTAGGGAACTGGCTGAGAGTCCTCCCGATATCATCCCAGGGAACTGGCTGAGGGTCCTCCCGATATCATCTCGGGGAACTGGCTGAACGTCCTCCCGATATCATCTCGGGGAACTGGCTTAACTTCCTCCCGATATCATCCGAGGGAACTGGCTGAGAGTCCTCCCGATATCATCCCAGGGAACTGGCTGAGAGTCGTCCTCCCGATATCATCCCAGGGAACTGGCTGAACGTCGTAACGATATCATCTCAGGGAACTGGCTGAGAGTCCTCACGATATCATCTCAGGGAACTAGCTGAGAGTCCTCACATTATCATCTCAGTGAACTAGCTGAGAGTCCTCCCGATATCATCTCAGGGAACTGGCTGAGAGTCCTCCCGATATCATCTCAGGGAAATGGCTGAGAGTCCTCCCGATATCATCTCAGGGAACTGGATGAAAGTCCTCCCGATATCATCTCAGGGAACTGGCTGAGAGTCCTCCCGATTTCATCTCAGGGAACTAGCTGAGATTTCTCCCGATATAATCTCGGGGAACTGGATGAAAGTCCTCCCGATATCATCTCAGTGAACTAGGTGAGAGTCCTCCCGATTTCATCTCGGGTAACTGGCTGAGAGTCCTCCCGATTTCATCTCAGAGAACTAGCTGAGAGTCCTCCCGATATTATCTCGGGAAACTGCTGAAAGTCCTCCCGATATCATCTCGGCTGAGGGTCCTCCCGATATCATCCTAGGGAACTGGTTGAGAGTCCTCCCGATATCATCTCGGGGAACTGGCTGTACGTCCTCACGATATCATCTCAGGGAACTGGCTGAGAGTCCTCCCGATATCATCTCAATGAACTGACTGAGAGTCCTCACGATATCATCTCAGGGAACTGGCTGAGAGTTCTCACGATATAATCTCAGGGAACTGGCTGAGAGTCCTCACGATATCATCTCAGTGAACTAGCTGAGAGTCATCCCGATATCATCTCAGGGAACTGGCTGAGAGTCCTCCCGATACCATCTCAGGGAACTGACTGAGAGTCCTCCCGATATCATCTCGGGGAACTGGATGAGAGTCCTCCCGATTTCATCTCAGGGAACTAGCTGAGAGTCCTCCCGATATAATCTAGGGGAACTGGATGAAAGTCCTCCCGATATCATCTCAGTGAACTAGCTGAAAGTCCTCCCGATTTCATCTCAGGGAACTAGCTGAGAGTCCTCCCGATATAATCTCGGGGAACTGGATGAAAGTCCTCCCGATATCATCTTAGTGAACTAGCTGAGAGTCCTCCCGATATCATCTCAGGGAACTGGCTGAGAGTCCTCCCGATATCATCTCAATGAACTAGTTGAGAGTCCTCCCGATATCATCTCGAGGAACTGGCTGAGAGTCCTCCCGATATCATCTCTGGGAACTGGCTGAGAGTCCTCCCGATATCATCTCGGGGAACTGGATGAAAGTCCTCCCGATATAATCTCAAGGAACTGGCTGAGAGTCCTTCCGATATCATCCCAGGGAACTGGCTGAGAGTCATACCGATAAAATCTCGGGTAACTGGCTGAGAGTCCTCCCGATATCATCTCAGTGAACTAGCTGAGAGTCCTCCCGATATCATCCCAGGGAACTGGCTGAGAGTCCTCCCGATATCATCTCGGGTAACTGGCTGAGAGTCCTCCCGATATCATCCCAGGGAACTGGCTGAGAGTCCTCCCGATATAATCTCGGGGAACTGGCTGAGAGTCCTACCGATAAAATCTCGGGTAACTGTCTGAGAGTCCTCCCGATATCATCTCGGGGAACTGGCTGAGAGTCCTCCCGATATCATCTCAGTGAACTAGCTGAGAGTCCTCCCGATATCATCCCAGGTAACTGGCTGAGAGTCCTTCCGATATAATCTCGGGCAACTGGCTGAGAGTCCTACCAATATTATCTCGGGGAACTGGCTGAGTGTCCGCCCGATATCATCTCAGGGAACTGGCTGAGAGTCCTCCCAATATCATCTCGGGTAACTTGCTGAGAGTCCTCCCGATATCATCCCAGGGAACTGGCTGAGAGTCCTCCCGATATAATCTCAAGAAACTGGCTGAGAGTCCTCCCGAAATAATTTCAGGGAACTGTGGCTGAGTGTCCTCCAGATATCATCTCAGTGAACTGACTGAGAGTCCTCCAGATATCATCTCAGTAAACTGACTGAGAGTCCTCCAGATATCATCTCAGTAAACTGACTGAGAGTCCTCCAGATATCATCTCAGTAAACTGACTGAGAGTCCTCCAGATATCATCTCAGTAAACTGACTGAGAGTCCTCCAGATATCATCTCAGTAAACTGGCTGAGAGTCGTCCAGATATCATCTCATTAAACTGACTGAGAATCAAAATTGCCGACCAAATACATAATATAACGTTTTGAAAAAATTGGAAAGTTTGGAATTTGAAAAAATCAGAACTTGCACAGATACCGATGTTTTTCATCGATCACTAAATACATTGTCCTTTCACTTAAACTATCAGAAGGAAAGGCATCATTCAGTTCTCTGCTCCGTAATATATCTACAGGATGACGATCAACAGAGTTGAGATAGTGCGGAGGCGTGGGCTAATATTGATATTTAGCTATACTTACTCGACGAGCTGGCGATCAGAAGAGTTCAGATTGTGCGAAGGCGAGGGCTAATATATATATTTAGCTATACTTACTCGACGATCTAGATATCAGTAGAGTTCGGATTATGCGGAGGCGTGAGCTAATATAGATATTCAGCTATACTTAGTCGAAGAGCTGGCGATCAGTAGAGTTCAGATTCTGAGGAGTCGTGGGCTAATATTGAGGATTAGCTAAATTTACTCGACGAGCTGGAGATCAGCAAAGTTCAGATTGTGCGAATGCTTTGGCGAATATAGATAGTTAGCTATACTTACTCGACGAGCTGGCGATCAGTCGAGTTCAGATTATGCGGAGGCGTGGGCTTATATTGATATTCAGCTTTACCTACTCGACGAGCTGGCGATCAGTAGAGTTCAGATTGTGCAGAGGTATTTGCTTATATTGGTATTTAGCTATACCAACTCGACGAACTGGCGATCAGCAAAGTTCAGATTGTGCGGAGGCGTGTGCTTATATTGGTATTTAGCTATACTAACTCGACGAACTGGCGATCAGCAGAGTTCAGATTGTGCAGAGGCGTGTGCTTATATTGATATTCAGTTTTACCTACTCGACGAACTGGCGATCAGCAGAGTTCAGATTGTGCAGAGGCGTGTGCTTATATTGGTATCTAGCTATACTAACTCGACGAACTGGCGATCAGCAGTGTTCAGAGTGTGCACAGGCGTGGGATTATATTGATATTTAGCTATATTTACTCGACGAGCTGGCAATCAGCAGAGTTCAGATTGTGCGGAGGCGTGTGCTTATATTGGTATCTAGCTATACTAACTCGACGAACTGGCGATCAGCAGTGTTCAGAGTGTGCACAGGCGTGGGCTAATATTGATATTTAGCTATATTAACTCGACGAACTGGCGATCAGCAGAGTTCAGATTGTGCAGAGGCGTGTGCTTATATTGATATTTAGCTTTACCTACTCGACGAACTGGCGATCAGCAGTGTTCAGAGTGTGCACAGGCGTGGGCTAATATTGATATTTAGCTATACTTACTCGACGAACTGGCGATCAGCAGAGTTCAGATTGTGCAGAGGCGTGTGCTTATATTGATATTCAGCTTTACCTACTCGACGAACTGGCGATCAGCAGTGTTCAGAGTGTGCACAGGCGGGGGCTATTATTGATATTTAGCTATATTTACTCGACGAGTTGGCAATCAGCAGAGTTAAGATTGTGCTGAGACGTGGGCTAATATTGATATTTAGCTAAACTAACTTGACGATCTGGCGATAAGCAGAGTTCAGATTGTGCGGAGGGGTGTGCTTATATTGATATTTAGCTATACTTACTTGACGAACTTGCGACCAACAAAGTTCAGATTGTGAGGAAACGTGGGCTATGATAGATATTTAGCTATACTGTTTCGACGAGCTGGAGATCAGCAGAGTTCTGATTGTGTGAAGGCGTGGTCTTATATTGATATTTAACTATACTTAGTCGACAAGCTGGACGTCAGCAGAGTTCAGAATATGCGAAGGCTTGGACTTATATTGATATTTAGCTTTACTTACTCGATGAACTGGTGATCAACAGAGTTAAGACTGTACTGAGGCGTGAGCTAATATTTATATTTAGCTATATTTACTTGACGAGCTTGCGAAAAGCAGAGTTCAGGTTGTGCGTAGGCGAGGGCTAATATTGATATTTAGCTATATTTACTCGACGATATGGCAATCAGCAAGAGTTAAGATTGTGCTGAGGCGTGGACTAATATTGATATTTAGCTATACCTACTTGACGATATGGAGATCAGCAGAGTTCAGATTATGCGGAGGCGAGGGCTTATATTGATATTTAGCTATTCTTACTCGACGAGTTGGGTATACGCAGAGTTCAGATTGTGCGAAGGCGTGGGTTAATATGGATATGTAGCTATTCTTACTCGACGATCAGGCGATCAGCAGAGTTCAGATAGTGCGAGGGCATGGGCTAATATTGATATTTAGCGATCGTAAAAAGTCCGAATGTCGATTTCCATGTGACCTAAATGGTATTCTCTATGAAGGAAATGGTGGTTAAACTGTGTAAACAATGTAGAACCAGATGCGACTGGTAATCAGCACAGTCTCATCTATATCTACACTGTTCGCGTATTCCTTACACAAGCTAGATAAAAGCTTTTGTCACCGTTTGTAGACACTGATAAGGCTTGATCTGAACATGCCACGTTTTCCAAAGGCATCGCGTACGTTTTTCTCACGGAAGGGTTCAGATGTCAACTAAAAGTCTGCGATGATGAGGTTTGCACGAAGATAAGGATTACAATAAATACTGTCCAGGCGCCTGTCCTCGTCCCATTCTTACACAAGGAATAACACCGACAGGTTAGTTGATTATCTTACGTGTTTTCAAAACTTCAACAATGATAGTTATGGTTTTATTTCCTTTAACGCTAAGGGTTGTATTCGCATTACGACTGACTCAATGGTGTCTGGAGTAATGGAACAGTAGTTCTGGTAACTTAACAATGAAATCGTCGTGATATAACTGTTATAAAATTGTTGAAAGCGGCCTGAAAAACAATACAAACTTACGTGTATTCAAGAGGTAGTGATGACTTACCCTCCTTGGCGCTCAGATTGTTGGAGAAACAAAGAACAGTAGTACTGGTAACTTAACCAGGAAAACACCGTGGTATAACTGACATACAATTGAAAGCAGCCAGAAACACACACAATACAATGGTAGTAATGGGGTTACCATTACGACTAACTCAATGGTGTCTGGATAAAAAGAACAGTAGTACTGGTGACTTAACCAGGAAAACGCAGAGATATAACTGACATTCCATGTTGAAAGCGGCGTTAAATACAATACAAACTTACGTGTATTCAACACATTACAAATGGTGGAAATGGTTTTCCCTCATTGACGCTCAGGGTTGTGGGGTTACCATTACGACTGACTCAATGGTGTCTGGAAAAAAGAACAGTAGTACTGGTAACATAACCAGGAAAACGCAGAGATATAACTGACAAAGATGTTGAAAGCGGCGTTAAATACAATACAAGCTTACGTGTATTTTAGACATTAAAATTGTAGTAATGGCTTGCCTTCCTTGGCGCTCAGGTGTGTTGTATTAGCATTAAAATAGAGTCCTTGGTATCTCAATAAATGACCATGACAATGACACTGACAATGACAAATAATTCTTTATTCAGCAATATAAGCTTCCGGCCTATAATAGAAAAAAGTTAAACAAATGCGACATTATGCATTATATAATACAAAAGAGTTAGTCAAACAGTGTCCATTATATCTCATGTGATATAAAACCATATATACACATACATACACACGTATATTATTGAGTTAACAATAAGCAGTGTAAATAATTGACGATCGCATGCCATGTGATACAACATATTATCCCATCCGATATACACTATGATAATGCATAAAAAAGATCATATTATACAATATATTTATACAAATACATAAGCTGATAGCATAATTGATATAAGGGTGTAGAGTTATTTAGCTGTGTAATATATTACTTTCTTAAGTCACTGTATAAATGTGCCAGTGGACTGCGAAATGTACAGACATAGAACACGCTGCGCGGGCTAATCTGGGCCGAAATTTACGTCACATGGCGATAGAGTAATGATTCCTGAAACAGGAAATCAACAGGAGGCGAAGAATGTCAGCCCGGATTAGCTTGCAGGACATGTTTTGGCTAATCTTGGTCGATATTTTACGCAGGGTCCACTATGTTGGTTTTGTCATGGAACGGCTCATTTTCATTTTTGTTTTGTCAGCTTCGATATTCATTTATCCTTTAGTGTGTCTTATGAAAGGCAAGCCAGTGACAAAGGCAGATCAAGAACGTAGAATATTAGCAGTTCTGAGTGCTCGTATGGGCAATTAGAACTGCTGCTACACTGTTTTAAAAAAACAGACCTGTTTACGGATTTAACGATGTATTCGAATTCCGACACGTTTGAGTTATCACGAATTCGAGCTATCACGAGCTTACTGTTGGAAATAGTTGTCTTTATCTAAAAATATCCTAAGTTCTCGCGATAAGTTTGCCTATTTATGAGACTTGTCTGTTACAGAACTAAAGCACCATGAAGACCGCCGTATTTTTACTCTGCCTTTTACCTCTTGTGTTTGCTGCTCCGGAGAAAAGGTTCATCGTGGACTCTTTCCATACTTTGAGTAAGTTATGCTGGACTATCTGTTGAAATATTAGTTTTAATTATATACCTGTACATTTTCCGACGCAAATACATGCAGATTTTCATGCGCAGTTCAGACATGACAGATTAAAATTCCGCATTGTACACGTGTATAATACGGAATTATGACGTCAGACAGTGCGCGGACTACTTTCAGCGAGGTCTCGTAAGATATCGATTTTTCCCCGCTACTTGTCGTACAATACGAACCAATTCATCGCTCCTCCAACATGAAAATGAGTCTTAGACATATAAATACATGTTGCTAGATAACATTTTAGATCGACTCTGATCACCCTTAGCATACCGTTCTGGCTTACCAGGATAGACACTTTTCGCACCTGTGGATTTTCTGTTTCAGGAATCATTACTTTATACCTCTATCCCCTGAAACGGGAATGTGTCGGTCCGGATCAGTCTGCGCGGACTGTGCAGGCTAATCTTGGTCGATACATTACGCAGAGGCCATAATGTTGGTTTCCACGCGGGGCAGCTCATATAACAACTGCGCTACCGAAAAACAAAACGAAAGCATAACACAAAACCCCCCCAAAAAATATCATATATATATTTATTTTATGCTTTAAATGAGTTTTCTGAAAGTACAGCGGTGTGAAAAGTAATAACTTGTGTTGTCTTAGAAATGATAACCCCGTATTGAGTATCAGGCGAATTACACGAAAGTCGATGAAATGCGGATGCCATATGAGGTATCACGTGGTGGGGGTTTTAAATAGACTTTTTGGATTAATAAATAACGAAAACATTTCGAACATTCATATTGGTTTTGATATTGAGTGACAAACTATATCTTAAATCTATTCAGGGCGAACCATATCTACGGATCTCTTTCTTGGGTTACTCGCGCGGATGAAATGCCTTGTGGAACTCGCTAGGAATTTTAACCATAAAGGCTTATTAATATATAATTTGTCAATATATCCCTGGGATGTATTGGATGGAAGTAATTTGCAAAGGAAATGATGTCTGATATCGCTTATCGAGTTCTTACAAGATGGCTAACATGCTAGTCTTAAATACATCTGATATATTCGATTCAGTTACTCGTAAACTCTTCAACACTCTTATATTTGTTTATACTATATGCCTGCACACTTTATGCACCAAGGACAATGTGTAAATGTGAAAATCGAGCATCAATTCTGTTTTCCTTCTTTCTTAATCTGATTTGATTACTCCTGATTATAGCAATACAAGTACGAGTATCCAAACTAGTTATTTATATCAAAATCATTTTTATATATTCATGATATATTTTACGACATTCTGAATCGAATTTTACAGACGGATGGCTCAGCACTGATGTATTAAAAAAAGACTTACAGGTTATATTGGACACTATCGGATCAGATGCGACAGAACAAGTCTGCGTGACCGAATGCCATAAAGTGGTGCATAACAGTCTTGTGGCTACTGGCTGCCCATTATTGTGCGCTTCGTAAGTTACTTCCCTTTTCCCACATACGATAATTCTGCAGCAGACGATTTTGAAAATATATAGACAAAAATTACTTTTTTAATCTCTTAAAATGAAAGGAAACATTTTAATAGAGTTTAAAACATAGTGACAAAACGGAAAATTGCTCCCTTTTGTCAAATTGTTTTAAAAATGTGTCTGCTGGAGAGGCATCACCGTAATACAATGTGTAAAATAAACAAATGTCATCATCATAAGTTATTACAGAGGACAACTGCAGATCATTACAGATATACAGATATTTATTGGAAATATTCAGATTAAAACATTCCTTCTAAGGTGTTGGCGGAATCAGGCCATAGCTTCCCACATGCTTCATAAAAAGTAAACAACAGATGAGCCCTGGCGACAGAGACTCGCACTACTTATTTAAAGTCAGATTACTAAACACAGTCATCTTTGTACAAAGGGATGAAATGATTTCCATCAGATTTAAAGATAATTGATTTGTTCAAGAAAATGAAAAGAAAGATTATCTTAACACATTTAATTAACGAAAAGGAATACAACAAGGAATGCAGTGGAAAGGAACGTGATAGGGTCTGCATTGTCCCTGTAAAAGGTTTAAAACTTACGAATAGAAATCTTTATATCCATTGATGAGACTATTCAAGTTGAGGCCATCCGTGCGAAGTTGATATTTGTGAACAGCTAAGGCTCAGATCAGTATTTAACAACGTTGATATTTGTGAACAGCTAAGGCTCAGATCAGTATTTAACAACGTTGATATTTGTGAAGAGTTAAGCCTCAAATCAGTATTTACATGTACACAAGTTGACATTTGTGAACAGTTAAGGCTCAGATCACTATTTACATTTACACAAGTTTACATTTGTAAACAGTTAAGGCTCAGATCACTATTTACATCTATACAAATTGACATTTGTGAACAGTTAAGGCTCAGATCAACATTTACATCTATACAAGTTTACATTTGTGAACAGTTAGGGCTCAGATCACTATTTACATATATACAAGTTTACATTTGTGAACAGTTAAGGCTCAGATCACTATTTACATTTATACAAGTTGATATTTGTGAACAGTTAAGGCTCAGATCACCATTTACATCTATACAAGTTGACATTTGTGAACAGTTAAGGCTCAGATTACTATTTACATCTATACAAGTTGACATTTGTGAACAGTTAAGGCTCAGATCACTGTTTACATCTATACAAGTTGACATTTGTGAACAGTTAAGGCTCAGATCATTGTTTACATCGATACAAGTTGACATTTGTGAACAGTTAATTCTCAGATCACTATTTACATCTACACAAGTTGATATTTGTGAACAGTTAAGGCTCAGATCATTGTTTACATCGATACAAGTTGACATTTGTGAACAGTTAAGACTCCGATCACTATTTACATCTATACAAGTTGATATTTGGGAACAGTTAAGGCTCAGATCAACATTTACATCTATACAAGTTTACATTTGTGAACAGTTAAAACTCAGATCACTATTTACATCTACACAAGTTGACATTTGTGAACAGTTAAGATTAAGATCAACATTTACATCTACACAAGTTGACAATTGTGAACAGTTAATTTTCAGATCACTATTTACATCTATACAAGTTGACATTTGTGAACAGTTAGGGCTCAGATCACTATTTACATATATACAAGTTGACATTTGTGAACAGGCTGAGATCACTATTTACATATATACAAGTTGACATATGTGAACAGTTAAGGTTCAGATCAGTATTTACATTTACACAATATGACATTTGTGAACAGTTAAGGTTCAGATCAGTATTTACATTTACACAAGTTGACATTTGTGAACAGTGAAGGCTCAGATCGCTATTTACATCTACACAAATTGACAGCAGCTTCTTCCAAGCTTATGAAAATAATATGTAAACAGTGTAGATCTTGATCCGTCTATTGGGAGGATGCAAACTTGTCAAATTACATCTGCAAGTGGAAATCGGTAAATTAATATGCTTCAACGGACGGCAAAACTTTATAAGTGTAGTTCATTGACGTAAAAACAGTTTTTACTATTAAAACGTAGTATCCCATGCTAATCCATAGTGCCTGCAGTATTATTCACATAGTGTGCTTATTTAGTAGCGTCCTATAACCCAATCACGAGCAAGTTAAATCCAGCAGGTCAGACTAGGTAGACGCGCAGGTTAATTTGAATAGACATGGGTCGCCATTGACCCAGCTCATTTATATTTTACTTTCAGGTTCAAAGCTCTTGTCCACCATTTTAACCTGACACCAGACGTGACCACCACAGCCTCCGTCTAAATTATCAACTTTATGGATTGAATATTATACTTTAGTCATGAACTAATAAAATACCAAACTCTTACTTCGAATAACTCTTACAATGTTCTTCGGTGCTCCGGGAAAATGAACCTTAGCGTAATTATTACACGAGAATATAAAACTCGGTCTGTCAAAGAATTCTAAAAATGGAAACTGTTATAAGAATGTTTTGAACCCCTTTTTTAAATTTAATTGCTAACAGGGAAGAATCTACGCGAGCTGTGCAAACGAGCAGGTTGATCTTGATCTTCACTGGTCTCAAATGCCCAAAGATTGGTTCTCGCAGTGCAACGGTTGTACGAGTCAATGTGCGAGAATTGGTGAAATATTCCACCATTTTGTCATTTCTTGTCGTGACAGCTGTTTTACTTGTATCATTGCTACCTAGCGTTATTGTCCCTTTTCCTGCTGTTTTTTACGGCAAGTAAATACAAGTAGCACAGTCAATATCCCTAATCCCCGCTGCTTTTTGGCGACAAGTAGCAACAAAAAGCACAGTCAATGTCCCTCCACCCCGCTGGTTTTGGCGACAAGTACCACAGTCAATGATCCTCAGCCTCGCTGGTTTGGGTGACAATTAGCGACAAGTAGCACAGTCAATGTCCCTAATCCCCGCTGGTTTTGGCGACAAGTAGCAACAAGTAGAACAGTCAATGTCCCTCATCCCCGCTGGTTTTGGTGACAAGTAGCGACAAGTAGCACAGTCAATGTCCCTAATCCCCGCTGGTTTTGGCGACAAGTAGCGACAGGTAGCAAAGTCAATGTCCCTAATCCCCGCTGGTTTTGTCGACAAGTAGCAACAAGTAGCACAGTCAGTGTCCTAAATCCCCGCTGGTTTTGGCGACAAGAAGCGTCAGATGTTGGCAACTGAATTTACACAGACTATATGTATTACTATGTAAAAGGACCTCGCTACGTATTTATTATGCGACAGTTCAATTTACACAGACTATATATATTTCTATGTAAATGGACCTTGTTACGTATTCATCATGCGACAGTTCAATTTACACAGACTATACATATTACTATGTAAATTCACGCTGATACGTATTCATTATGCGACAGTTCAATTTACACAGACTATACATATTACTGTGTAAATTGACATTGATACGTATTCATTATGCGACAGTTCAATTTACACGGCCTATGCATATTACTATGTAAATTGACATTGATAAGTATTCATCATGCGACAGTTCAATTTACACAGACTATACATATTACTATGTAAATTGACATTGATACGTATTCATCATGCGATAGTTCAATTTACACAGCCTATACATATTTCTATGATACGTAGTCATCATGCGACAGTTCAATTTACACAGACTATACATGTTACTATGTAAATTGACATTGATACGTATTCAGCGTGCGACAGTTCAATGTACACAGCCTATGCATATTACTATGTAAATTGACATTGATACGTATTCATCATGCGACAGTTCAATTTACACAGACTATACATATTACTATGTAAATTCACGCTGATACGTATTCATTATGCGACTGTTCAATTTACACAGACTATACATGTTACTGTGTAAATTGACATTGATACGTATTCATTATGCGACAGTTCAATTTACACGGCCTATGCATATTACTATGTAAACTGACATTGATACGTATTCATCATGCGACAGTTCAATTTACACAGACTATACATATTACTATGTAAATTGACATTGATACGTATTCATCATGCGATAGTTCAATTTACACAGCCTATACATATTACTATGATACGTAGTCATCATGCGACAGTTCAATTTACACAGACTATACATATTACTATGTAAATTGACATTGATACGTATTCAGCGTGCGATAGTTCAATTTACACAGCCTATACATATTACTATGTTAATTGACATTGATACGTATTCATCATGCGATAGTTCATTTTACACAGCCTATACATATAACTATGTAAATTGACATTGATACGTATTCATCATGCGACAGTTCAATTTACACAGACTATACATATTACTATGTAAATTGACCTCGATACGTATTCATCATGCGACAGTTGAATTTACACAGACTATACATATTACTATGTAAATTGACATTGATACGTATTCATCATGCGACAGTTCAATGTACACAGACTATACATATTACTATGTAAATTGACATTGATACGTATTCAGCATGCGATAGTTCAATTTACACAGCCTATACATATTACTATGTAAATTGACATTAATACGTATTCATCATGCGACAATTCAATTTACACAGACTATACATATTACTATGTAAATTGACATTGATACGTATTCAGCATGCGACAGTAAAATTTACACAGACTATACATACATGTATGTTTCATACATATGTTTCAAGTTACAATAACATTTGGTGACTTACATATAATGCAAGTTACACTGACATTTGGCGAGTAACACATAATGCAAGTTACAATAACATTTGGTGACTAACATATTGTGTAAGTTACAATGACTAACATTTGGTTTAAGTTAAAACAAAGACATTTGGTGACTAATATATGTTTCAAGTTACAATAACATTTGGTGACTAATTATATGTTTTGAGCTACAATAACATTTGGTGACTAATATATGTTTCAAGTTACAATAACATTTGGTGATTAATATATGTTTTGAGCTACAATGACATTTGGTGACTAATATATGTTTCAAGTTACAATAACATTTGGTAACTAATATATGTTTTGAGCTACAATAACATTTGGTGACTTAGTTACAATAACATTTGGGGACTAACATATGTTTCAAGTTATACGGACATTTGGTAACATATGTTTCAAATTATAAGGACATTTGGTAACTAACATATGTTTCAAGTTACAATGACATTTGGTGACTAATATATGTTTCAAGTTACAGTAACATTTGGTGACTAATATATGATTCAAGTTACAGTAACATTTGGTGACTAATATATGATTCAAGTTACAGTAACATTTAGTGACTAATATATGATTCAAGTTACAATAACATTTGGTGACTAATATAAGATTCAAGTTACAATAACATTTGGTGACTATCTTATGTTTTAAGTTACAATAACATTTGGTGACTAATATATGTTTCAAGTTACAATGACATTTGGTGACTTACATATGGTTCAAGTAGCAATGGCATTTGGTGACTCACATATGTTTCAAGTTACAATGACAATTGGTGACTTACATATGTTTCATGTTACAATGACATTTGGTGACTTACATATGTTTCAAGTTACAATAACATTTGGTGACTTACATATGTTTCAGGTTACGATAACATTTGGTGACTTACATATGGTTCAAGTTACAATAACATTTGGTGACTTACATATGATTCAAGTTACAATAACATTTGGTGACTTACATATGTTTCGGGTTACGATAACATTTGGTGACTTACATATGGTTCAAGTTACAATGACGTTTGGTGAGTTAAAGATTGTGCAAGTTACAATCATTTTTCGAAATGAATTATTGCTCTTTCACTGTGTGCGATTTCTCATTGTGTTGCACTTTAAAAGAAAAATCCTGTCGCAGATGTGTTAATAAAGATCCGTTGCTTAATGAAAATATACATATATATTGGCAACTGCATAAGACAGTTTCAAAGAAAATATGTGAAAAGAAGAAGTTTGTCATGATGGAAACCTTTGTTTATTTTAAACTACAATGTAATATAATGAACTATGGACTCGTTATATCAAATCACCTTTATATTATTTCGACTTATCCCTCGACGTAGGCTAAATTAATTTGTTTAATTACAGCTTCATTTAGAATGTGTATTATGAAAATCAATCTAGTTACAAACTCAAATCAAGCAATTAAACGATCATTTCGAATTATCACACGCTCGAGTTAAACAATACATACGAGTTAGACGATATATTCGAAGTATATCACGTTCGAGTTAAACAATATATTAGAAGTATCCCACGTTCGAATGATCACACGCTCGTGTTAAACAATATATTCGAAGTATCACACGTTCGAGTTAAACCATATATTTGAATTATCAAATATTCATGTTAAACGATATATTCGAGTTATTACAGGTTCGAGTTAAACGAATCATTCGAGTTAAACGATATATTCGAGTTAAACGATAAATTCGAGTTAAACGATATATTCGAAGTATCACACGTTCGAGTTAATCGATATATTTGAAGTATCTCACGTTCGAATTAAACAATATATTCGAAGTATCACACGTTCGTGTTTAACGATATATTAGAAGTATCAAGTGTCCGCTGTACATAACCTCTTTCTATGGAACGCCTTTACTGTCTTACTATGTTGTATTGTATTATACGCAGTGCATTTTCATGTATACGAGGTACATATTTCATTTGACGTGGTACATTTTGCCTGATATGCAGTGCATTTTGTATAATATATCGTGGTTATTTAATAATATGAAATCCACAAGTATGAAGATACAGTAGAATAACCATTATATAGTGTGCAAACAACGTCATATGCAATACAAACAACATTATATGCAGTCTATTCTTCAATACGTGTGGTGGTACTTTGATTATATGCGGTGGTTTAAACTTTGTATGCGGTGGTTTAAACTTTATACGGAGTGCATTTACATTGGGGATGATCATACTTTCCGGCACTCTCCGGAATTATTTCCGGAAATTACCGAGCATGACAGATAGGTTTGAACATTAACACCGTCTAATCCATTTTAAAAAGGCCTTGTGGAACAATCTTTATGAGAGTATACACTTTTCTAAATAGACGAGATGCAGAATGTCGTCTATGCAGACGATCTCTGATTCCTGAAGCAGACAACTTTTGAAATCATTATGGCAAAAGGATAAATTGCTCATCTTGAGAAATTTCTCCAGTTGTCACAATGCGTTCAACCAACCCCTCTTCAATAATTATTCTTTCATTTATTAAGATTGTCTATAGTTTTGCCATAACGTCATCTGATGCATACTTGTTGTATTACGGAAAAGATTTAAAAATGTGTTTAGGTTACCACTTAAAGGCAATGTTCCCTCATAAAAACAACTTTAAATTCGTCAGCAGCTTCTGGAAATAAGAGAAATAACTTGAAAAGTGATTTACATGATATATTTGATTTTGTCTTTGGGAAAAGGCATAACTTCGTTTTTTTCTGAACAGTGTAGGTTCAAATCAGCCTGCATATTTGCTCTGTCTTATCATAATCCTCACAAGTTGACTGAAGCTTCTAATAAGCATATTTAAGTACATGTAATATTCTATGTTGAGTTGACAAGTACTCGAGCTTGTGAGAGG
Organism: Serripes groenlandicus; assembly: GCA_031761405.1. Taxonomy (NCBI): domain Eukaryota; kingdom Metazoa; phylum Mollusca; class Bivalvia; order Cardiida; family Cardiidae; genus Serripes; species Serripes groenlandicus. The sequence continues at coordinate 124,429,598 of JASEVX010000004.1, read as the reverse complement.
TCATATTATTTACTCATATATTATTGGACTAGTAATATTCAGACTTTAGATTTTAGATTGTGATCAGACTGCAAAGCATGCCGAATGAACAGACCAATCTCGTCTAGAGCGGATTTCAGTGCATACTACGACATTCTGCCCTCGTGTATTCAGAACATGTGTACGTGTACACATCTATTTATACATTATTCAAGCGCTTTTTTTGAAATTGAGTAAACGGTGTAAATGTTAATATCTATCTGTCTGACTCGGTATTTTCCGGATAAATAATTACGGAGAATGCCGGAAAGTATGATCATCCTAATGAAAAATGGACCGCATATAAAGCTGTTTACACCATGTATAAATTAGTATGGACCGAACATATTGCCAAATGCATTGCGTACTATGATTTTTTATGAACACATACATAATAATTCACCAGGTATAAAGATACGTGCAGGCACTTCATATATTAAAACATACATCGCATCTATTGACCAACATATAGCGTATACATGTGAAACTACTGCATACACAAACAAATACACCACATATAATGTCATTTGTACTGCATAGTATATAGGTTGTATTGCACTAGACGTTGTTTGTACAACGTATAATGGTTATTCTACTGTTTAAACACTATTTTGCACTGCATATTATTCGATAATCACCATACATAATAGAAAAGGCACTGCATATCGTGAATAATGTACCACGTCAAATGAAATATGTACCTCATATACGTGAAAATGTACTGCGTATAATCCAATACAACATACTAAGACAGTACAGGCGTTCCATATCTTTCCGTATAGAACAAATGAGCCGTTCCACGAGAAAACCAACATTGTGGACTCTGCGTCAAGTATCGACCCGGATCAGCCTAAACATACCGCGCAGGCTAATCCGGGCAGACACTTTTCGCGTCCTGTTACAAGAATAATTGCTCTATACCTCTATCCCCCTGGACGGAATGTGTCGGCCCGGATTAGCCTGCGCAGGCTGATCTGGGTTAATACATAACACAGGGTCAATAATGTTGGTTTTCTCGTGGAACAGCTCAAATATGTAGCAGACGACTAGATAAGGTTACAATACACCAACAAAAACTCTTTGTTTCCATGTAAATGGACCAGTTTTAGTCCTCAATTGTCACACTTTTTAAGCGTTTCTCATGTACAACACCATTGAAAAAAGTTACCTCCTAGCTTTAAAACAATTCAAAGAAAATGTGGGGTTATGCATTATGCAAGAAAGAACTCACCAGGCGAAAATGGTTACCGTCATTTTGGACCAAATCGGGCCCGGATCAAACCGGTGTTTAGCATTCTCTACTTTCACTTTCAAAATACTAAAACTGATCAAATCAATCATTTCCAGTGCATCCTATACACATTCACTATGCATTTAAACTCAATGTCATATATTCAATACATTCTGGTGATGTTATACACTCATTTCTACACAAACAAAGGTTTTTTTCAGGGACTATAGTACTGTAGATCAGCAAGTCAGCGGATGTATTTAGCGTAATTTGACCGTAAGCATCTTGGAGAAAAGAATATGAAAGCATCTTAATCATTGGAATTAGTGTATTCTTTCGTATTTAATGAACATATCTCTGCAACAAATGAGAAATTACTCATTGTGAGCAATGCCTACATTTGTCACAATATTTTCGTCAGTCGTCCATCGAAGATGCGCAAGTAATGCGTCTGCATGTGTGTGAAAAAATGGGTGATGACCGTTTTGTTGACGAAAAACTATATGGGCTTATATTGAAAATTGTAACAAACGAAGTATTTACACATTGGAAGTAATTTCCTTATATTTTTTACTATTTGATACATCTTATTTCTTATCATGCATAAACATTTTCACGTTTTTTCAGATTTATTTAAGTTGTGAAGAGGCTGAAATTGCACTAACAGCAATTAAACATTCAATATTCAATTACTGAATGAATGATTGATTGATTTAGGTTTATCGTCGTTTTCATCATTTTTTCAGTAATAAGACGGCGGTAAGTTCATCTACCCATGTGTTTTCTGGCTTCCCCACACGTTTGCTGCACACAACAATCTTTCAAAGTAACGGGTTGGTTATCCACATAGAATATTAGCCCTGTGACGGAAGACCAATGCCTCTTGCCGCATGGACATTCATCAAACGTCGGATAGAATGTTGGCCGAATTCGGATTCGAACTGACGATCCCTGGATTCGCAGCCCACATTTCTACAGAATGAATTACCGGCAAGCGAATGTATCATGATCATGGTCTAAATCAAGGAATCCTGGATATAGGTGACAATTGAATACCGATAACCATTTCCCACGTACAATAAATCCGCAGTTGACAACTTTGAAGATATCTAGTCCAAAATACGGACACTGTCGATAAAGAACAATTATTGGAAGGGAGTTCGATTTCATTGGCTTTAACCACAGACATCCATTTAGCAACAAACGAATTTGATAACATATTTGCACAGTTTGGCAAAATCCCGATAAATGAAAGTATAATTATTGAATAGAGTTGAAAAAAAAAATGTGGCAAATGGAAAATTGCTCGTTTTGAGCAATATGGGATCTATGAATGTCTTAATAAGTTATGCGGCTCGATGTAGATAGTCTTGTTTTACAGATGTACTTTGATTATTTCTATTTTTAGACAATCTGCATCTAGAGGGTATTCGTTGTTCTCCTTTCCATCTTGTCAGTCATCATGGCCACTCCAGAAAAGAGGCTTATATTGGACACTATAAATAAGAATTTAAGTATATATGCTTAAAGCTATGAATGATATACATTTCTCGGTGAATTACAATTGTTTGAATTCGCAGCGAATGTTATGTCTTTTGCAACAGCATTTTTAGAGAATTTGAGACAAAGTGTAAATTCGGATCACCAAGCGCATCCCCGCATTGTAAACTAGCCAAATCAGTCAAATAAGATTTACAGAATCTCCGAGCATTCTTGTGAATATATTTTAGCATATGGATCCTGATCACGGCTCATTTATTGGTTGTTTTACAGATTTAGAATTATTTAATTATTGGGAATTATTGAACAGAATTGAAAGCATCATCAATGACTAAGTGAGCATGGCAGTGACGTACTTGCGCATTTTTGTGTGTGACATGAATAATTGCTTTTATAGGTAGGGCGTACCGCGAGAAAACCAATATTATGGCATCTACGTAATCTATCGAACCAGATCAGCCTGCTCAGTCTCGTCTCATGGTGATAGCGGTATAGAGTAAGGATTCCTGAAACAGAAAATCCACAGGAGGCGAAAAGTGTCTATCCGGGTAAACCTGCGCGGCATGCTTAGGCTGATCCGGGTCGAGACTTTACGCAGAGTCCACAATGTTGGTTTTCTCGCGGACGCCTCATTTGGCTAGAAAGATGTTCTTGTAAGAAATAATACGGTCCATATCGTATAAAAATGTTACCGACTCAGTGGAACACTGGTTAATACGTCTTCTCCACTCTAGTAGGAGACGAGAAATCATTGCATTGACTATTACCGACTCAGTGGAACACTGGTTAATACGTCCACTCCAATGTTACCGACTCAGTTGAACACTGGTTAATACGTCAACTCCAATGTTACCGACTCAGTTGAATACTGGTTAATACGTCAACTCCAATGTTACCGACTCAGTTGAATACTTGTTAATACGTCCACTCCAATGTTACCGACTCAGTTGAACACTGGTTAATACGTCCACTCCAATGTTACCGACTCAGTTGAACACTGGTTAATACGTCCACTCCAAATGTTACCGACTCAGTGGAATACAGGTTAATACGTCCACTCCAATGTTATCGACTCAGTTGAACACTGATAAATACGTCCACTCCAATGTAACTGACCCAGTGGAACACTGCTTAATACATCCACTCCAATGTTACCGACTCAGTGGAACACTGGTTAATACGTCCACTCCAATGTTACCGACTCAATGGAATACTGGTTAATACGTCCACTCCAATGTTACCGACTCAGTGGAACACTGGTTAATACATCCACTCCAATGTTACCGACTCAATGGAATACTGGTTAATACGTCCACTCCAATGTAACTGACCCAGTGGAACACTGGTTAATACGTCCACTCAAATGTTACCGACTCAGTGGAACACTGGTTAATACGTCCACTCCAATGTTACCGACTCAATGGAATACTGGTAAATACGTCCATTCAAATGTTACCGACTCAATGGAATAAAGCTTAATACATCCACTCTAATGTTACCGACTCAGTAGAACACTGGTTAATACGTCCACTCCAATGTTACCGACTCAGTTGAACACTGATAAATACGTCCACTCCAATGTAACTGACCCAGTGGAACTCTGATTAATACGTCCACTCCAATGTTACCGACTCAGTGGAACACTGGTTAATACGTCCACTCCAATGTTACCTACTCAGTTGAACACTGGTTAATACGTCCACTCCTATGTTACCGACTCAGTGGAACACTGGTTAATACGTCCACTCCAATGTTATCGACTCAGTTGAACACTGGTAAATACGTCCACTCCAATGTAACTGACCCAGTGGAACAATGCTTAATACGTCCACTCCAATAATACCGACTCAGTGGAACACTGGTTAATACGTCCACTCCAATGCTACCGACTCAGTTGAACACTGGTAAACACGTCCACTCCAATGTAACTGACCCAGTGGAACAATGGTTAATACGTCCACTCCAATAATACCGACTCAGTGGAACACTGGTTAATACGTCCACTCCAATGTTACCGACTCAGTTGAACACTGGTTTATACGTCCATTCCAATGTTACCGACTCAGTGAAACACTGGTTAAAACGTCCACTCCAATGTTACCGACTCAGTTGAACACTGGTTTATACGTCCATTCCAATGTTACCGACTCAGTTGAACACTGGTTTATACGTCCATTCCAATGTTACCGACTCAGTGGAACACTGGTTAATACGTCCACTCCAATGTTACCGACTCAGTTGAACACTGGTTTATACGTCCACTCCAATGTTACCGACTCAGTAGAATACTGGTTGATACGTCCACTCCAATGTTACATTATTGTTATTACTTAGGGATCTGGAAATCAGCAAAGTTCAGATTGTGCGTTGGCGTGGGTTAATATAGATATTTAACTATACTTACTCGACGAGCTGGAGATCAGCAATGTTCTGATTGTGCGAATGCGTGGGCGAATATAGATATTTAGCTATATTTACTCGACGAGCTGGCGATCAGTAGAGTTAAGTTTGTGCGAAGGCGAGGGCGAATATAGATATTTAGCTATACTTAATCGACGAGCTGGCAATCAGCAGAGTAAGGATTGTGCTGAGGCGTGAGCTTATATTGATATTTAGCTATACTTACACGACCAGCTGGCGACCATTAAAGTTCAGATTGTGCAACGACTTGGGCTATGATAGATATTTTGCTATACTTTCTCGACGAGCTGGAGCCAGCAGAGTTCAGATTGTGTAGAGGCGTGGTCTAATATTGCTATTTAACTATACTTAGTCGACAAGGTGAAGACAGCAGAGTTCAGATTGTGCGGAGGCGTGGTCTTATATAGACATTTTGCTGTACTTTCTCGACGAGCTGGAGTTAGCAGAGTTCAGATTGTGTAGAGGCGTGGTCTAATACGTGTGAAAGCTCGAGCCGAAGGCTCGAGCGTAGCACGCCTATAGGTTACACGTACGAACACATCATACGAGATCAAAACAACGAGAATTCAGTACAATCTTACTGTTTTTCACATATCCAATCTCAACCCCATAGCACTTTTTTTCGGCCATTTTGCTTCCGGTCTTACTGGACGGACAAATTACCGTAACCTATTCATTTCGTAACCGGTAAAACCCACAAACACGATATTCGTATGTTTTGACAAAACAAAAATACTTAGAACTAGAGAGAAAAATTAAATTAAATTGCTTCTCGATAAAGGAATGAAAAAAAGGAATCTGACACGTGATAATTTGCGTGTAATTGTACTCTTTTCCTATTTTTAAAATGATATTTTCGCAACCGGAAGTAAACACATCAAATGTGACGTCATTGCAACGCAAGTGAATTCATTGTAATGCAAGTTATAAATAAATAACAAAAGGAAAACGACATAAATCGAAGGAAAGGATAGTTTGACTCGTCACAAATGGATTTCGTTCACTGGAAGGACTCAACGAAGGGTAAGTCGCCTATTCCTTTGTACCTGTCATCATTATTTCATGGATTTTATATCTTGGCAATATAGAGAAGCAATAAACAGTTGAAAATGATAGTTATTGTTCAACGGAAGTAATCGTTACACTGGCCAAGTGCGCGAGACATCTCGGATATTATTTTAACTGAAAAATACGAATAATTCTGTTTTTGTATCGACATAGCTTCATTGTATGGCAAGAAAATGATTATATAAATAATTTGCTTAAAAAAATAACTTTATTTCTAAATTTATTGTGTATCATCTGTTGTGCTTTCGTCATATCGCATGACGTCACATCGTGTGATGGCACTTCGCGTGTATTGATTTCGTCTGTATCTGCCAGCTGTCATCTGTCATGTGAAGCCTAAGCCGTTGCCCACATTCAAGCAAACAACTCACTATCGTATCTATATAATTTTTAAAACTTTAATACTTATTTATTTCAATAATGTAAACTATAGTTTGAATCTAAGTGTTATTTTTTTTATTTTGTTATTCTTTAAATTTACATCATTAGGATGTTTTCCATTGACAGCTACCTACTGCATAGATTTTTAACTATACTGGTACATTTAACGCAGGCGACATATGTCGTACCTACAATTTATTTATTATTTTTGGTTGTTTTTTCATGCATGTTTGTCTTTATTGACTATCTAAGTCCAAGATTATAGTTGAAACAAAGGCTTTTGTGTATTAGTTAAGAAAAAATGCATGAATCATTTACCAACACTGCTTTCAGTTTATCAGAGCATAACTATGTAAATACATGCAAACCTGTCAGAAAACGCAAATATGAATGCATTCAACTGCAGGAGCATGCCTATCACATTACAGCACAGAAATCAAATGATACAAATCATTCTGATGGTTCAAGTCATGTGCTAAAAAAACAATGCATGTATAAAGTAAAACGCAAAAGCAACACCCAAAACCAGGATCATGCTTATCGTATTCCTGTACAGGGAAAAAAAGATACAAACAAGATTTTAAAACAAAAGTCAACACCATTGTATGACCTTAACAAATCAACAGAAGACCTAACTTTGATTGAAAAGATACATGGTACTTTTTATGCAAACATACCAGTTCCTGGAGATGGAAATTGCTTTTTTCATTGTTTAAGCATGAATTTTTATGGAAACTTTGAACATAGTGATTATTACAGACACCTTATTTGTAAACATATCATCAAAAAATGGTCATTTTATGAAGATTTTGCAACACTCACCCATGATTTAACTGGAAACAAGGTTGAACTGTATAAAACACAGATGCTTCACAAACAAGGCTGGGCTACTAACTGTGAAATAAGTGCTGCATGTGAACTATTGAATGTTAATATCCATGTATGGTTAAAAGGAATGAAATTTGATAAACATCTTAAGAGAGTAGCAAGCTTTCATCTTTCTAATTTTTTTGCTAAACTAAACACCATTTCTACTATAGAACTTTTACTGTTTAACAACCATTTCTCTATTCTTTATCACAAAGTAAAACATATTTCCCACCAATCAAAACAAAAATCATCAATGCAAACTGTAAAATCGGAAAAGAAAAAAACAATTCAAAACAGAGGTGAACAAAATAAGTTGCCTACCATGATAAATGAAAAACTATCACAAAAAGTGGAAGTAAAAGAGAAGGCTAGACACATTAACAGTCTTCATTCACTTAAACTTAGCAAAACAAAAACTAAACAAAAGGTCAAAACAAACAGAACACTAAAACCTGTCGAACAAATTGACCAATCTCTTTTGAATTCAATAAGTACTCAAAATATGTTTCATTCAAATAAAATTATAGACAGGTTGTATGAAAAATGTAGAAAACTTGGTTTGATTTTCAACAAACAAGCATACAGTGTTAGCACTTCTGTTATTGAAAGGGCTGTTAAAAAAGCTCAAAGTAAATTTGGAGTTGATGTTAAGGATTTACCTTCTCCACCTCCACTAAAAAACAATGACCAGTACAACATTGCCATGGAAAGTATTCGTGCTTTTGAACTTGAGCAAATGTCATATGAATTTCAGGAATGCATACATTGCCATGAAGATAGGCTGGAAATGAAAATGAAGTCGCACAATGTCTGCTACAAATGCCACAGTGATAAAAATGATATAAAAATGTATTCTGCAGCAAATAAAATGGACCTTGGTCTTATTCCAAAAGAATTGCAAAATTTATCTCTTGTTGAACAACAGCTTATAAGCCGTCTAGCTCCGGTTATGCACATACATATGCTAAAAGCATGGCGGAGTTTCTGCAAAAGGCCATTGTGTAACCTTTCCTCAGGATGTAAATGAACCTGCCCGTATTCTTCCAAAATTAGCCAAAGACATAACAATTTTGCGTGTAAGGAAGCCAGGAGCAAAAAATTTAAGCAAAGAATTTAATGTTAGGAGGTTTAAAGTTCAACAAGCCCTTACATGGTTAAAAATACACAATGAGGCCTATTCTGATATTGAGATCAGTGAAGAAAGATTGAATCTTCTTCCAGAGGATGGAGAAATTTTCATAGACACTATTCATTCAGACACATTATCATGTCAAAATGACCTAGGTCCAGCTCCAGAACAGGTTAGTACAGATGATGTTTCAGGTGAAACATCATCAACGGTTACCCTTCCAGAACAGTCTTTTGACCTTAAAGAAGGGGTTCAAAATATCATCAAAAACATGGTTTCTGAGATTAAAAAACCTAATAAAGTTGTTATACCATGGCCGTCTCAAAACAATGTTCCTATGTCAGAATTTACAACTCAATTTTTCTTCACTCTATCATTCCCTGCCGTTTCCCATATGCATTAGGGGACTTTCATATCAATCGTTTAAGAACATGTACATCCATGTCTGAATGGGCAGAACATCTCATGTGGTATAAAGACGGTAGATTTGCCAGACATAAATATTTTAAATTTATTGTGCACAATATCATCATGAGAAAAAGAACTTTAGAACAAAGTTCATATATCATGAAACAACAAATAGGTGAAGAGCACATGTCTTTGGAAGACCTGAAACAAAAGCTTCAAAAAGGTGATAACACTATTGCTCCAAAAATACTTTATTTTGGAGCATGTCTTAGGGGTACTTCTCAGTATTGGTCTCAAAGAAATCGTGAAGTGAAATCGCTTATTAAATATCAGGTCAATGAAGGAAAAGGCCTTCCTGGCATATTCACCACAGGTAGTTGTGCGGATTTTAAGCCTTTGAAACGTTTACTTGCCCTGTATATTAAAAACACTAAAAATACAAATTTGGATTTAAACAACAGAAATACACTGTTTTCAGTACTACAGGAACATTCGCATATTGTATCACACTACTTTGACCTAAGGACAAAGTCATACTTTAACACAGTCATGAAAAATGCATTTAATGTTGATACTTATTGGTATCGATATGAATTTGCAAAATCACGTGGCATGATACATTGGCATGGTTTGTGCTGGCGATCTGATCGTGAACCCCACCTTTTACTTCATGAAGCTCTTCAAAAAGGTCTTGATGGTTCTGAATCTGCTGAAGAACTTTCAACTTGGGCAAAAACACATTTCTGTATGACAGGCTCTCATCCTGCAGGAAAAGATGAATTAGGTAACCCTAAAAAATAGTTATGGGCACCCCCTGAGGGAACTGCACCTCCTCCATCAGATGAAAATAACCATTTAATAAAATTGTTACTTGATGTTAGTGAAAGTCAAGATAACCTGCTTCAGGATCATATTTTATTAACAAATAGAATAAACCTCCACAGATGTTCTGATTATTGCCTCCAACAAAAACATGGTCAAAAAATCAGGTCTTGTAGAATGGAATTTGGTTCTGAGAGCAAACCGGGTAAAGAAATCAAAAGTTGTCCTGCATTAGTGAAAGACAAAAATGGCTGTCTCAGACTTGAAATGGAGAGAGATCATCCAATGATGGTCCAACATTCCCAAATTCATACACAGGGATGGAGAGCAAATGGTGACATGTCTATTATTTTGTCGGATAGTGGTCCAGACAATCCCTCTGTTAGTGATATTATTGCAACAGAAAAATATGTAACTGGTTATGCCTGTAAAGGAAACCAATCTACTGGTGAGCTGGTGGACTTATTTAATGTAATGGCAAATTCATCTGATGACAGTAAAGGTTCAAATGGTAAAACCATATGTACAAAGTTTCTTATGAATACAGTCAAAAGAGACATTTCAAACACAGAGTCGTCATTCGAACTCCTTGGTCTTCCATTATTCCACTGTAGCCACCAGTTCTTATCAGTAAGTTTCACTGGATCTCGTATTCTTGAAAAAACTGGTAAAACCCTAACTAAATCTACTCCTTTAGACAGGTATCTTTCTCGTCCAAATGAAGACAGAACCTCTTGGTACCAACATATTTGTAATCAGGGCAGAGTCCCTGTTGTTTCCGGTGGTTCTACCCATGCAACATGTCCATTAACAGAAGATTATGCTCGCTCAATGATGCTTCTTCATTTCCCTAATTGGAGACATATATCTGATATAAAACATGATAAAACTTCCTGGGTAGAAAATTTTACCACATTTCTTGAAACAACTGTTTGTCCGAATTTTGTTAAAGCAGATGTTGAGCGTGCACAGGCAAAAGAACCTGAAAAAAAGTCATCTGATACTGAAAGTGAGAGTGAAGATCAAGAGGGCGAGCAGCTAGAATGGGTTCAACTCATGCGACCAAATTTAGAGGTATCGCCTAATGAGAATGATTTTGAATTTGATGATGGTGGACTTAATTATGACTGGGGGGAAACATCTATAAACTATCCTACTGGTTATGGTCTGAAATTTGTGGAAAAAATTAATGGCCATGATGAAAATGTACATACTGACACAACAGATACCATTGATATGAGTACTTTAAATATTGATCAAAAATTTGCCTTTAACATGGTCTTACAAACCCTTATTAAATACAAAAGAAAAGAACCCTCCAAACCCCTAAGAATGATAGTATCTGGCAAAGCTGGGTCAGGAAAGTCATACCTAATTAAATCCTTAGTCTATGCTATTAACAGACTTTTTAGCACTGGGGATGCTGTTCAAGTTCTGTGTCCAACCGGAAACAGTGCTAACCTGATATCAGGTACAACGATTCATTCATTCCTTAAGATACCAACATCCTACAAAGTAACAAATGACATGAAAGCACCAGACGGACTTATTGGACAACAACTTTAGAATAATTGCAATGGTATGGTTGCTCTTTTTGTGGATGAACGCTCATTGGTAGGATGCACCACCCTTGGATGGATGGAGTTTCACTGCCGGTATGGTATGAAAAATGAGTCATCTGACTGGGGTGGGCTTCCAGTTGTAGTATTTCTGGGAGATGATGTACAATTGCCACCTGTGTGTGATTCTCCAGTTTACCACTGTAAGAGCAAAATTCCAGCTGCTATGCATGGTGCATTTATTTGGAAATCTTTTAACACAGCTGTTCATCTGCAAACTATTGTCAGACAAAATGCAGATCAGCATTTTTTCAAAAATGTTCTCATGTCTTTAAGGACATACTCCCTCTCTACAGAACAAGCAAAATGGCTTCAGTCTTTTCAATGGAATGACATGAAAAAAAAGTATGGGTCTAATGAAATGAACGATGTCAATGACAATGGGTTGTTTGTGTTCCCAACACATGCTGCTGAATGGCAACATAATAATTTGCAACTTCAAAAGGCAAATGAAAATTTTCCTGTAGCAAAACTTTCTTCTGTAAATGAAGGCTCATGCGAAAAGTGCATCAAGCGACAAAGCTAGTGGCCTTATAAACACATTGTATATTTGCAAAAATGCTAAAGTCATGTTAACATGCAACCTTAATGTAGATTATGGCCTTTTTAATGGCTCTACAGGCATAGTACAAGATATTATTTATCCTGATGGAAGATCTCTAAAGAAATCTCTACCGGATGTCGTTATGGTCCTATTTTTCAAGTATAGTGGACCCCCTTATGTTAAAGAGAAGCCCAAGTTAGTTCCTATTGTTCCAATAGAGATACGAATTGACTGTTTTTGTCATGGCTGTAAAAGGAAACAAATACCATTGAGACTAGGGTGGGGAACGACCATTCATCGATGTCAAGGAATGACAATTGGCACTGGTGAAGCAAATAAATACATTGTCATAGATCCTGGGGCTAAAAAATTTAAATCACAAAACCCTGGTGCACTTTTCGTTGCACTATCACGGGCTAAAACTGCAGGGAATGATGTATCAAAATCAGATTTTTATTGGCATCCAGATATTCTAGTCAATGAAGATCGCTTATGTTTTTGTCCATCAACCCCTAGACTTGAAGCTAGAACTAAAGAAATGGAAAGGATATCGAAACTTGTTACAAAAACGAAATTTCTTTTCAAGTATACTTCTACAACAAAATTGTTCAATGACATTACTAAATGCCTTGATAAAGAAGAGTAAACAGGTATTTTCTTATAAAAACCATTCTCATTACTACTTTAAACATTTGATATAAATTAAACACATGTTTGTTTATTTGTTTGGTGGTATGTCAGCTACTAAACTAATTCAATGAATATGTTTTCACAAAAATGTTCATACAATATCTCCCTCATCCCCCATTCCAGGTATTTCAGTAAACAGTATCAACTATTAAATATATTTTAATTATGCATAACCCTTTCTCCCAGATACAAAAAATCTGCACAGCAGAAGACTAAGAAAAAATCTAGGCAAAATTGCTCCTTTTGCCACAATGTTTTCAAATGCCATCTTCTACAGATGCATGTGCGTCAAAATGCTTCAATACATGACTGTATATATGGGAAAGGGTTAAGCATATATCAAAAATAATTATATAAAGTTCTCCAGACCCCTTTTTAGACCTATACCATAAATGTGACCCTGGCTGTGGAGCAAGGACCTACGTTTTACTAACATAATGACACTCTTTCATTATGGTGATCAATTATGACAGTTAAATTATAAAAAGTGTCTTTATCTTTATGGCATAAAGCATAATAAAAATTATTGACACTAAATCATAATTGGTGTGTTTGGTGGTATGTCAGCTACTAACTAATTCAATGTTTTTGTGTCAGTCCAAAAGTTCACTTACATATCATGATGGTTGTATTTCAGATATCAGTAACCTTTAACCCTTTCCCTCATATAGACGCCTCTGCTGCAGACAGATTTTAAAAACATTGTGACAAAAAAAGAAATTACTCAAAAAGAGCAAATTCTCCTTTTGTCACCATGTATTGAAAAAGTCGCCTGCTGCAGAATTGTTGTAGAATTGTTGTATGTGGGAAAGGGTTAAAGAATGAACATAAATTATTGATTCTGAAAGGAAGCATTTCAATCACCCAAATGACTAATTTTCTTATTTTGACATAAAGCATGACTATGATTGATGATTGCTTAGTTATATCTACATGTAACATTTATGACATGTAGGATAATATGAAAATTTCTTCATCCATGACAGGCAAGTTATAATCAAATATTGATCATCCGTCACATTTGTGTTTGTTTGGTGGTATGTCAGCTACTCAACTAATTCCATAAATGTATTAAGTTAATTGTTACACAGTACTTTTTTTTTTAAAGTATTATAATATAGTAAAGTATTTTTTATTTGCATCAGTCATTATTAATTAAAGGTATCTTTTCTTCTGTACTAATGTTAATGTTTTCTATTGACTTGAACTGTCAACTTGAATTTGTAATTCAACACATCTTTGATAATTAAAATTTTGACCTAGTTACAATTTATACAGGAAAACAAACGCCACATTTACAAAAAAAAAACATTTAAACTGTTTTAGTGGTACATGTGTTATTTGTTGTTTTTCAATGTAAAATTATTTATACCATAATACATGGATTCAAATACAATTTATAAAATACTATACACATGTCAATAGCTTTAAAAGATTTCCCACATATAGACACATTTTGAGCATATTCAACAACAAAATTGTGGCATAAGGAGCAATTGCTGGATTCAATAATTATGCTTTCGTGTATCGAGATTTGCTAGAATGTTCCTACTTGTTTACAGTCTTCCATAGCAGATGTATTGTATTTGTATGTGAGAAAAAAGTAAGAATTATAATTTTGAACAATGAGAATTATACAGAATTTCTGTAGTTTAAAAAAAGTTCTCATAGAATGCTGAAAGGAAGATTAATGTATTTACTCTTAAATATAGTCACAATGCACATATTTGAAATTGGATGAAAAAAATATGTTATAAAATCTGTGTCTGATCTTTTGTAAAAAAATAACCTTTAGGCTTATACACATCTTAAAGTATTCATAATTCATTTCATATCTAAGTGGGATCATGCACACAGTATTCTTTTGAACAGAACTTTTCTTTTCAGATCATGGAACAATACATTATTGCCACAGATTCAAGGGGGGCACATTTAAGTGATTTTATTCATGATTCACCTGTTTTTAAGCCCAATAACACCCACTTAATTATCAAACCTGGTGCAAAAATTGAACATCTAAACGAGCAATTTCTTCTTTTGCCACAATGTTTTCCACTTTTAGTCATAGGATATATCCATTCAATTATAGAGATTTTACATTATGACAAAAAATGTGTCAAAAAATGTTCAAAGTCGTCTGCTGCAGAATTATTGTATGAGGGAAAGGATTAAAACATTTAAATCAGTTGATTTGTATATATTTTTGTTTAAAGGTTAGTTCATGTTATAGGAATAAATTAAAGGATCAAAATGTTTCAGTAAGATCGCATGGTGGTTTTGTATTTTGCTATGAGTCTAGGGAGAAATCACTTATCCATTGCATCTCATTGTAAATCACCAAGCCAAGTAATAATACTGCAACATAATTGTTCATGATGTGTGGGTGTTCATTACTATTAATATTGTTCATGATGTGTTTGTGGGTGATATGTCAGTCACTCAGTCTTTAACTGTACTCTTAAATTTAATTTGAATCCCAATAATTTAAATTAGTTTACATTCACATTTCTATTAAACCATATATATGCACTTTTATTCAGGATGTTTATGTGGGTGACATGTCAGTCGCTAACTGTACTCCTTGAGTTTTCTGAAGTCTATACAATAAATTTAAATTAGAATTTCATGATTTCATTATTAATACATTATATTCACTTTTATTCAAGAACTTCGTTTTGGTGACATGTCTTTGCTAAATTTATGTATTCTTGAATTTACTTTCATCCAAATAAATTTAAATTAATTCAAATCGCCTTTCATTAAATTTTACATATAATGCATTTTTATTCAAGATGTATGGTGGGTGACATGTCTGTCGCTAACTGTTCTCTTAGAATTGTTCAAGTTTAAATAATTACAATTTAGTAATAACACACTGAAGAATGCGATTGTATTTTTATTCAATATTTCTTTTTTTGCAAAATAATGATATTCATGTTACAGTTTGTCAAGGGATTATTCAATATATTTTTTTTTTTTTCTTAAATTTGACAATTTGAGCAGTTTCCTTTTATTACTCATTTTATCCGCCAATTTGGATATGTATTAAATGAGACGAAAAACACGGATTGAAATTTATTGTCGTCTTTTTAATCATTTTTCTTTAAAATCGATATTTAAGATCATTAAAGTGCTGTATTATGTGGGAATTAACATTTGTACAAAAAGTTGAAAATAAATGAAACTCTGTAAGAAATATGTTTTCCCGTTCGTCAAAAAAACGACAGCATTATTCACCTTACGCCCGAACCTAAATGTTGACTGTATTGTAGCCAAAGAAGGACGTGACGTCATTTCCGTAACACTTCATCTTGGCGTAACGCCAATGGAGCGACGTCGTTTCCCGCAACAAATGTGGTATCAACATGAAATACCCCAAATCCCTATACATGAGCTATTGATTACTCATTCAAAGTATATTGATAAATTTACCAGTAGTAACTTATTTTTTTAAGCGGCGTAAACATAATAAAGAAAATTAAAAGTTATTAGATTTCATGCACGACGAGTATTAATAAAAGTTAATTTATGACCTTGATTTGTTGTGTGTAATACTAGTGCAAGACAGACAGGCTTGGTTAGGTGAATGTTGTAGCATGGATTCGATCTACGTGATATAACTGAAAAGTAAAGACTCGATGTATGCTCAATACGATGGAGTCGCTATCAAAATCGAATGGGATCCATAAATTACTTCGAGATATCGACGTGTTAGATGGACGACCCAAGTACAGTAGTCTCACTATACCTCGAAAACGAAGGAGGCCGAAAAAATACTTCGAGATATCGGCATGTTCGAGGGATTCCTCAATCCATTCTTATATATTAATATATGTGTTTTCAGCTTCATAATTCACTAATACTTAACTTTTTATTATGAAAAACAAGCCAGTCATAAGATCATATCAAGAAAAACAGCACAGAAGCAGTTCTGATTGATTGCACGTCAGACCAATAAGAACTGCTGCTAAACTATTTCCAAACGACAGATTCCTCACAGGAATTGGTTCGAGTTATACGGTGTATCCAAGTTATAGAATGTTCGTGCTATCGCAATCACTGACAATTTTCAACAAATATGAAATTGTTTATAGGTTCTATGCAAGATACCTCGGGATTCTTGGAAGCGCCGTGTTCGAGTGGTTAGCGTCGTGTATTTGAAAACGGGCGTCCCGGGTTCGATCCCATGTCGCGGCACTACGGTCATGGTGGAGTGAGGCAAATTTTCTAGCCTAGTACTGGTTTGTTTACCCAGGGTCATGAATTAGTGAACTGTCGCCGTGATATAAGATAAATAATGTTGAAAACGGTGTAAAACATCAATTAAAAAAATGTTTCTTTGAAGAGTATAATCTGCCGGGCGAAATATACATTGCGGCATTTTTACGGAAAACTAAAGTCGTAGTAAATTAAATTTGAAAAGCAATCCTTCCCTCCTAAACACTACGTCAAGATTGAGTTCGGCGATCCTGTGATGTAACTGTTTAGATCAATGTATTCACTGTGGAGTGCACTTTTTGCTAGCCTTGTACAGGTGTGTTAATTCAGGAAACATGAAGACGTGAACTGTCGCCGTGATATTATTGAAATAATTTTGTAAACGGCGTAAAAAACAATTAAAATAAAAATAAGATCAACTTAAACTAAAATAACGGAACATGTTTCATTCAAATTTAACCTTGAGTCTGTTTTCCACATATAATACATATGCTGCAGACAATTTTGAAGACATCAATGCCAAACTATAGACATCAAAGAGCGTCTTCATGTGGGAAAGCGTTTAAGTTTTCGATTTTATTTGTAGAAATCTCTCTTTCGTGGGAAATATTGTTATCGATATTTTGGCATATTCTAACAAGCATAAATGGTCACGCGACCGAGAAAGTAGAACCTCGTAGGTTAGATTTACATTACGCAAAGTCCATAATGTCGGTTTTCTCGTGCGACGGCCCATATGATATACTTGAATCGCTAACCACACGCAACTAGGAACTTTTGTTTATGTGTATATTCGGATATGGAACGTCTTTACTATCTTAATATGTTGTATTGTATTATACGCCGTACATTTTCACGTATACGAGGTACATATTTCCATTGACATGGTACAGTTTACATGATATGCAGTGCCTTTTCTGTTATACATGGTGGTTATTTAATAATATGCAATGCAAAAAAGTGTAGATACACTAGAATAATCTTTATGTGGTGTACAAACAAATCATATGCAATACAAACAACATTATATGCAGTTCAAATGACATTATATGCAGTCATTTTTTTCAAAACATGTGGTGGTAGTTTGATTAATATACAGTAGATTTACCTTTATATGCGGTGCATTTTTCTTTACGAGGATCGTACTTTCGGCATTTCCACACTGTATATTGGAATCATGCTGTTACATGTGTAACACAATGAGGGTAGAGGTATAGAGGTATACATGTGAGATATTAGATCCATGAGGGTATAACTATATACGGGATATCACGTGTATACGGCGCCAGCCCTGTAGTATATAAATGTATGTTTTTGAGGGAGCGGGGAGAGATTTGCATAGATAGAGAGACATGCAGAGATAAGGAGGAGACGTATGGGCTCTCTGGGGAGAGTGAGAGAATGATAGTTAGGCCTTAGAGAGAGAGAGAGAGTCATGAGACTCTAGTTTACCTATTTAAATAAATAAATGTATCACTATACGATCTCGTTTATTTACCTGTGTTTTCCTCGTGGACAATTTGATGTAGCTGGCCAGAGTGCTACATAAGTTATTTGGTGCCGTGACCAGGATAATCGAACTTGTGTTGTGTCGGACATGATGTGCGTAGTAATGATAGTGTTGGACACTTTGACAATTTGACCTGATGTAAAATGTAGTGTTGGACACTTTGACAATTGTGTTGCCGTATTGAGCCATCCAGAGACGTTTGCCAGTGAATCGTAAGTTACAATCTTTTGTTATTCCGTTTACGTAATTGGCAAGGCAAAATGACAGAAAAAATGTTTTTAGAATTGTTTCAGTCCTTAGATGGACAAATTACTAGTTTAAAAACCACTATGGGGGCTCAAGGCGTGGCAAAAGTTGTTCAAAGTTTCGACGGTAGTAATCTAAAAGAATTTAAAGAATGGATTAAAAGTATTACACATTTTGGCAAGTTAACTGGAATATCTAATGAAAGGGTTAAATATATAGTATATCAGTCAAGAATAGGCCCTGTCAGTGATTTCATAAAACGATATATTGAACAGTATGCTGATCACAGCTGGAATCAAATTAAGGGGAAGTTAAAATTGCGGTTTCACGAAGTAGTAGATTCTCAGCATGCGCTGCTGATTTTGAGGAAAATTAGTCAGCAAAAGGGGAAAACAGTACAGGTTTATGCCGAGCGCACTTTAAATATGGGGGAAGATGCTTTTGATTGGCTCAGGGAAGATTCTCTTAAAGTACAGGTTTATGCCGAGCGCATGTTAAATATGGGGGAAGATGCTTTTGATGGGCAGAATCAAAATGCTATACAAAGAAAACTTGTGGGGTATTTCATTGATGGGCACAGTGAAGATTCCCTTAAAATGAAAATAATGAGGGAAAACCAACAACTCTTTCAGAACGCGGTTACGATAGCTACGCGATTTCAATTGCGAACGGGTCACGCGCCAAGAGAAAATCATCAAGTTGATGAGGCCGTCCCGATGGAGGTCGATCACTATCGACAGAAAATTAAGTGTAATTACTGTTACAAGATAGAGCACCTCATTGCAGATTGTAGAGCGCGGAAAAGTTACGGGCAAGTAGGTCTTGCGCAAGTCAGGCAAGATAAGGGTCGATACAGAAAAGCGTTATCTGTTATCAATGCGTAGAGCCAGGCCACTATGCTTGGGAATGTGGAAAAAGAAGCAATGTGTCTTCTGGAATCCATAAGTCAGGGCAACATTTTAACGCAAATACTTTCCGTATGTAGTAATCGGGTAGTTGGCTGAACAAACGGAACTAATATACTATTTTTTATGAAGCTTTCAGGTGTAGGCTCAGATTCACTTCTTCTCAAATTTTGAAACAAAAATAGAGAACATATTGCTAAATTCTTGTGCCGAGGTATGCTCGCACTCAATCGAAAATAAAGACCCTTCCGCAAACAGTTCATGTTTGTTATTGTTAGGTATTTAAACATTCGGAAAATCCTCATTTGAAAAGGGTTACATTGGAAACAAGCCCAGAGTGCTTATCACTAATGCTGTTGTTAAACTTTCCTGGGGTCGTTTCTCCGAGAAAACTGTGTTCGTTAAAAGCGACGCGCCGCCGATATACAACAACAGGTCATTAAAATAAGGCGTAAAAATAGAGAAATCTGTGCAGACACAGATGTTAGAATGAAAATGTATACAGGTATGTACCCTCTCATTAAACTCAGACCATATCGCACCAGTTGAACAACCGTGAAGTTATAGACATTTAACGTGCAAAACGGTGTTTGTATAGGGGAAAATAATGAGTGTGCTGTCAAAAAAATGCCACTTTATCATGTCCAATAAATATTTCTTACTTTGGTAACCATAGAAAACTTACCTATCGCTTACCATTTAGTTCAAAACAATTGGGTAATTATTTCTAGGGTGGATTTACATTTCGATTTAGTATGTAATGCGCAGCATACGAAAGTTAAAATTAAATCACCTATTGACTTAATGGAGCTCAAACAGGAATGCACTGCATCTATAGAGTATGTTATACTCGCAGCATCGTATGTTGTAGGATATTTGCAAACGTTTCTGAAATTCAAATTCCTACGACTCTATCAGAAATAGAGTACTTGCCTATCGATAGGTTAATTAAAGAGTTAGAATTTACAAGGAACAGAAAAATTGAAGTAAGTTCGTCGCGTAGCGCTTGGTATTACGTCAGCTTGGGTATTGTCATAGTGGTGGTGATCTTGGTATTGTTATGTTGTTTAAAAAGAAAATGTCATGTTTCTATTAACTGCCTGCCAAATTGTTTACGTAAATGGATGACAGAAGGGCGGAACGAAGCGGTTCACAATGAAGTTGAACTCCAAAGAATGGATAATGGCGGGAACCAACCGCCAACCGTTTCTGTGCCGTCCGGAGAAGGGTTAACAGGGTCCGTGGGGACGCCTAGAGAATACCTGTATGATGTATGAGTTTGTTTTTGAGCAAAGGGGCTCATGATGTTCCGGAAAAGAACTAACTATGTTTTATGTGTTTGTAGCAGTTAAGCTGCAGTTTATAGAGTTGTATATCTATTGTAACCCTTATAATCACATCGAGATTCATAATATATCATCATATAGTCAGGTTTTGTGTTTGTGCTAACAATGTACAACTATAATGAGCTGTGCGGTTATCTGCCTGGTGATGGACACACGTTTCTGGTCCATTAAGATGATAACGGGCGGGAAAAAAAATGCTACCAAATCGGGGGATCAGCAGTTTTAGAAACATACCTGTGGGGATATTGTGTTTCTACAAGATCCAATTAACGTAGCAGGAACTGGACTTTATCTTTACAGACAGGTTATCAATGAAACAGAGATCACGTTTATAATGACCACCTGTCGACACGTGAATGGAATTCTTGGAGAAGACACGTGTATAATGTTTACCTTTAGATTCTGAATGAAATTCCTGGAGAAGATACTGTGACATTTATGATCCTTACCCACAACCGATATCAACGCCGTGCTTTAACCACCTGGTTCGGACAAATGAACAATTAATTCTTTGGCTACTTGATTATAACTGCAGACTTTGTTTTTTAAGATGTTGTTTTGATATTTGTAATTGTGCATATAGAATGTTGTGTTTGGTTTATGCATGCACTGTTTATTGTAGTTATTTTCAAATGTGTAGGGCTGCGTCAACCCATTGAATTACTTATATATTTGTACAATTTTCTAGTTGAAAATGTATTAAGAGGGGGACGAATGTAACACAATGAGGGTAGAGGTATAGAGGTATACATGTGAGATATTAGATCCATGAGGGTATAACTATATACGGGATATCACGTGTATACGGCGCCAGCCCTGTAGTATATAAATGTATGTTTTTGAGGGAGCGGGGAGAGATTTGCATAGATAGAGAGACATGCAGAGATAAGGAGGAGACGTATGGGCTCTCTGGGGAGAGTGAGAGAATGATAGTTAGGCATTAGAGAGAGAGAGAGTCATGAGACTCTAGTTTACCTATTTAAATAAATAAATGTATCACTATACGATCTCGTTTATTTACCTGTGTTTTCCTCGTGGACAATTTGATGTAGCTGGCCAGAGTGCTACACAAATGTAAATGACAGACAATCGAAAGCATGTTTATGTTAAGTTATGTTTGTTATGAAATTCACATCTGCAGGTCATAGGTTTCCTATAAACCAAGTTTGAAATTGATGCATTGAAAATTTACTCAGACAATGGCCGAAGAAAACATTGGCAAATAGAGATTATACCTAATACACTCACATCATATTTATGTTCGAAATATTGGATCGTTCTCCTGATCACAATAGTGTATAAGTGTGACCATGAAATGAATCTGCCAAACAGAAACAGCGTTTAGACAAACCGTGACGAAGACGGAAAGACAGTCGGTCGCTCCAGACAAAGTAAACTCAGCTTGGTGAAAGAACAAGAGCCCTTCCATGTGTTGCATTCGAGAAAGTCATATATAATAAGTGAGAACATGGAAAGATAAAATAAAGATCTGCACATCTGCAGGAGATAAGTTACCTTATAAACAAGTTTTAAAATGTATTGAGACAATGGCCGAACTTTATAAGGAAACATAGAATAACTCCTATTACTGCTTTATTTGTTCCCCATACACAATAAATCTGCTGCAGACGATATTTAGGGAAATGAAAAATTCTATTCTATCTATAATTTATAGTATAAATGGATAACAAATTACATTATGCTATATAATTCAGCAATACGCTTTAAATTCAGTCTCATTCAAATCCCTCCCTTACAACTCTCTCAGTCTCTGTCTGACCCCAGATTCACTCACCATCACTCTCTCACAACCACCCACTCACAGCCACCATCGCTCTCTGACAGTCACCATAACTCTTTCACAGCTACCCTAATTATCTCACATCCACCATCACAACTCTTTCACAACTAACCTAATTCTCTCACAGCCACCATCACCCACCATTACTCTCTCTCTGACAGTCACCATAACTCTTTCACAGCTAACCTAATTCTCTCTCACCCACTCACAGCCACCATCACTCTCTCACAGCCACCATCACTCTTTCACAGCTACCCTAATTATCTCACATCCACCATCACAACTAACCTAATTCTTTCACAGCCACCATCACCCACCATTACCCACCATTACTCTCTGACAGTCACCATAACTCTTTCACAGCTAACCTAATTCTCTCACAGCCACCACCACCATCAATCACAGCCACCATCACTCTCAGCTACCCTAATCATCTCACAGCCACCATCACCTTCTCACAGCCACCTTCTCACAGCCACCCACTCACAGCCCCATCACTATCTCACAGCCACCATCACTCTCTCACAGATACCCCACTTACAGCTACCATCACTCTCTCACAGCCACCATCACTCTTTCACAGCTACCCTAATTCTCTCACAGCCACCATCACTCTCTCACAGCTACACACTCACAGCCACCATAACTCTTTCACAGCTACCCTAATTATCTCACAGCCACCATTACTCTTTCACAGCTAACCTTATTATCTCACAGCCACAATCAATCACAGCCACCATCACCCTCTCACAGCCACCCACTCACAGCCCCCATCACTCTCTCACAGCCACCCACTCACACCCACCCACTCGTACACGTTTGACAAATGTCAGAAACAATGTTGACATAGCTGGGGCTCGAACCCACAACGCTTGTATTTTGAATTGACAGACGGCTGCTCTACCTACTGAGCTACCGAGTTTCATACAAATCGATGCCATTACAAAATATATATTTATGAAAAGTTAATTACCAGGTCAATACTACGCAGTAATATTAAAAATATGTTTTATGTTATCATCGACATAAAGTAGTATCTCATCATAATTATATAAGTATTCGTGTCGTAATTTTAAACATTTTAAATTTATTACTAAATAAATATAAGTTACAGGTTTACCCATCAATCTTAGTCTGAAACCTATTAACACCTGAGTTATAACCTAGTGGCTACGAACGAAGCGCTTCAAACCTAAACGTTCACTTTTCATTGGTTCGATCCTTATGCTAGGCGTGTATTTTTGTCTGTCTGTTCTTTTTTCTAAATTTGATTTGTATATATTACATATACGACTATCTATTTTTCTTTTCAGACAATTTCATTCAGTCGATCATAAGATTTCTTTCATCTTCAAATGTTTCAATTCTAGTGCAATGTCAATGTACGTGTAATCTTGCCCAAAATGTTACAACGTATCTTACATGCACATATATCTTTTTTTATAAGATTAACTCGACAATATAAAATACATATAATTAATCGGCATACCTGTACTTTAATCATTTAAAGAAAAAAAAAGAATCATGCTCGCATAAAACAAAATGAGCATCATGATAAAAAGGCCAAAATTGTAAAAGACATTCCGATTTAGATATTCTAACCCGTGACAATTGCAATTGCAGCTATGTGTGTTAAGTACAGAGCTATCTACGAAACAATGATGTATAGAACCTATTTTAAATTGGATGCTGTACATATATTATACTGTGTCTCACGAAATTTAAATTTAGAAAAAAACATTACGAATATTTATGAGTACGAGACAGTTAAAAGTGAACGAGACAGACACGGGGGGAGAATAGAGACAGACATACAGAGATAGCGAAAGGGGGACATAGTGAGTGGAGAGAGAGAGAGAGAGAGAGAGAGAGGGAGAGAGAGAGAGAGAGAGAGAGAGAGAGAGAGAGAGAGAGGGAGAGAGAGAAACAGAGGAAGAAAGAAAACGAGAGAGAGAGAGAGCGAAAGGGAAAAAATGAAAGAAAGACAGCAGACAGACAGACAGCCAGCTCCATAAGTGCCTCTCAGCTTAACAGACAAACGAATTCAAATTCAAATTCAAATTCGATAATACTCAGAACAATTCAATGATTGACATGAGAATAATGCAGTCATTAAACAATGGAAACGATTTAACAATTTCCATGTTACTGACGCTTGTTAACGCATATGCAGCAGACGGCATTTGAAAACATCGTGACAAAAGCGGAAATTGCATTTCGTACATACAAACGTATAAAGGTAAAACTACTGCATATAATTAAAAATCTACCATATGTATCGAGACACTGACTGCATGTTGTATTGCATATGAAGTTATTTGCACACCATAAAAAGGTTATTGTACTGTATATATATATAATGTAAGTATGTGTATGGGTATTTATTCTATACCTAATTTATACGTCCAATCGTAGACGCTGATTCGAATCATGTGACCGTACAATATATTTCCGTATCGGGACGCACGCGCGTACAAAATAACCCGTATTCTTTTCGTATTGTACGATTCACAGGTCCCATGTTAAACCTATGATAAAGACCGAAGCGCGTGAAAAGGTTCCGAATGAAAGTCTGAATCGACAGGCGCTCTAGATAAAGCGTTACGATAAAGCTCCTGTTGTCACCGGATCATTATTGTCGTTTGCAAACAAGGAGTAACACTGAAACTAAAATGTTATCCGATTCTGAAATAGATGACTTTGTAATTGAACAGAAACCAAAAAACACTTTTTGTGTCAGAAATTATTTGAAGGTATAAAATAAAAAGGTCATTTAACATTATTCTGCACAATACAAAATATATTTTGGGGAAAAAGTCGAGGTATAGAATAAAAAGATCATTTAACAGTGTTCTGTACAATACGGAATATATTTGGACTCGTACACAGCTTGGAAAATCATATTGGACTCGCCTAGCGGCTCGTCCAATATGATTTTCCAAGCTGTGTACTCGTCCAAATATATATCCGTATTGTACAGAACACTGTTAAATAACCTATAAGTATATCTATATATATATATATACAATTGCGTGTGTATATGTGTGTATTTATACATATGCATATAAACTTGATTTTAAACTTATTTAATTTAAACTTAGTTAAGTACTATTTCTCAACTATTTCATTGTCTTAACCATTTCTGTATGTATATTTATGAATATCAACCATGAGCTGTTTATGCTTAAGTTGAAAATAAAATTTCTGTTCTGTTCTGTATCTGCACACTTTTGCACTTCATATAAATTGAATTACCACCATATATAACGGAAAGAGCATTTCATATCATGGATAATGTACCATGTCAAATGAATTATGTACCTCGTATACATGAAACTGTACTGCGTATAATACAAACCAACATCATAATACAGTAAAGGCCTTCCATATTCGGAGTTAACGGTAAACTGTTGAGTGCTGGTATCCGAAAACATGACCCAATAGACCAATACAACTGCAATATTTGTGTACATTTACATAAGTAAATTATTTTGTACAATAAGTATTGTAGAGTTAAAGAACATACGAAGTAGAAATATTAAATTGAAATGCTTTGCAAAAACAATTGCTTTATAGATTGATTGATTGATTGGTTGATTGATTGATTGATTGATTGACTGATTGATTGATTGATTGATTGATTGATTTATTTATTTATTTATTTATTTATTTATTTAAGTGTAACGACGTTTTGGCGATTTCGGTGATCAACGACACGACAGCAAGTTCACCTTAAGTTTTTTCCCTGGCTTTATCGAACCAGTACTACTGCATATAATTACAAAACTACCATATGTATCGAGACACTGACTGCATGTTGTATTGCATATGAAGTTATTTGAAACGTTATATGACGTTATTCACAAAGCACTTGATCAATTATCGGAAAAATGAATGACCGATCCGAGGTTCGAACTCTCATCCCTTGGCTTGAAATGTCTCGTAGTTCCTGACTGAGCTATTGCGATTCGACATTTAAAAAACATGTAAGGACAGACGGACAGACGGACGGACTGACAGAAGGGCGGACTGACAAAAGGGTAAAAGGAAGGAAGAACAGAAGGACGGACGGCCGGGCAAACTGAAGGTTGGTAGGAAATCTTGAATATTAGCCCGCAATGTACTAAGTGGTGGACTATTTATTACGCTTTCGCGGATTTATGAGATTTTCGAACGTTTATGATTGCACTGTCTGATAACCAGTCGTATAACCTCGGCTGTACTAGTTAACATGACTGAAATATCGCACGCCGTTCTGAAAACCAGTCGTATAACCTCGGCTGTATTCGTTAACACAAATGAAATATCGTACGGCGTTCTGAAAACTAGTCGTATAACCTCGGCTGTACTCGTTAACACGAATGAAATATCGTACGGCGTTCTGAAAACTAGTCGTATAACCTCGGCTGTACTCGTTAACACGAATGAAATATCGTACGGCGTTCTGAAAACCAGTCGGATGACCTCGGCCGTACTCGTTAACACGAATGAAATATCGTACGGCGTTCTGAAAACCAGTCGTATAACCTCGGCTGTACTCGTTAACACGAATGAAATATCGTACGGCGTTCTGAAAACAAGTCGGATGACATCGGCCGTACTCGTTAACACGAATGAAATATCGTACGGCGTTCTGGAAACCAGTCGTATAACCTCGGCCGTACTCGTTAACACGAATGAAATATCGTACGCCGTTCTGAAAATAAGTCGTATAACCTCGGCTGTACTCGTTAACACGAATGAAATATCGTACGGCGTTCTGAAAACCAGTCGTATAACCTCGGCTGTACTCGTTAACACGAATGAAATATCGTACGGCGTTCTGTTACACTTGTGTCTTAAGGGACTGCTTCAAGACATTTGATATCCAATCTTCATATGATTGATGGTTTGGTATTTTACGCCGCTTTCAACATTATATAACGGCGTACCAGTACTACTTTATTACCCCGTTCTAATTAAGCCAGTTATTGGGTGGAAAAAGTAACTAGTTGGCTTTTATGAACAGTCTATATCGAGATCATTATGAGCAACTTCTCTTTTTGCCACAATGATTTCAAAAGTTGTCTGCTACAGAGGCGTCATAAAGCGACTATATGTGGGGAAAGGGTAAACTGCAATCAAGAGGGATTTACTTTATTATTTTCTGTTCGTAATAATAGACGACAGCAAAACGAATTCCAAACATTTTGTGATCATGCAGAAAACATGAGATTAACATTATTATCGTCTAAATCATTTTTTATTGCCAAAGTATGCACTTTAATTTTTATTTACAATCATCTTACTTTTTTTTCGTAAATAGGTAGCACCTATAGATATATTATTTAACTATACTTAGTCGACAAGGTGAAGACAGCAGAGTTCGGATTGTGTGGAGGCGTGGTCTAATATTGATATTTAACTATACTTAGCCGACAAGGTGGAGACAGCAAAGTTCAGATTGTGTGGAGGCGTGGTCTAATATTGATATTTAACTATACTTAGTCGACAAGGTGGAGACAGCAAAGGTCCGATTGTGTGGAGGTGTGGTCTAATATTGATATTTAACTATACTTAGTCGACAAGGTGAAGACAGCAGAGTTCGGATTGTGTGGAGGCGTGGTCTAATATTGATATTTAACTATACTTAGTCGACAAGGTGGAGACAGCAAAGTTCAGATTGTGTGGAGGCGTGGTCTAATATTAATATTTAACTATACTTACTCGACGAGCTGGCGATCGGCAGAATTCAGATTGTGCGGAGGCTTGGGTTAATATTGATTTTTCGCTTTAATTACTAGACGAGCTGGCGGTCAATAGAGTTCAGATTATGCGGAGGCCGCCGGCGTCGGTTAATTTTGATATTAAGCTATACTTACTTGACGAGCTGGCGATCAGTATAATTCAGATTGTGCGTAGGCGTCGGCTATGATAGATATTTAGCTATACTAACTCAACGATCTGTCGATCAGCAGAGTTCAGGTAGTGCGGAGACGTGAGCTATGATATATTTTTAGCTATACTTACTCGACGATCTGGCGATCAGCAGAGTTCAGATAGTGCAGACGTGTGGGCTATAATAGATATTTAGCTATACTAACTCGACGATCTGTCGATCAGCAGAGTTCAGGTAGTGCGGAGGCGTGAGCTATAATATATTTTTAGCTATACTTACTCGACGATCTGGCGATCAGCAGAGTTTAGATAGTGCAGACGTGTGGGCTATGATATATATTTAGCTACACTAACTCGACGATCTGTCGATCAGCAGAGTTCAGGTAGTGCGGAGGCGTGAGCTATGATATATTTTTAGCTATACTTACTCGACGATCTGGCGATCAGCAGAGTTTAGATAGTGCAGACGTGTGGGCTATGGTAGATATTTAGCTATACTAACTCGACGAACTGTCGATCAGCAGAGTTCAGGTAGTGCGGAGGCGTGAGCTATGATATATTTTTAGCTATACTTACTCGACGATCTGGCGATCAGCAGAGTTTAAATAGTGCAGACGTGTGGGCTATGATAGATATTTAGCTATACTAACTCGACGATCTGTCGATCAGCAGAGTTCAGGCAGTGCGGAGGCGTGAGCTATGATATATTTTTAGCCATACTTACACGACGATCTGGTGATCACCAAAGTTCAGATAGTGCGAGGGCATGGGCTATGATATATTTTTAGCTATACTAACTCGACGATCTGGCGATCAGCAGAGTTCAGATAGGGCGGAGGCGTGGGCTATGATATATTTTTAGCTATACTTACTCGACGATCTGGCGATCACCAAAGTTCAGATAGTGCGAGGGCATCGGCTAATATTGATATTTAGCTATACTTACTCGACGATCTGGCGATCACCAAAGTTCAGATAGTGCGAGGGCATGGGCTAATATTGATATTTAGCTATATTTACTCGACGATCTGGCGATCACCAGAGTTCAGGTAGTGCGAGGACATGGGCTAATATTGATATTTAGCTATACTACTCGACGATCTGAGAATCAGCAGAGTTCAGGTAGTGCGAGGGCATGGGCTAATATTGATATTTAGCTATACTTACTCGACGATCTGGCGATCACCAAAGTTCAGATAGTGCCAGGGCATGGGCTAATATTGATTTTTAGCTATACTTACTCGACGATCTGGCGATCAGCAGAGTTCAGGTAGTGCGAGGGCATGGGCTAATATTGATATTTAGCGATCACAAAAAGTCCGAATGTCGATTTCACTGTGACGTGACCTAAATGGTTTTCTCTATGAAGGAAATGGTGGTTAAACTGTGTAAACAATGTAGAACCAGATGCGACTGGGAATCAGCACAGTCTCATCTATATCTACACTGTTCGCGTATTCCTTACACAAGCTAGATAAAAGCTTTTGTCACCGTTTGTAGACACTGATAAGACTTGATCTGAACATGCCACGTTCTCCAAAGGCATCGCGTACGTTTTTCTCACGGAAGGGTTCAGATGTCAACTAAAGGTCTGCGATGATGAGGGTTGCACGAAGATAAGAATTACAATAAATACTGTTCAGGCGCCTGTCCTCGTCCCATTCTTACACAAGGAATAACACCGACAGGTTAGTTGATTATATTACGTGTTTTCAAAACTTCAAAAATGATAGTTATGGTTTTATTTCCTTAACGCTAAGGGTTTTTAGATTCGCATTACGACTGACTCAATGGTGTCTGGAGTAATGGAACAGTAGTTCTGATAACTTAACAATAAAATCGTCGTGATATAACTGCTATAAAATTATTGAAAGTGGCGTTAAATACAATGCAAACTTACGTGTATTCAAGAGGTAGTGATGACTTACCCTCCTGGCGCTCAGATTGTTGGAGAAACAAAGAACAGTAGTACTGGTAACCTAACCAGGAAGACACCGTGGTATAACTGACATACAATTGAAAGCAGCCAGAAACACACACAAAATGGTAGTAATGGGGTTACCATTACGACTGACTCAATGGTGTCTGGAAAAAAGAATAGTAGTACTGGTAACTTAACCAGGAACACTCCGTGATATAACTGACAAAGATGTTGAAAGCGGCGTTAAATACAATACAAGCTTACGTGTATTTTAGACATTAAAATTGTAGTAATGGCTTGCCTTCCTTGGCTCTCAGGTGTGTTGGATTAGCATTAAAATAAAGTCCTTGGTATCTCAATAAATGACCATGACAATGACAATGACAAATAATTCTTTATTCAGCAATATAAGCTTCCGGCCTATAATAGAAAAAAGTTAAACAAATGCGACATTATGCATTATATAATACAACAGAGTTAGTCAAACAGTGTCCATTATATCTCATGTGATATAAAACCATATATACACATACATACACACGTATATTATTGAGTTAACAATAAGCAGTGTAAATAATTGACGATCGCATGCCATGTGATACAACATATTATCCCATCCGATATACACTATGATAATGCATAAAAAAGATCATATTATACAATATATTTATACAAATACATAAGCTGATAGCATAATTGATATAAGGGTGTAGAGTTATTTAGCTGTGTAATATATTACTTTCTTAAGTCACTGTATAAATGTGCCAGTGGACTGCGAAATGTACAGACATAGAACACGCTGCGCGGGCTAATCTGGGCCGAAATTTACGTCACATGGCGATAGAGTAATGATTCCTGAAACAGGAAATCAACAGGAGGCGAAGAATGTCAGCCCGGATTAGCTTGCAGGACATGTTTTGGCTAATCTTGGTCGATATTTTACGCAGGGTCCACTATGTTGGTTTTGTCATGGAACGGCTCATTTTCATTTTTGTTTTGTCAGCTTCGATATTCATTTATCCTTTAGTGTGTCTTATGAAAGGCAAGCCAGTGACAAAGGCAGATCAAGAACGTAGAATATTAGCAGTTCTGAGTGCTCGTATGGGCAATTAGAACTGCTGCTACACTGTTTTAAAAAGACAGACCTGTTTACGGATTTAACGATGTATTCGAATTACGACACGTTTGAGTTATCACGAATTCGAGCTATCACGAGCTTACTGTTGGAAATAGTTGTCTTTATCTAAAAATATCCTAAGTTCTCGCGATAAGTTTGCCTATTTATGAGACTTGTCTGTTACAGAACTAAAGCACCATGAAGACCGCCGTATTTTTACTCTGCCTTTTACCTCTTGTGTTTGCTGCTCCGGAGAAAAGGTTCATCGTGGACTCTTTCCATACTTTGAGTAAGTTATGCTGGACTATCTGTTGAAATATTAGTTTTAATTATATACCTGTACATTTTCCGGCGCAAATACATGCAGATTTTCATGCGCAGTTCAGACATGACAGATTAAAATTCCGTATTGTACACGGGTATAATACGGAATTGTGACGTCAGACAGTGCGCGGACTACTTTCAGCGAGGTCTCGTAAGATATCAATTTTTCCACGCTACGTGTCGTACAATACGAACCAAGTGATCGCTCCTCCAACATGAAAATGAGTCTTAGACATATGAATACATGTTGCTAGATAACTTTTGAGATCGACTCTGATCACCCTTAGTATACCGTTCAGGCTTACCAGGATAGACACTTTTCGCACCTGTGGATTTTCTGTTTCAGGAATCATTACTTTATACCTCTATCCCCTGAAACGGGAATGTGTCGGTCCGGATCAGTCTGCGCGGACTGTGCAGGCTGATCTTGGTCGATACATTACGCAGAGGCCATAATGTTGGTTTCCTCGCGGGGCCGCTCATATAACAACTGCGCTACCGAAAAACAAAAACGAAAGCATAACACAAAACACCCCCCAAAAAATTCATATATATATTTATTTTATGCTTTAAATGAGTTTTCTGAAAGTACAGCGGTGTGAAAAGTAATAACTTGTGTTGTCTTAGAAATGATTACCCCGTATTGAATATCAGGCGAATTACACGAAAGTCGATGAAATGCGGATGCCATATGAGGTATCACGTGGTGAGGTTTTTAAATAGACTTTTTGGATTAATAAATAACGAAAACATTCCGAACATTCATATTGGTTTTGATATTGAGTGACAAGCTATATCTTAAATCCATTCAGGGCGAACCATATCTACGGATCTCTTTCTTGGGTTACTCGCGCGGATGAAATTCATGTTCGCCTTGTTGAACTCGCTAGGAATTTTAATCATAAAGGCCTATTAATATATAATTTGTTAATATATCCCTGGGATTTATTGGATGGAAGTAACTTGCAAAGGAAATGATGTCTGATATCGCTTATCGAGTTCTTACAAGATGGCTAACATGCTAGTCTTAAATACTTCTGATATATTCGATTCAGTTACTCGTAAACTCTTCAACACTCTTATATGTATTTATACTATATGCCTGCACACTTTATGCACCAAGGACAATGTGTAAATGTTAAAATCGAGCATCAATTCTGTATTCCTTCTTTCTTAATCTGATTTGATTACTCCTGATTATAGCAATACAAGTACGAGTATCCAAGCTAGTTATTTATATCAAAATCATTTTTGTATATTGATGATGTATTTTACGACGTTCTGAATCGAATTTTACAGACGGATGGCTCAGCACTGATGTATTAAAAAAAGACTTACAAGTTATATTGGACACTATCGGATCAGATGCGACAGAACAAGTCTGCGTGACCGAATGCCATAAAGTGGTGCATAACAGTCTTGTGGCTACTGGCTGCCCATTATTGTGCGCTTCGTAAGTTACTTCCCTTTTCCCACATACGACGATTCTGCAGCAGACGACTTTGAAAATATATAGACAAAAAATACTTTTTTAATCTCTTAAAATGAAAGGAAACATTTTAATATAGTTTAAAACATAGTGACAAAACGGAAAATTGCTCCCTTTTGTCAAATTGTTTTAAAAATGTGTCTGCTGGAGAGGCATCACCGTAATACAATGTGTAAAATAAACAAATGTCATCATCATAAGTTATTACAGAGGGCAACTGCAGATCATTACATATATACAGACATCTATTAGAAATATTCAGATTAAAACATTCCTTCTAAGGTGTTGGCGGAATCAGGCCATAGCTTCCCACATGCTTCATACAAAGAAAAACAACAGATGAGCCCTGGCGACAGAGACTTGCACTACTTATTTAAAGTCAGATTACTAAACACAGTCATCTTTGTATAAAGGGATGAAATGATTTCCATCAGATTTAAAGATAATTGATTTGTTCAAGAAAATGAAAAGAAAGATTATCTTAACACATTTAATTAACGAAAAGGAATACAACAAGGAATGCACTGGAAAGGAACGTGATAGGGTCTGCATTGTCCTTGTAAAAGGTTTAAAACCTACGAATAGAAATCTTTATATCCATTGATGAGACTATTCAAGTTGATGCCATCCGTGCGAAGTTGATATTTGTGAACAGCTAAGGCTTAGATCAGTATTTAACAACGTTGATATTTGTGAACAGCTAAGTCTCAAATAAGTATTTACATTTACACAAGTTGACATTTGTGAACAACTAAGGCTCAAATCACTATTTACATTTATACAAGTTGACATTTGTGAACAGTTAAGGCTCAGATTACTATTTACATCTATACAAGTTGACATTTGTAAACAGTTAAGGCTCAGATCAACATTTACATCTATACAAGTTGATAATTGTGAACAGTTAAGGCTCAGATCAACATTTACATCTATACAAGTTGATATTTGTAAACAGTTAAGGCTCAGATCACTATTTACATCTATACAAGTTTACATTTGTAAACAGTTAAGGCTCAGATCACTATTTACATCTATACAAGTTGACATGTGAGAACAGTTAAGGCTCAGATCAACATTTACATCTATACAAGTTGATATTTGAGAACAGTTAAGGCTCAGATCAACATTTACATTTATACAAGTTTACATTTGTGAACAGTTAAGGCTCAGATCAACAGTTACATCTATACAAGTTGATATTTGTGAACAGTTAAGTCTCAGATCAACATTTACATATATACAAGTTGACATTTGAGAACAGTTAAGGTTCAGATCAACATTTACATCTATACAAGTTGATATTTGAGAACAGTTAAGTCGCAGATCAACATTTACATTTATACAAGTTTACATTTGTGAACAGTTAAGGCTCAGATCACCATTTACATCTATACAAGTTGATATTTGAGAACAGTTAAGACTCAGATCAACATTTACATCTATACAAGTTGACATTTGAGAACAGTTAAGGCTCAGATCACTATTTACATTTATACAAGTTTACATTTGTGAACAGTTAAGGCTCAGATCAGTATTTACATCTATACAAGTTGATATTTGAGAACAGTTAAGACTCAGATCAACATTTACATCTATACAAGTTGACATTTGAGAACAGTTAAGGCTCAGATCACTATTTACATTTATACAAGTTTACATTTGTGAACAGTTAAGTCTCAAATCAGTATTTACATTTACACAAGTTGACATTTGTGAACAGTTAAAACTCAGATCACTATTTACATCTACACAAGTTGACATTTGTGAACAGTTAAGATTCAGATCAACATTTACATTTACACAAGTTGACATTTGTGAACATTTAATTTTCAGATCACTATTTACATCTATACAAGTTGACATTTGTGAACAGTGAAGATTAATATTATGAACAGTTTAGGCTCAGATCACTATTTACATCTACACAAATTGACAGCAGCTTCTTCCTAGCTTATGAAAGTAATATGTAAACAGTGTAGATCTTGATCCGTCTATTGGGAGGATGCAAACTTGTAAAATTACATCTGCAAGTGGAAATCGGTAAATTAATATGCTTCAACGGACGGCAAAACTTTATAAGTTCATTGACGTAAAACAGTTTTTACTATTAAAACGTAGTATCCCATGCTAATCCATAGTGCCTGCAGTATTATTCACATAGTGTGCTTATTTAGTAGCGTCCTATAACCCAATCAAGAGCAAGTTAAATCCAGCAGATCAGACTAGGTAGACGCGCAGGTTAATTTGAATAGACATGGGTCGCCATTGACCCAGCTCATTTATATTTTACTTTCAGGTTCAAAGCTCTTGTCCACCATTTTAACCTGACACCAGACGTGACCACCACAGCCTCCGTCTAAATTATCAACTTTATGGATTGAATATTATACTTTAATCATGACCTAATAAAATACAAAACTCTAACTTCGAATAACTCTTACAATGTTCTTCGGTGCTCCAGGAAAATGAACCTTAGCGTAATTATTACACGAGAATATAAAACTTGGTCTGTCAAAGAATTCTAAAAATGGAAACTGTTATAATAATGTTTTGAACCCATTTTTTAAATTTAATTGCTAACAGGGAAGAATCTACGCGAGCTGTGCAAACGAGCAGGTTGATCTTGATCTTCACTGGTCTCAAATGCCCAAAGATTGGTTCTCGCAGTGCAACGGTTGTACGAGTTAATGTGCGAGGTTTGGTGAAATATTCCACCATTTTGTCATTTCTTGTCGTGACAGCTGTTTTACTTGTATCATTGATACCTATCGTTATTGTCCCTTTTCCTGCTGTTTTTTACGGCAAGTAAATACAAGTAACACAGTCAATGTCTTTAATCCCCGCTGGTTTTGGCGACAAGTAGCAACAAGTAGCACAGTCAATGTTCCTCCTACCCGCTGGTTTTGGCGACAGGTAGCGACAAGTAGCACAGTCAATGTCCCTCAGCCCCGCTGGTTTTGGCGACAAGTAGCAACAAGTAGAACAGTCAATGTCCCTCAGCCCCGCTGGTTTTGGCGACAAGTAGCAACAAGTAGCACAGTCAATGATCCTCAGCCCCGCTGGTTTTGGCGACAAGTAGCGACAAGTTTCACAGTCAATGTCCCTAATTCCCGCTGGTTTTGGCGACAAGTAGCAGCAAGTAGCACAGTCAATGTCCCTCAGCCCCGCTGGTTTTAGTGACAAGTAGCGACAAGTGGCACAGTCAATGTCCCTCAGCCCCGCTGGTTTTGGCGACAAGTAGCAACAAGTAGAACAGTCAATGTCCCTCAGCCCCGCTGGTTTTGGCGACAAGTAGCAACAAGTAGCACAGTCAATGATCCTCAGCCCCGCTGGTTTTGGCGACAAGTAGCGACAAGTAGCGACAAGTTTCACAGTCAATGTCCCTAATTCCCGCTGGTTTTGGCGACAAGTAGCAGCAAGTAGCACAGTCAATGTCCCTCAGCATCGCTGGTTTAAGTGACAAGTAGCGACAAGTAGCACAGTCAATGTCCCTCAGCCCCGCTGGTTTTAGTGACAAGTAGCGACAAGTAGCACAGTCAATGTCCCTCAGCCCCGCTGGTTTTGGAGACAAGTAGCAACAAATAGCACAGTCAGTGTCCCTAATCCCGTTGGTTTTGGCGACAAGTAGCATCAGATGTTGGCAGTTGAATTTACACAGACTATATATATTACTATGTAAATGGACCTTGTTACGTATTTATCAGTTGACTTTACACGGACTATACATATTTCTATGTAAATGTACCTTGTTACGTATTTATCAGTTGACTTTACACGGACTATATATATTTTTATGTAAATGTACCTTGTTACGTATTTATCAGTTGACTTTACACGGACTATATATATTACTATGTAAATGTACCTTGTTACGTATTTATCAGTTGACTTTACACGGACTATATATATTTCTATGTAAATGTACCTTGTTACGTATTTATCAGTTGAATTAACACGGACTATATATATTTCTATGTAAATGTACCTTGTTACGTATTTATCAGTTGAATTTACACGGACTATATATATTACTATGTAAATGGACCTTGTTACGTATTTATCAGTTGAATTTACACGGACTATATATATTACTATGTAAATGGACCTTGTTACATCTTCGTGCTCTATTCCCTACAACGTCCTTTGGTAAGTAACATATAGCGCAAGTTACAATAAAACATTGAGTTACGTTGAGTAACAAATAATGCAAGTTATAATGACATTTGGCGAGTAACAAATAATGCATGTTACAATAATATTAGGTGATTAACATATGTTTCAAGTTAGAATAACATTTAGTAACTAACATATGATTCAAGTTACAATGACATTTGGTGACTAACATATCTTTCAAGTTACAATAACAGTTGGTGACTTACATATAATGCAAGTTACACTGACATTTGGCGAGTAACAAGTAATGCAAGTTACAATAACATTTGGTGACAAATATATGGTGTAAGTTACAATGACTAACATATGGTTTAAGTAACAACAATGACATTTGGTGACTAATATATGTTTCAAGTTACAATAACATTTGGTGACTAATATATGTTTTGAGCTACAATAACATTTGGTGACTAATACACATGAACATGTTTCAAGTTACAATAACATTTGGTGACTTAGTTACAATAACATTTGGGGACTAACATATGTTTCAAGTTATAAGGGCATTTGGGAACGTATGTTTCAAGTTATAAGGACATTTGGTAACTAACATATGTTTCAAGTTACAATGACATTTGGTGACTAATATATGTTTCAAGTTACAATAACATTTGGTGACTTAGTTACAATAACATTTGGGGACTAACATATGTTTCAAGTTATAAGGACATTTGGGAACATATGTTTCAAGTTATAAGGACATTTGGTAACTAACATATGTTTCAAGTTACAATGACATTTGGTGACTAATATATGTTTCAAGTTACAGTAACATTTGGTGACTAACATATGTTTCAAGTTACAATGACATTTGGTAACTAACATATGTTTCAAGTTACAATGACATTTGGTGACTAATATATGTTTCAAGTTACAATGACATTTGGTGACTAATATATGATTCAAGTTACAATAACATTTGGTGACTAATATATGGTTCAAGTTACAATAACTTTTGATGACTAATATATGTTTCAAGTTACAATAACATTTGGTGACTAACTTATGTTTTAAGTTACAATAACATTTGGCGACTAACATATGTTTCAAGTTACAATGACATTTGGTGACTTACATATGGTTCAAGTAGCAATGACATTAGGTGACTCACATCTGTTTCAAGTTACAATGACAATTGGTGACTTACATATGTTTCAAGTTATAATGACATTTGGTGACTTACATATGTTTCAAGTTACAATAATATTTGGTAACTTACATATGTTTCGGAGTACGATAACTTTTGGTGACTTAACTATGGTTCAAGTTACAATGACGTTTGGTGAGTAAAAGATTGTGCAAGTTACAATAATATTTCGAAATG
This sequence comes from Serripes groenlandicus, assembly GCA_031761405.1. Classification (NCBI taxonomy): domain Eukaryota; kingdom Metazoa; phylum Mollusca; class Bivalvia; order Cardiida; family Cardiidae; genus Serripes; species Serripes groenlandicus. The sequence continues at coordinate 124,390,646 of JASEVX010000004.1, read as the reverse complement.
AATTATTGTTCTTTCACTGTGTGAGATTTCTCATTGTGTTGCACTTTAAAAGAAAAATCCTGTCTCATATGTGTGAACAAAGATCCGTTGCTTAATAAAAATATGCATGTATACGGCATAAGACAGTTTCAAAGAAAATATGTGAAAAGAAGAAGTTTATCGTGATGAGAATATTTGTTTATTTTACACAATGTAATACATGAACTGTGGACTCGTTATATCTCGACATCAAAAATCACTTTTATATTATTTCGACTTATCCTTCGACGTAGGCTAAATTAATTTGTTTAATTACAGCTTCATTTAAATGAGTATTATGAAAATCAATCTAGTTACAAACTCAAATCAAGCAGTTAAACGATTAGTTCGAATTATCACACGCTCGAGTTAAACAATATATTCGAGTTATCACTGGTTCGTGTTAAACGATATATTTGAATTATCAAATATTCATGTTAAACGATATATTCGAATTATGACTGGTTCGTGTTAAACGATATATTTGAATTATCAAATATTCATGTTAAACGATATATTTGAATTATTAAATATTCATGTTAAACGATATATTTGAATTATCAAATATTCATGTTAAAAGATATATTCAAGTTATTACAGGTTCGAGTTAAAAGATACGTTCGAGTTCAACGATACGTTCGAGTTAAACGATAAGTTCGAGTTAAACGATATATTCGAAGTATCACACGTTCGACTTAATCAATATATTCGAAATATCACATGTTCGAATTACACAATATATTCGAAGTATTACACGTTCGAATTAACTGATATATTCGAAGTATCACACGTTCGAATTAACTGATATATTCGAAGTATCACACGGTCGAATTAACTGATATATTTGAAGTATCAAACGTTCGAATTACTGATATATTCGAAGTATCACACGTTCGAATTAACTGATATATTCGAAGTATCAAACGTTCGAATTAACTGATATACATGTATTCGAAGCATCGAACGTTCGAGTTAACTGATATATTCGAATTATCACACGTTCGAATTAACTGATATATTCGAAGTATCACACGTTCAAATTAACTGATATATTCGAAGTATCAAACGTTCGAATTAACTGATATATTCGAAGTATCACACGTTCGAATTAACTGATATATTCGAAGTATCACATGTTCGAATTAACATATATATTCGAAGTATCACACGTTCGAATTAACTGATATATTCGAAGTATCACACGTTCGAATTAACTGATATATTCGAAGTATCACACGTTCGAATTAACTGATATATTCGACGTAGCACACGATCGAATTAACTGATATATTCGAGGTATCATACGTTCGAATTAACTGATATATTCGAAGTATCACATGTTCGAATTATACGACATATTCGATGTATAACACGTTCGTGTTTAACGATATATAAGAAGTATCAAGTGTCCGCTGTACATAACCTCTTTCCGTATAGAACAAATGAGCCGTTCCACGAGAAAACCAACATTGTGGACTCTGCGTCAAGTATCGACCCGGATCAGCCTAAACATACCACGCAGGCTAATCCGGGCAGACACTTTTCACCTCCTGTGGATTTTTTGTTACAGGAATCATTGCTCTATACCTCTATCCCCTGATACGGTATGTGTCGGCCCGGATTAGCCTGCGCAGGCTGATCTTGGTCGATACATAACGCAGAGTCAATAATGTTGGTTTTCTCGTGGAACAGCCCAAATATGTAGCAGACGACTAGATAAGCATCTTGGCGAAAAAAATATGAAAGCATCTAAATCGTTAAAATGATTGTATTCTTTCGTATTGAATGAACAGAGTTGGACATATCTCTGCAACAAATGAGAAATAACTCATCGTAAGCAATACCTACATTTGTCACAATATTTTCGTCAGTCGTCCATCGATTGATTGATTGGGGTTTAACGCCGTTCTTAACAATTTCTCAGTTATATCACGGCGGCCAGTTCACCTACTCATGCATTTCCTGGTTTTCTCACACCAGTACTCCACACAACAATCTTCCCAAGCAACTGGCTACTTTTCCACATAAACTTAGCCCCTTGGTGGAAGACGAATGACGCATGTCGCATTGACTTTTGTCAATCCTCGGAAAGAAAGTTGGCCGAGCCGGGATTCGAACTCACAACCCCTGGATTAATAGCCCGCGTCGCTACCGACTAAGCTACCGGGGCTCGGCTCGTCCATCGAACATGCGTAAATAATGCGTCTGCATGTGTGTGACAAAATGATTGATGACCGTTTTGTTGACGAAAAACTATATGGGCTTATATTGAAAATTGTAACAAACGAAGTATTTACCCATTGTAAGTAATTTCCTTCTATTTTTAACTATTTGATACATCTTCTTATTCCTTATCACGCATAGACATTTCCACGTTTCTTCACATATGTTTAAGTTGTAAAGAAACTGAAATTGCACCAACAGCTATTAAACATTCAATACTCAATTACTGAATGATCGATTGATTGATTTAGGTTAATCGCTGTTTTTATCATTTGTTCAGTAATAAGACGGCGGTAAGTTCATCTTCCCATGTGTTTTCTGGCTTCCCCAGACGTTTACTGCACACAACAATCTTTCAAAGTAACTGGTTGGTTTTCCACATAGACTATTAACCCTGTGACGGAAGACCAATGCCTCTTGCCGCATGGACATTCATCAAACGTCGGATAGAATGTTGGCCGAATTCGGATTCGAACACACGACCCCTGGATTCGCAGCCCACATTTCTACAGAATGAATTACCGGCAAGCGAATGTATCATGATCATGGTCTAAATCAAGGAATCCTGGATATAGGTGACAATTGAATACCGATAACCATTTCCCACGTACAAAAAATCCACAGTTGACAACTTTGAAGATATCTAGTTCAAAATACGGACACTGTCGATAAAGAATACTTATTGGAATGGAGTTCGATTGCATTGGCTTTAACCACAGACACAACCATTTAGCAACAAACGAATGCGATAACATATTTGCACAGTTTGGCAAAATCACGATAAATGAAAAGTATAATTATTGAATAGAGTTGAAACAAAAAATGTGGCAAAAGGAAAATTGCTCGTTTTGAGCAATATGGGATCTATGAATGTCTTGATAAGTTATGCGGCTCGATGTAGATAGTCTTGTTTTACAGATGTACTTTGATTATTTCTATTTTTAGACAATCCGCATCTAGAGGGTATTCGTTGTTCTCCTTTCCATCTTGCCAGTCATCATGGCCACTCCAGAAAAGAGGCTTGTATTGGACACTATAAATACGAATTTAAGTATATATGCTTATCTATGAAGGATAGACATTTCTCAGTGAATTACAATTGTTTGAATTCGCAGCGAATTATATATCTTTTGCAACAGCATTTTTAGAGAATTGGAGACAAAGTGTAAATTCGGATCACCAAGCGCATCCCCGCATTGTAAACTAGCCAACTCAGTCAAATAAGACTTACAGAAACTCCGAGCATTCTTGTGAATATATTTTAGCATATGGATCCTGATCACGGCCCATTTATTGGTTGATTTACAGATTTGGAATTTAATTATTATTTGGAATTATTGAACGGAATTGAAAGCATCATCAATGACTAAGTGAGCATGGCAGTGACGTACTTGCGCATTTATTTGTGTGACATGAATAATTGCTTTTATATGTAGGCTATTTGAGCCGTCCCGCGAGAAAACCAACATTATGGCCTCTGCGCAATGTATGGACCCAGATCAGTCTGCGCAGTCCGCGCAGACTGATCCGGGCCGATACATTCCGTCTCAGGGGGATAGCGGTATAGAGTAAGGATTCCTGAAACAGAAAATCCACTGGAGGCGAAAATTGTCTATCCGGGTAAACATGTGCGGCATGATTAGGCTAATCAGGGTCGATACTTTACGCAATGTTGGTTTTCTCGCGGAACGGCTCATTTGGCAAGATGACGTCCAAGAAAAATGTCCTTGTAAGAAATAATACGGTCCATATCTTTTAGAAATGTTACCGACTCAGTGGAATACTGGATAACACGTCCACTCCACTCTAGTAGGAGACGAGGAATCATTACATTGACTATTAAAGTAGTGGCTTCTCTCATTTAACTAGCAATACAGCTGATGCATTGTTGTCATGATAGAGCATCAGAGTAGGAAACAATTAACCCATGATAATCCCGTTATGTAACTGAGATACCGTTTGAAGTGGCAATCCCGTTATGTCACGTCTACATATCATGATGGACACTATTGGCTCTGAACAAGCGGCGTGCTATTAGAGTTGCGTGCTATTAGAGGTGCGTGCTATTAGAATTATGGTATCCTAATGAAACACAGCTGTCCTCTACTTTGTCATTCGTATGTTACATTTACGTAAAACACCCGTAATGGGCTCCGCGAATTTCCTTATAACGTCGGTATTTATTGTCAGTACATCGGAAATTGGTTTAATTCGTGCGTTTGTCGGTCACATCCGGCAAGTCCACGAACAATAACGATCACTAACGATTTCATACGGAAATCACTGAATCCATTCGGGATATTCTACCGATATGACCTGCAAATAGCTCAACAGAACAAAGATTATAAAACGGTTTTAGAGGTTCAGATTGTAGGTAAACAATTACGGCTCATGTTTCGGGTATCGGAGTATTCCTGCTGGGTTTACTTGTTGCTGGGTTTACTTGTTGCTGGGTTTACTTGTTGCTGGGTTTACTTGTTGCTGGGTTTACTTGTTGCTGGGTTTACTTGTTGCTGAGTTTACTTGTTGCTGGGTTTACTTGTTGCTTGGTTTACTTGTTGCTGAGTTTACTTGTTGCTTGGTTTACTTGTTGCTGAGTTTACTTGTTGCTGAGTTTACTTGTTGCTTGGTTTACTTGTTGCTTGGTTTACTTGTTGCTGAGTTTACTTGTTGCTGAGTTTACTTGTTGCTGGGTTTACTTGTTGCTTGGTTTACTTGTTGCTGAGTTTACTTGTTGCTTGGTTTACTTGTTGCTGAGTTTACTTGTTGCTGGGTTTACTTGTTGCTTGGTTTACTTGTTGCTGAGTTTACTTGTTGCTGGGTTTACTTGTTGCTGGGTTTACTTGTTGCTGGGTTTACTTGTTGCTGGGTTTACTTGTTGCTGGGTTTACTTGTTGCTGAGTTTACTTGTTGCTGGGTTTACTTGTTGCTGGGTTTACTTGTTGCTGTGTTTACTTGTTGCTTGGTTTACTTGTTGCTGAGTTTACTTGTTGCTGGGTTTACTTGTTGCTGGGTTTACTTGTTGCTGGGTTTACTTGTTGCTGACTTTACTTGTTGCTGGGTTTACTTGTTGCTGGGTTTACTTGTTGCTGGGTTTACTTGTTGCTGAGTTTACTTGTTGCTGGGTTTACTTGTTGCTGGGTTTACTTGTTGCTGAGTTTACTTGTTGCTGGGTTTACTTGTTGCTGGGTTTACTTGTTGCTGGGTTTACTTGTTGCTGGGTTTACTTGTTGCTGAGTTTACTTGTTGCTGGGTTTACTTGTTGCTGGGTTTACTTGTTGTTTACCAAGCACTCGCCGTGCTATCTGCGATATTTTGAATCTTCACTCGTAATACCACCTATTACAATTCAATCTCTCAACTTCTTTACACTTGGGAGAAAATATTTCAGTCATAAATCACTTGCTTATTTTCTCCATTGCATATTGACCGGGGCGACTATTTTGTTTTATTTCACCTCCCACTAGAAACTGGCCTTTTCATTGGACAAGAGAAGTCACGTGGTGACCCACTATTTTTCTATAGTGGGTCAGTAAATTTCTATAGTGGGTCAGTAGTCGACAAAATGGCCGCCATTCATCCATTCTTCCTTTAAAATCACCTTTTTCTATCCCAAAATGACGTAAATCACTAACAATATTACAACTGTAAATTGTGTTTTTAAGGAATGGAGAGCCTTTTTTTCGTTTTTATGGGGGTATGAACAAAAAAACCTGATCACTCTCTATGAAATCGCGAAGCAAAAGTGATGAACACAAAAAAACCTAAAATATATGAAAATGAACACAATATTTTTTCCGTAGAGGGTTAGTAACAGACTAAATAACTGATTTATTTCATCAACCACCTTTCATGGCCAAGTTTCATTTCATTATTAAAGTGGGTAAAATACTAGGAATTTTAAAAATATTGGGACCGAATACTAGGAAAACAGCGGTTTTTGACGTCATAACGCTAGTCATTTGGCGCCAAAACCCGTAAATTTCTTCTAGACATATTGTAAACGTTAATGTAAATGAAACAATATCAATTTTCTTTGCTCATGAAAGGTGGTCGATGAAATAAATCAATTATTGGGTTTGTTACTGACCCACTACGGAAATATAGGTAGTAATATAGGGGGTCTGTAGGATTAATAGGGGGACTCGGCTATCGCCTCGCCCCCTATTAATCCTACAGACCCCCTATATTTCCGTAGTGGGTCAGTAACAAACCCAATAACTAATATTATTGTTCTTTAGCGTCCGTTTGAACATTACCTCAATTATACTCACGTCGAAAGCTAGAAAAGAAAATATCCACAGGGCACTTGATATTCTCGGTAGGAAATATATATTTCTGGGCCAGTCTGTACGGAAAAGTGCGAGTTGTCATTTGTGTGTATTGTACGTTCATATCATTCTTCGAATATGTTCAGTCTTATCAGAATCTACACAAGTTGACATAATCTCATTACAAGATTTTGGTAGTAACATGTCAACAGTGTACAGCTTTGTCAGACTGTGTGTGTGATGATTTAGATATCATATACGCTGTTCACACATGATAACTTGTATACCATCAGAGGTAATAACCAGAATAACACTCAAATTAATGTCGTTACAGATTAAACGCACTAGTACATCAGTATAACCTCGTCGCAGACACAACATGACGTCAGCTTAATGTTGATGTTGATGTTCTCGCGGGACGGCTCAAATTTTATTTAACCCTTGAGCAAAAACCTAGACACATAGAATTCGACACATCTACAGCAGGCAACTTTCGAAAAAATTATGTCAAAAGGAAACATACTCATAATGGACAATTTATTATTTTGCCACTGTATTCAATACTTATGATCACAGTAATCAGGGGCGTACCTCGGTGAAAATCGAGTTTTACACACACAGGTGGGGCAGGGAGCCCGGTTATATAACGTAGGCAAAAATGAAACCATGCATTGCATCTGAGCCGAATCACGAGAAAACCAACATTGTGGACCTGGATCATACTAAGCCACCACGAAGGGTAACTCGGACAGACACGTTTCGCCTCCTGTGTATTTTCTGTTTTAGGAATCATTACTCTATACATATATACCCCTGAGACGGAATGTGTCGACCCGGATTAGCCTGCGCAGTGGGTCGATCTCACAAGAATGTCGGTTTTCTCGTTGATCGGCCCATATGGTCTTTTTGGTCGTACCGAAAACACAAACTAGCTATATCTACATGCACATTTATTGACATTTTCGAACGAAATCAACCCTAAGCACTCTCAGCTTTCATTTTGAATGCATCTTGTTTTACCTGCCTGATGAATTGTACGCATTTCGTATGCTTGGGTACGTTATTGTAGTTATGTCGAAGTACCATATTTTGCGAGATCAAAATTATGTATTGTATATCTATTTAATATAAAAGGATTAGTTTACTTTCCGAATTTCATGCAAAAGTAGTCACGAAAGTGAAACGTGTTGGACTACAGTTCTAATCCGAATCCCTGCACAGAAATGCATTCTTTTTGATGTCCGACAAAATTAAATGTCACAAGCGTTTTTCGTTTTCCATGGAAAATAACCAGTTGCATTGGATTAATGTACTGGTGCGAGAAAGCCAGGGAATACATGCGTATGTAACTTGGCTGTCAATAAATAGCTGAAATAATGTAGAATAATCGGCATTAAATTCGAATAAACATAGTTTTTTCGTATTCTCAATACCGTTTTGGTCAATAAACCCGTATGCGGTGAGTCATACATGTGATATCGTCCCGGAAATCATATATGCGTCCCGGCGTCCCGGAGGGACACACGTTTGTCCCGGAAACTCATTGCAAACGGAAAATGTAGACAGTTGACCTGTACGGGACGCTGGTCTCGACACGCTCCATGCAGTAGATACAAGATACAAGATACAAAGTTTTATTTGATTAGAGGCCACCGGCCCATTACAACAAAATATAATATTACAAACAATGTTGAAGACCTTAATCGAAGTATTGATAGAATGTAAACATTGGTAACATTATTCATGCACATAAATTCATTCTGTTTAATCACAATGGTTTAGTTGAAATTTGATATGTAACCTAAACTAAAGATACATGCTATTTATTCAAATTATCTTGTTTATATAACTGAATAAGTTTGCATGAAAATTAGTACGTACACCAATAAACGCCCCCACATACATATTCACATACACATATGCACATATGTACATACACGCGCACGCACGCACATTCATACGGCATATCCGATTATACAATGATCAAAATTATATGAGAGCTCAATAACTACAAGAAAATCAATCTAAATGAAGGTATAACTTAGTTTTTGCTGCTAGTTAATATCAGCTCGTACTTTGAAGGCAAAATATATAAACGACGCCACTCCGTAAAGGAATTATTTCTGGCGAGCATATCAAATAGTCAATCACAAAGTTACCACTGTGGCCGATATATGTGAAGTTCCCAATATGCCTGTCCGATCCGATTCTACCATTACAAATGTAGAGGTTATAGACTGAACAAAATGATAGTAAGTCTCTTCCGAATCTATTGTTATGACTGGCACAGGAATAACGAGTGCCTAAGTCATCGTCGGAAATATGATTTGTGTCCATATCCACGAATGAGTCATCATTTTCGTTCGTGTTTGATCCACCATTGAGTCCGGTTTTTGCATTTAGATCGCCAGAAAGTATCAAGGTCCACCATTTGCGATAATTGCATTTTCTTGAAGACTTTCCTCCAAAAGTTGAATACCACTTTTTTGATATTGGGTGTAATATGGTGACTTCTCTGATGGTAAATACACAAATAAGATAATAGCATTATGTTCTGTTCCAATACACTGTTTCTTTATGCGGATAAACACTCCCAATTTGCTGTCACACGATAAACGTTCGACAAAGTTAATTAGTTCTTGTTTAACGTATACAATAGTACCAGACATGGATCTACCGTGCCTAGCTAATTTTATCGCTGGTGAGAAAAAGCATGAATAGCCAGTGAAAATGTTTTGTATGTTTTCTTGATTTTGCTCAAATGTTTCCAACAAAGCAAAGATATCGAATCTCTTAAGATAGCTTAATATTTCTTCATACGACAACTTGTCTTATTCCTTCGATATTCCAAGCCAATATATTTATGTATCTTTTACCTTGCCTTTCCATTGGTTGCTATGCAGCGGTGTTTTCAGAGCTGCCTTGTACAGTATCATGGATACTTTCAGCTACAGTAGATATCTCGTATGAGTCTACCGAAGATTGCGAATGGTCTACGATGCATGACAAGTTGTCTTTACTTGTACTGTGGTCTATATTTCCGGTTTCATTGGGGATTGTCTGTCGACGATACTCACGATAGCCACGTCCGAATATTCGGCTACTATCAAAATCTTTAGAAGCATTTTCTCGGATATGCAGTACGCCTTTCTGGAAGTATCCAGTTTTCCCTTGTGATTTTAGATCAGTTAGTTGGGACCTTTGTCGTTTTGTCAGGTCGTCGCTGACTCTGATGTTACACCTCTCAGGCGTTGTCGACCGGAGTACACTTTGTATTTGTCATCTTCATGCCTAAAATTAACAAGCGTCATGAAGTATCCTTTCTCTCCTCCTATTCTGAACCCTCCTTTAATATCATCCGAACACCAGTTTTCATCCGGGCAAGCCACCAGCAACACTTTCGATACAATCTGATCCTTTAATTTTGCAGGATTTTCCGATTCGATAAGATTTAGTCCGAATATTCTCATATAACTTCTTTTATTTTGTCTCTCTAGCTCGTCTACTTCTTTTTGTAATGTATCAACGATCGACGACTTTTCTTCCAGTAAATTGCTTATGTGTTCTATATCGAGTTGAATATGTTCGCGATCATCAGCTAACAACGACATTTCCTGTTTCATAGCGTTTAGTTCATTTTCCACGATCTTTTGTTTGTTTTTCACTGAATTTACTTCCGCCATGGCTTTAGTACAGTCCTTTTTTACGGAAGTCATTTCCTCCTTGAGGTATGATATATCGTCCTGCACATGCTTAAGCTGGGAAAGGACTCTTGTTTCGCTGTTCTTTATTGCTTCTAGTATTTTCGTTTCACTATCTTCGTGTATAGGTCCTGGATTTAATTCTACATCCGATGAAATTAGCAACCGCAGCTGATTATACGAACCGTATATAACGCTCTGTATATAATGGGTGCGACTGAAAATGTTTACTACATGGGTACAAGAGCTGTCGTAATCACTTGGACTGTATGTGTTGATTCACCGATATCCACGTATCTAGATGAGTGGATTAACAGGTTATATGAGCCCAGAACAAAGATCAACACTAAACATGTCGCAAGCATCCGCCAATGTATATCGCTGCCACTTGTTTGTGGAGAATAGACATTCTCTCGTACTGACCCAGTATGTCTACTTGTGCTTCCTATCGAAAACATTCCAACTCTGGCTCTATACTGGTCTATATCTACCCCCATATTGTATGTGTACAACGTCGTTGTGGCCCGTATAGTATTCCGTAGAATTATTTTTTTGACGATTCAGGAGTAATTATCGATAGTCTATACAGGTAAGCACGGGTAAGCATATGTGAACACATTTAACGATGTTCACTGAGTATTCAATTAGGCGTGTTCATTCATGCGTGATCCTTTATATCTGCCCTATATAGTTGTATATATCAGTACACTGAACATGTGTCGGTGTGGTCATCGCCAATCATCCGATAATTGATTTATTGACCTATTGTTGTGTTTAATGAGACAGGGAGCGTACTGCTTACTAATGTATTGCTTTATATAGATTTGTTTAATGTTATGATTGACAGTGTTGAATTGATGAATTTACCATTTTTATACATTTTACCGACACACGAGCATGAAGGTCAGTTCAAAGAAAGTGTAAAATATCCCATCCCAATCCGAAACACGGAAAACACACCATATTCAATTTATATTTGCTCTAACCTAAAAAGGGTACATTTTCCCGACGTTAAATACGTCTAAAATAACTCCCAGATATGCCCTAGAATGCACCACAGACTTTCCCCATTTTTAAGAAATCAGGGAGGGGGGTTAATGCCCGGACCCCCTAGATAGATGGTCACCTCGTCGGCTGTCCCGGAAAGGTCACACAAAAACAAATAACATGTATGGGTGAGACGATTCCTTTGAGTACCACAGCACAGAGTTTGGTTGAGTAATCTAATCCTCAGCTTTGACTCGTTTTGTTCTCAGATTGCATTAAATTATAATATATGAGCCATTCCATGAGAAAACCAACATTATTGGATCTGCGTAATGTATCGACCCAGATCAGCCTGCGCAGTCCGCGCAGGCTAATCCGGGCCGACACATTCCGTCTCAGGTGGATTGAGGTGTAAAGTAATGATTCCTGAAACAGAAAATCCACAGAAGGCGAAGAGTGTCTGTCCGGGTTAGCCTGCGCAGCATGCTTAGGCTGATCCGGGTAGATACTTTACGCGGAGTCAATAATGTTGGTTTTCTCGTGGAACGGCTCATATACATGTGATCTTTCGTTTAAAAATCAATTTTATGGCACATTTTGTTCTCAGAGAGTTTGCGTACAGCTTTAATTTGATATTGTGTTATTGGGTGTCTGTACCCGATAAACCACGTTCTCACGAGATAACGAAATACAATTAATTTACGTCAGAGAGTCTACTGTATACTCACAGTTCTAACATTCATTCGCAAGTCTCACATTATCTGTCAATGGTATTGTTGTGCGGGGAGTGCATTGTCCTCTGAAGCCCTCACACTAGCTAGTTCTCAAAATATATAAAGCAAACTACTTTCAGAGTTTGAAATTTTGATCGGTTAGTCCGCAAAAAGGTTGTCTCTATAGTCTTCTACTACATCATTTCCAAAGGGCGCCGCAATTTTTGGTGATCCAAACTATTATATGATCAATATATGATCAATATAAATACATTATGTTTGTGAAAAAAAATAAACAGCGTTATTTTGTGGCATTATTCCTGCAGAAATGCCAAAAAACTTGACACGGTTGAAAACTTTGGTTAGTTTTTAAATCTTTCCCACATGTATATTTATTCTGACGCCTCTATAGCAGACGAAATATGAAAACATTGTGGCAAATAGTGAACATGCTTAACATTAGCAATTTTCCCTTTAGCCAGACTGTTTTAAACTCTTATCAAATAAATATACAAAAAAATGATCTTTTAATCAAAACTTATACTTTCATTTAAAGAGATTTTCCTATTTTGCCTACTAGTATAAGTTTTCAAAGTCGTTTGCTACTGATCTTTTGTATGTGGGAAAATGTAGCCGGACATTAGTCCCTTTGAAAGGGGTGGGGGGAGTGCATAAGCCCCGAAACAGGGCGGATATTCGGCACTTCTTCAATATTTACATGACGGACATTAGCCCCTTTACAAAGAGAACAAGAGATTCTTTTCATCGTCAAAGAAAAAGACATTTTACAGGGGGCGTACAATAGGGCCTTCATCCTCAAATATCACAAACTAATTAGCCAATTGTCATTTTTAAAGTGTGTTTAAAGGCTTGCATATTCAGATATCCGAGTGAAATGTATCTACACGTACTTTATCGCCCGTCCAAATATGTTTAAATTCACCAACATTCCTTTCACCAACTACACAGAAAGCAATGAATAAATTAGCGAATGATATGCCTTAAACGTAGAAATAGTTACATATGACGGTTAAATCCTTATTCTATACATGTTCTGTAGCGTGATACGCTGTCTGAACGTTGTACCTTTCTGTCTATCAGTCGATGATCTGATAATAAAACGGAATAGAGGCAAGCTACAAACAGGCTACAAGCAATTACTTTATAAATGCTTCGTCCCGATCATATGGGCCTGTGGCACGTTTTTAAAAACAATAAAAGTATTTACTCTATTATATATAGACAAGGAATGTAACTTGATCGTCAGCCAGATTTGATTCATGTTTCCAATCTGGTCCGATACAAAATAGAAAACGACGATTGATAAAGCACTGTGTGTCAGTATGTAGCAAAACTTTGTGCCACCATGTTTTCAACTTTACTCAATAACTAAACAATTATACAAAGAGATTTTCGATATACATGTACATGTATTTGATAACAAATGTTTTCAAAGTCGTCATCTGCTGATTTGTTGTATGTGGGAAAATTGTGAATATTTTTATAACTCACAGCCAAACAATGCAGATTTCAGGTGAGACAGCTCGTTACGAGCTGACTCACCTGAATCTGTATTGTTTGCAAAAAGCTCAATATTGCCTTTGGTGCTGAAAGAGTTAAAATCACAACACTTACGGTGAAAATGAACAGGTAAGACAAGGTCTGCAAGTCTTTAATCACGTGGTTTGGGCAGTGTCGTAATTTGTGACTGTCATATTAGTTTTTAAAATATTGCATATTATATACAACATAAAAATACATTTTTTTGTACATGTGACTTTATGAATGTTATATACATGATGTGTGAAGTTTGTAGTTTAGCGTGATGTGTAACTTGTGAGATATAGGCGATGTTTGTGATTTTCCTTTGTGTAAAAACTGATAGCTGATTGAGTGGCAGTATATTGAACATACACGATTTCTAAATTGGCCATTAGTACCGTTAGTGAGCAGCAAATATCGGATTAAAGCACAAAAGGCTATTGTGAAATGGCTTCTTACTGTGAACTAAAGCCTATGTTGCTAGGTGACAATACCGAAGTTAAGCTTCCGGTTAACCTTGATGAATCGGTGGGATCAGAATCCCCTATGATAAATATGAATAGAGATGGTCTACAAGATGATGAACTGTCAGAGCTACAGTCTTACAATTTTCTGCTGGATTTTTTCAAACAGCTCCCTTGTTATATGTTCATTAACATAAGGAAAGTGAAGGCTCTTTAATAGAGCCGACTGCTACTCAAACGTCGTGTATTTACTAGAAAGGGTGACCCTATTCCATTGAAATTGGCACAGGACATACCCGTGCTGCTGTCCGTTTGTGAGGGTGTATCATGCTAAGCGTATCACGACAAAAGATCTCCCAATCGCAGAGAATAACCCCTCAGTGCACAAAGGATAGATGTAATTGTAATTATAGCCAGGATATTGCAATACTGAAATACACTGTATATTCTCTGCAATGTGAACTGTTGATTCTAAAACAAGAATATGTTGCTTGTAAAGAGACACAGTGTGGCCAATATAACACTGCTGTTTCAAATGTCGGTGATCTGGATCGACGTGTATTGTAAGTAGAGTCATTTGTAGTTGAACCAGATGTTGTTACCATTGCTAAGGTCACGCATGGTGATGGGTCTGTATTTAATTTCCCTCTAATACAACACACTCAGAATGTTGTTATTTGTACTTACACTAACAACACAAACTGTGATGCTCCTCCCGACCAAGAGGATGACCCAATGATCTTAATGCACTCTGTAAGCTCTTACAACGATTCATTTTCAAACAACATAGAAAACTATGCCAGTGGTAGTTGTACTCCAAATGTGGATCAGCCTATGCAGCACAAACCTACATTTAAAAACGCTGAGATACAGGGCGAACTGTCAGTTACTAATTGGGAATGTAATTAGTGATTAAATGACCTATCATAATAGGCGTAAGCGTACAAAGGGTTTTTGCATTTCTGGCTATAGGGACAATATGACCGAGGATAAACACTGGTATCTAAATACCCTTGATTAAAAAGTCAATTACAGAAGCTAGTTTAAATAATATGCAAATTGTTCTCATTTGAAAATCCTCGTATCTGTCCTAAATGCACGCTATTGACGGAACGCCCGGTTGCGCATCTTATACTTCACTGCATTTGCAACAACAGTATTAGGTATCATTTGTTGAAGTCAATCATTGGTGTTACAGGTCTTGCAGTATTCGACCTATCTATCTATCCATCCATTCATCTGCAGTGTGAATTCCCATCAATTCGTTTCAGACGAGAATTCCAATTCTGCATTACATATTCATATTATTTCTGGCGGATTATATCATATATCTAGTCGTGCAATAAAAAAAAAAAATACTTTAGACGACTTTTGACCCATCGGTAATAGTATTCATCTTAGAGCATTGTGCCAAAGGGTGAAATTGCTCGTAGTGAACAATTTCGCAATGTTTTCAACGCTGTCTGAAGATATAGACTGTAGTTTTCGTAAATAATGCATTCTTATCTATACGTCCTTAAAGCGTCCATCAATCATCAGAGTAATTTCTAGTCATTTCGTTTCGGACGGTAGCTAACATTCTGCGTTACCTCGTCATATTAATTCTGGAATGCGGGTTATATTATATTTATTCCCGCAATCGGAAATATTTTCTTTTCATTAGAAAAATTATTATTGGGTGTTTTTTTGCATGTAATTGTAATTGTCCATATGCGTTGTCTTGTGCTTGTATGTTGATATGTGTTGTATAAAGTTACAGTTTGATGTTATTTACATAGTTACCAAGATCTCCGTCAAATAGAGGAAATAAAAGATATATATTTTATTTTTCTTCATTTGCGCATTTAGTTTATTCATGATCACATAAACTGTTTGTACATTCGAAAAAAATATCAAGTTTTTCTGACAGTGATGTTTATTGTAACATGTAATTGCATTGGTCGCTTGAACTGAAATGACCAATCATAGCGCTCCTTAAAATATCTGTAAAACTACGGTTACAGACCTGTGTCCGATCTGTCAAATTTCACCGTTATTGTCATGATTTTAAGTCTGGTGTTCGTAAACTGATCATTTGCGTATAAATTCCATGTCACCAGTGTTATAGGTTACTATTTAGCTACATGCTGACACATTGCGCTTTATCAAATCGTCGTTTTAATAACGACCTTCGCCGATTATGAATACAAAGACATAGCACAGTATTTCACTCAACGGGTAGTTTTATCCACGTTAAAGTATTAAGTATTGGTTTGGATCAAGCGCATTGTCGAGTACTGGAGATGGCGGGTGACATGGAAGCTACTTGGGAAATTATACACCAAGCCTTTCTTGGTATAATGGGATATACCAAACGTATGGAAACCTAAAGGAAAAACACTCAAATAGTACTAACCTCCTCAGGCATGGTTTGTTTGGGATTTGGACTAGGTCACAAAGTATTTCTAAATGTAGGTTGGTTAATGGTATAACCTGGCGATGGTATATTCAACAGCGGTAGTGTCTAGGAATGACACCGTCCAAACTCATTATCGCTGTACTTATATACTATTGTATGTAAACTGATGACGTCAGAGCTCGTGCTCTGCATCATAACAGAAATATATTTTAGCAAAGAATGAAATAACACAAACACAATTCATAATCGCAACTTTTCGGATATACTGCTGCTAGAAGGTATTTCCGAACGAGTAGCTTGTACAGTACACATGCAGCAGAGACAAAATAGTGATAAGCAAACACGTTGAAAATAATAATCAAGGAATTTTGTGATTCCAAGGTTAGTAAATAACTTTAAGACCATGTGCACTGACTTTGTAGAGCATATGCGCTTTAAGGATGCATGAACATTTATGAAAGATCGAACATGCAGACAAATTATATACACTGCATCAAAGAACTCTTACTGTACTCATATCATGGAAAAACACAGCAAGCAGTCCTTTAAGCTTTCTTGAACAAACCAGGGTTGTTATATGGGATCGTTACGATCCTTCGAAATGTTTATGTTTGATGTAACCCTGTTTAATTTTTTTTTTTTAAATTCAATTATAAAAATGTTTTGTATGACGAGGGACATGTATGTTGTATGAGTTAATACAATATATAAATTAATATTCCAATTTGGTTATTCCTTAATTATATTTAATGGACTAATTAGCGGATTGTCATTACAAACGTCAAGTCCGATATCATCAATCGAAAGGGCTAATATATAGTTGGATAACATAGAGAACCGTGAACATGTCATCGTTGTTATTTATATCACTTGATGTAACACTCAAACAGACACGTATTGGTATTTACTCACACTTGTTATCGTACTGTATTGTGTTTTTAGAGAGTAAGTGTGCTACCTGACAAGTTCTCAGAGAACAATAGCATTACTTAACAAGAATAAAACAAGGGGAAAACCCGTCGCCTTAAAATTTAGCCTTATAGCAGAACATATCAGAACGTTTATTTTGATGTATACAAAGTACATAATTGCATATGCAAAATATACAGACACGTGGGTTTGAAATGGGAAAAAGTATCATTGACACTAAATAGAAATTGCTGGAAATGGCGGGCAATTTCTATCATGTGTTTCTATGAAAAGCAAAATTGTTTATTCAGACGATTTTAGAGAAGAAAGTGACATTTGAAACAGCATACTTTTGATTCGACCGGATTTCCTCGACTCAACTCGTAAACCCAATTAGATTTCCGTAAATACTCGAATATAGACCGATTTATGCCGATTTGAATAGGATCGTTTATTCGTGCTAATATACATTATTATTGCGCCGGTGCATCAGCACCAGTGCATATATTGGGTGTGAAAAAACTATCACTGGTGCAATGGGCTTGCGCATGCGCCGTGTTAATCGTCTTGATCGAGCATGCGCCGTATTTTACCGTCAGCTCTCGGATATTTCCGTAGCAGTTCGTCACTAGACTGGTTCTCGTTCGAGTTTACAATATAATATTAAGATTAGTGAACCAGTCTATTTATATGCGAGTAGTTTTTTTATAATAAAAATGTAAATTAAAACCATAGTTTTTTAATAACACCCACCGCTGCCACCATTTGTAACGTGTACCGGCGTTTTAAGCCATCGCGGGTCACCCATCCAGGCACTAACCGCGATCATCGGAACGTTGCTTAACTTTACACAAAGGTCAACCACTCTACCAACGTCGCTTCCACAGCAACGCTGTAGAAGTGATATGTATACATATAACTATACCCAGTTCCCGTTACATTAGGAAAATGGGAATATTTTCATAAATGCGAAGTTATTGTGCTAAATTTTTGCGATTTTAAAAATATATTGAGGGGAAAAAAATGGACGCGCATGCGCAGATACAAGTTTACAATAATTTAGGGAGATCGAGGTCAACACGTTGGGAAAGGTATTTTTGTTTTCGTTTTACGTATTTAACTAAAAAACTATTATTATGATATATATTTATATATGAATTTAAAAGCGGGTTTCGTGTTTTTCGAATCAAACAGTATTTCTTAAGCCATAAAATGCTGATTCCCGCGCCAATTGATGCATCTTGCAGCAACTCTTGTTGTATATATAAATTGCTAAACAAATGGTCTAATGCCGCATCACAAGAGTTATAAATACAAGTGATTATGTCGATAGCACACCTATTTCACAACTACTTTGATATTTATGTGAGAAAACCCTTATTTCGTAGTTATCACGTGACAGTTCACTTAACACGAACCATACAGGAATATTTGTATAATTGGTTGGCTGGTACCCGATAAAATGCTACGCCCATTGTCACGATTACATTGTAGTAAACAAAAACATTACGTAAAAGGTCAGAGGGCACTTCTGTGACAAACAATGTACAAATAACAAATCTGTCATCGACGTATGTGAAGGAGGAAGTACACAAGTGATATTTGCGCTTTCTAGTAAGCAGCCATGATATAGTAAGTATTTTAAATGCTGCTGTTTTTCCTAAATTATTTCTGTTACTAAATTACTTTTTAGTGTGAATGTTACGTATACAGATGTTTGTGGGTGAAGATGCCGTTTCCCCCCGTATTCATACGTTGTTTAGTATTCTCTTTATTTCGACTTTTCTTTCCCGGAATTCGTAAGAGAACATTATTTTGCGTGATAACGCATTTTTTCGCGACAATATATGTATGTTTGCATTCAAACGACTTTTTACGCATTTTTCCTACTGTTTTAAATGTTAAATTTTATTCTGTTCTTCACGACTTTCAACAACATTTATATATATGAATACTGTTTTGTGCTTCGTAATTTCTGCGATTGCGTACAATGTAGACCAAAATCAGCCTGCGCATGCATGCATTCTACTCATGGTTTACAACGATTGCTAGCCATACATAGATCGTAGCAAATCATATTCATATAGGGCAAAAATAATCCAAATCTCTATAAATGAATTTTTTTTATTTTATTTTTAAATATGGTTGGAAACATTGTGGCAAAAGGAGATATTGTTCATTACGATTAAATTTCCCTTTTGCCTTAACTTCCAAATACATCTGCAAGTGGGAAAAGTTTAACGAGTGTTGATTCCTTTAACCTTTGAGCCAATGATGATGCAATATAACATACACTGCTGACGCCTCTAGACTTTGTAGATAGAGTGTATTTACCATTCAATGCTTGATACGGGACATCTACAATGAGTGATTCTTAACGAGCGTGTAACAAAGAAAGCGTCAACACGAGTTTGTTACCCAATGGATAAGAATTCACGTATTAGTGATCAAGGGTAAATGATTTAGTAATAGTCCATACCGACGACCATACGTGGAACGGCTCATTTAGTTTTTTGCAGGTTTCTTCGAATACTCTATTTCGCTCACCTGAGCACGAACTGCGGTCTGAGCTATTTATGTCACTCACCGTTCGTTGTTGTCGCCCCGTTCATGATCCCTACAAACATATATTCCTCTTAACGAATGGAATGTTTTTGAAATAATATCACGAAAATGTTACTTTCAAATGTGTTCAAATAATTAAATCATATTTAGAGCTTTAGTTGCTGCGGCATCAAAAAAAAGGAAATGGCAATACTTCCTGTCCAAAGGTACTGGCCTGGTTTTAAAATTATTTTGCACAAATCTTCCTTGGGTGATTATCTACCATACCATGACTGTTAAAGGTATTCTGACCCATTGAAACACATGGCCGCCATAGGGCGGCGCTTGTTTTCCTTATATATGTAGAGTAGAAACTTTAAAGATATTTTGGAAAAAAAGTACTGACTCGATTAAAAAAGGTTTTTAGCACCAATATTCTTTTGGTGATTGTCTACTAAGAGTGTTCCAATTATACCGTTCGGATGAAAAACGTGGCCGTCCTTATATGTAAATATAGTCATTATTCATGTACAAAAGGCCTGTCCGGATTTGCAATCAATTTGACATAATAGTTCCTTGAGTAATTGTATATCAAGATTGTCCAAGTTATTCCAATCGGTTGATATGTATGACCGGAGTGTCGGGGCTTGTTGCACATATAGTTCTAAATTTAAAAAAAATATTATCATATAGTACTGGCCCGATTTGAAATTATTTTTCACAAATATTTCGTGCGTCACACTCTACCATGACTTTTCCAATTATACCGATCCGGTAAAAAGGTGGCGGGTAAGGTGCGTGGCTGATGCCTTTATTTGAAAATATATTTGTACAGATGTTCCTTGGGTAACCCTGTACGAGATTTGTTCAAATTATTCCTATCTGATGAAAAATATTGCCGCCGGGGAACACGGCTTGTTAGCCTTATATGAATAAGTCAGACCATTGAACACTATTAAAGTTTTATTAAATCAGGTAAGCAATACATAGTCCGCTTGTTTCTGTTTTCAGGCTTGCATAGACATAAAACAAAATCCTGATGGCGACCACGTCCATCTATCAAGTGCTCTGTTGGAAATTTCTTCTAATCTGTTTAAGTGAAGGAGAACCAAATAGGCACTTGATGTCAGCCGTTGTTGAAACAAATTCATCACAAACACACCCAGAGATACCAGAGACGCCTTTAACGGAATCTTTGTCGTATCTGATCGCCAAACAGACATCATTATGTGGCCAGTCATTCTTGTGTACTGTGGAAACACCAAGCAGCAACGGGCAAATGAATCGTGCGTGTTGTCAATCTTGTTCGTGTTCCTCGGATTGCGTTGAAAGTGGAACGTGCTGCATTGATTACGTATTCAAAAGTGTATTTGGTAGCATGAAATTTACAAATGTCAAAGTCTTATTTAACATTATCAAGTACTCTGATACTGACAAAAAGATTTCAATTGAAAACCTACTTGAAAACATCCTTATGTATACTGCAAATTCAAATAAGAGCATGCATATGGAAAAATCAAAAGGCCGGGCGGAATGTATAGTTCCTCCAACAGTTCAATTGGCTAGATCCTGGATGCCTGATAAATATTACGAAATTGTCACATCGTGTCCGGATAAAGGTCTAGACGAAACTATTGATATTAGTTTAGTATCTGACCGTTACTTTGATAACTTCCCTGTGACTTCATTAGAAACTGGGGTTACTTACATAAACAAATTGGTCCTTGCCTGCAGTGAACAGTCAGAAACACTTTTTGAATATTGGGAAATGTATATCAAATGTTTTGGGTCATCACAAACGCGTAGCTTTTTGCCAGTATATGTACGTCAGCCTTTCTTAATAGTAGATCGATGGGGACTCAATAACCATTGCGATTTGGTATTTGAACCAAGTGATGCTATGAGGAAACGACACGGTATTCACGAATGCTTGAAAGTTGATATAATGAGTTGCCCGAATGATCCAAAAAGCAAATCTGAAAAATTTCTTAACAATTTTTGTGAGAGGGAACGGCGTCACATAAACATCAGAGACCCCGATACAGACGAATGGAAAGTATACAACAACGTTGCTTGTATGATGTGCAACAACGAAACCATCGATCCTAACAATGTATGCAAACCCGTCACTAAGAATGATTATTACAAACTACAAATCAACACAGAGAGTTTGCCTAAAGACCGAGTGTCACTTGATGCTATGGCCGACGGTGGGTTACTAAACACTACGACATCGGATAGTCCTGTCAACAATTCTCTGTGCTCTCACGGATACACATATATATCAATACTGGTAAGTCATATTTTACTTCTTACTCCCATGAAACAAATTGTCTTGTTTTGTCTCTGTGGAAATTCCACCTCTTACTCCCATATAAATGATTTATGAACTGATCTGATTGATGTTAATCGCGTCAAACATGAACAATGTAACAATCTTAGCAGCACCTCTGCACAGTGGAACTTATTTTGGCAGTGAGTTTATAAATTTTCGTATTTTACTTCTAAGAAAGATATGTTAATTTTCCGCACATGTGACGGAAATGTGTGCGAAAAGGGGAACAATATTCTTTGAATGGAGTGTAAAAATGCAGGAAAATGAAAGATAGCTCGTCATGATAGCTACTTTTTAACGTTGTGTACAGTCAGATGCGTGTTTCTATCAGGCGAAGGTTTTACTATTTAAAGACCATCATCTCTTTAGAACACTTGCATAATGTTGCTTCAGCCAGTGAGGTTTGACTGTATCTGTCAACCGGTAACCCACTGCTTGGGAAGAATTATGCGTGTATGACAGGTGTAAAAAAGGCTAAGAAAACACATCTGTTAGAGAACTGGCCGACATGATGGAATACCGTTAAAAACGCATATTTGTCCCAACACACCCAACCTTCCATCGATCAACTCATTCACTAATCAAATTGTATCTCGGTGCACACTATCTACCCAAATTATGATTGGCTTTCTCTCGCGACTTCATCTAACCTTTCATCTTGACAAAGTAAGGTCTTTGGATGTTGTCTTTTCAAACGCCCGTTGATGAAAGACGAATTAACTAAATGACGCTGTTCGAAGTCGCTTTTATCATCAAACCTTGTAAACAGTATCAGTCGTACCGAGAAATAGATGTTAACCCTTGTTCTCTTGCAGACGTATTTTGACGCACCTAAAATATACGACTAACGCCATTCAATACTTACATCTTCAAAGTCGTCTGCTTAGATTGTGGGGAAGGGTTAATGCCTCCTGAAATTTACGAATTAACTTTTTGGGCTTAACCACTTGAAAATAAACATTATATTGCATGGTAATGTCCGGATCAGAAAATCTTTAAACACGTATTTCAGTCTTATGGCGGTCAACGGTATAACACACACACACACACACACACACACACACACACACACACACACACACACACACACACACCTGCATACTGCCATTCGTGCATATTTTGGTGTGTTATAAGGCAGTTGCTTTATTAACTCTTCTAAATGCATCGACATCTTCATTTATCCCTTTTAATATGTGATATATTAATGCATATATTGACCTAAAACTTGAAGTGAAGCTGAATTCGTTTACTTATATTATTATTGAATAGTGACTGATTTTCTCACTTAAACGGAATGCCACTTGAACCTATGAATTAAAGGTTTCTATATACACTATGGAGCAACAGAAGGAATGTGGCCATGTTTGAATTTAATTCCCATAAACTACAGAGGCGCCAATTATTCCATCTTTAATTTTATATTTCAGGCAGGATGCAGGAGATTATACTGTCCAAGAAGTATGTACATCGTTAACGGAAAATGTGTCCCTTTATATGAACAAGTCACAGGGGCTGCTTACAAAACGGTTTTCAACATTACAATTATTTCGCCAATTTCCAAAGATTTGAAGAATAACGTATTTGAAAGAGAACTTAACAGTTTTTTACAACATGATCTTCTAGATAGAGATATCTTCGACATTGAAGCAATCATTGTGCTACCTCTAATTCCCACCTACATGGTTGAAATCAGTTTTGCCCCACTTAAGTCTGATGGCTTTACTCCGAATGACGTGGCAAAGGCGGTCACCAGTCGATACTATACAAAGGCTAATATACGCGTGTCAAACTCTTTCTTTATTAGAATCGGTATAAGTCCAGCACCCGCGGTTTATTTTGATCACGCTATGGAGAGATCGAATACATTGAAATCAATCCGCCTTGTTAACAGATCGTCCACCATCCACAATCATTTTATTGATATATCTGAATCATACACTTGCTATCGCATTGCTTTAGAATGGTCAGATATTGCCGATGAATCGAAATATCATCACACAATACTAGCAAACGACCGAGATGTCTATCGAGTGGATTTTGATTGGGACGAAGGAAAACTGCTTGTTTGTTTGGAAACCTTGCTTATGCCTCGATATTTCAGAAAAGAGCCAACAAAAGGTATAGGTCGCTTTCCGGAACAAAACTTCAAGAAACCTAACGTTGACGACGATACAACATTATATCATATACTAATGGTAGTAATAGGGGTTGCCTTTATAGCCATTTGTGTTATAGCTAGACTGAGTTTGGATAAGATACAAAAGTGTTTAGCAAATACAAGAGAGGATACGAATGACAGAAATTAGTTATTTTGCTCGTACATGTTAGTGATTTGAGGGGGAAATTAACTATTACTTCTTACCAAACATATATGTTATCATTATATACAAAACTGGCAACACAAACATAGACATACATAATAAAATAAAGTAATTAGGCCACTTGATATAGATATAATAAATATATTTTGATCTCTTGCCAAATAAAAGTCTATTATAGGACTACGGTTAACCCTAGATTATACGATTCGTAAATTCTGGACATCGTCGCATACAACCACATTTTCTTGAACATCCAACAACTACCCAAAATGGAAGAGTTCACCATTTAAAAAAAGTAAAATAACAAGGTATATTTACCGAATATATATATATATCTATCTATCTTCATTGCTAGTTTTCTAGCATGTGAAACTGTAAGCAACGCTTGGTTATTTTTTTATTTTTTTTTGGAGAAGGGTGTCTAGCGTCGATAGCTTTGGTAATGATGATGGATATCAACCCATAAGTAGCGAGTGAGTCATTCTTCTTTCTGATGTTCGACGAGAGGCATTTCGATTTGCGTCATTCTTCTTCCACCAATTCGAGACATCGGTCAGTTATCCCCCTTTAATACTCTCTACATCTAGCTAGGTAGGTCCTTTCATTTGGTTTCCTCTGTTTTTATCATTGGTTTCTTTGCACTGGATGGTGCACATATAATTGCATTTTCTTGGCCAACTGTTATTAGATTGATTAGTAATTCCACATTTGTTTTCTTTAAACACTGCTATGTAAATTTTCTCTTTTGAATCATCACTTTAATTAACACATTTATGATTAAAGTGTACAGAGTAATTGCAATATCTCATTGCGAAATAGCGATAAAGACAAAGGATTCCAACTAAAAGAACCTACCAACTCTTCCTTGGTCTTTATCTGACAAGGGAGATAATATAATTATCATTAATGTCCCTCATTGGTTAAGCAGTAAATGCGGGAAAGTAGACAGTTATCTGAGAAGAATGTTGTGTCGAGTACTGGTGCGAGAAAGACATGAACCCAGTGAAAGGTGAACTGGTCGCCGTATTATTATTTACATATAAGCCACAACTACTATGTTCAAAGTATTTGGTATGACACGGACGGGGATCTAATCTGTGACCTCCCACACTCGATGAGGACGCCTTACAACAACATCACCGAGGCAGTCTCTGAAGACAGTCCCTTCGACTTATTTTGAACATCACATTTATTTATGAACCTAATGGAATTACCTCATTATCAGCAATTTCCCGTTATATCGGTTGACTTTAAAAAACATTATAGCAAACGGTAAACAAAACCTCTTAATGAGCATTTGCTCATGTTGACACAATATTTTCAAATCTATTCAATACTTGGCTTTCAATGTTTAAAAATTCGTCTGCGGCAGATGTATCGTACATAGGAAATTATTAACCCTCTCCTCATACGTCAATTCTGCAGCTGACGACTTTGAACGTATTTTGTCAAAAAATAGAAAATCTCCATAATTGAATGGATAACCTATGACAAAAAGTGGAAAACATTGTGGCAAAAGGAGAAATTGCACGTTTTGTGCAATTTCTTCTTTTGTCACTATGTTTTCAAAAAGCCTTCTGCTGCAGAGGTGTCAGAAAGCGTCTATATGAGGGAAAGGGTTAATCAGTATGGTATCAAAATGATGTCATATTTCTGTTGTAAAGAGCGTGAAGAGAATTCTGTATCATTGACAAGAGAGAACGGAGTTGAATTGTAAAAGTAGATAGGAATAAATGGAATTGGCATCAATTCTCCAATAAATGCTTCAAATTTCCGTTAGCTTCAACATCGGTTTAATCTGTTCACTACATTTTTTTCTATCTATGGTATATATTTTGTAATATAACATTTATGGGTTTATACAAATAATTGTATTTTGTGGGGACAAAAATATATATGTATTGTTTATATTATGGGCCGATGGCCTAAATATTTTAAATAAAATATTTGGAAAAAAAAAAAAAAAAAAAGTAGTATGATTGTTCATGTTTGGGTCAAGGAAGTAAAATATGTTTCTGTATTTATCTTCAAATAGTTCAGATCTCACTGTCGATTCGCGGTAGATCAGTCTGTAACGACATAGGATGGTTCTGAGAAATGTGCAGTGTAACTGTTCCATATCTTTATACTGGTGGTCAACTTTTAGTTCTGCGCCGTAATTGAGTAAATAACCAACAAGGTACTATACACTGTCCAATTGCGGTGGGTTGAGTCTATAACCAACAAGGTACTCATACACTGTCCAATTGCGGTGGGTTGAGTCTATAACGGCGAGAGTTATCATTCTCGGTCATCTTTTATTTCTTCGCCATAATTTAGTATAGAACCAACAAGGTGCTCATTCACTGTCGAGTCGTGGTAGTTCATCCTATAACGACGAAGGATATCAATCCTGGATTCGTAATCCAGAGTCAGCTATTGATTGTTTCAGATGACTGGCAAACGTTATTGCGACGAAGTTCCTTTGCATTTCTCCAATGGGTTACAAGTAGTCTACGTGGACAGCTATACAGTTTGGAAGGATTGTGTAAGGAGTACCGGTGCTAGAAAGTCAGGAAACATATTGTTCTGCGAACAGGACTCCGTTATATGACTGAATCAAAGTGCTGAAAGCGCTAATGGCATAGGGGCATATGTAAGTTGAAAATATATGGCATAGATACTATGGACAAACATTGTTGAAACAATAAACAATGACCTTTAAAACAAACCAAACCAAAAATGTGTGAAACAACACATACTGCCTGCCAATAACATATACCTTATTTATCAAAGTTTGACCCCTTTCTTGTATAAAGAAAATAAATCAGGAAGGACAAAAGATTGACAAAAAAATGAGCAGCGATCCTTGATTAAAATATTTCCAGTTCAGAAATCACTAAAGATCCACAATGTATATTGTTATCATGCTGATAAGTGAAAGACAATCGAAAGCATGCTAGAGTTATGTTTCTTTTTGCACTGCACATCTGTAGCTCTGAGTTCCCTATACACCAAATCTTAAATTGATACATTGGACATCTATTGAGACAATAACCGAAGAAATGAAAAAAATGAGTTTACACCTAAAAAACCAGATAAGATTTGTGTTCAAGATATTGTATCGATCTCCTAAAATCCCAATGTATACGTGTGACGACTTTGAAATTGATCCGCGAAACAGAAACAAAGTGTTGACACATTAATGCAAACCGTAACGGACAGACGGACGGATGGATGAACACAAAGACGGACAGACAGTCAGTCGCTCCAGACAAAGTACACAGCTTGGGGAAGCCCTCATTAACGAACACGGGCATTTCACGGAACGCATGTGTTGCATGCGAAAGTCATATAATAAGTGAGAACATGGAACAACCAAAAATATACACACTCCAAACGCAGCATGCTAAAGTTATGGTAATGGTGCACTGCAAATCTGTAGGCCATAAGTTACCTACAAACCAAGTTTGAAATGGATACAATGGAAATTAATTGAGACAATCGCTGAACTAAATAAGGAAAAATGGAGATAACTAATAAAGAGACCAGAGTTATGTACTTAGTACTTTGCCGTTCTCCTGATCACACGGTATAAGTGTGACCACTTTGAAATAAATCTGCCATACAGTAACAACGGGTTGACCAATACATGCAATCCATGACGGACGGACGAATGCACATTCAGGCAGACAGCCGGCCGGACGCCGGATTATACCTCCAAGCTTTACAGACAGAGACAACTCATAACGTATTGATTACAGAAGTCGTACGAGGTTAATTTACAAAAACCTATTTAGACTACATTTCTAGTTTATTTGTCAACATATACATCAAAGACTAGATAATACATTGACGGATGTTGAGTTTTCAATTAACGCAAATGCATATACATTATAAATGTTGTCCCCAAATCGCTAGAAGCGCCTCAATTATAAAATAAATAATGACCTTGCGGTTATAACTCGTGTGTATGTTGACATTTTCGGCCAAATTTCTTTCCGACGTTTGACAAAAGTCAATGCGACATGCGTCATTCGTCTTTCATTAATGGGCTAAGTCTATGTGGAAAAGCAGCCAGTTGCTTGGGAAGATTGTTGTGAAATACATTTGTAGGTGAACTGGCCGCCGTGGTATTACTGAGGAAATGTTAAAAAAAAGGCGTTAACCCCAATCAATCAATGTTGAAATTACCTTATCTCTAATTTGTAGATTTAATTTCCTATTTTGAATAGTGATGAAAAACTTGTGGAAAAAGACAAACTTGCTGATTATCATTCATCTGTTAAGCGGAGTCAAATGTGTCTAAAAGGGGCAACGGTTAAAATAATAACTGTAGACAAATGTTTTCGTTATCTAAGTTATAGAAAAGAATTGATTCATGTTTCAAAGCATTGTTTGGAAAGGAGGAATTGCTCATTGTCAGCAATTGCTCCGTTTGTAAATACACTTTCAACATTCGTATGTAACTAAGTAGCTATAACGCAAACGGTTCAACCCTTTCCCGCTTACAGTCGCTTGTTGACGCATGTGCAGCAGATGGCTGCCAAATTGTTTATCGTGACTCATTTCCTCTTTTTCTACAAAGGTTTCAACTATATATTTTCCCCCTTGATGTAAGGCAACATTGCTCGTTATCATTCATCTCTAGCATGTTATTCAAAATGTGCCGAGTAAAAGAATGTCCATAGTAAAACGATCAAATATGAAAAGAATTAATTTGAAACGTGTTTGAAAGCATTGTGTGAAAAGGAGGAATTACTCATTGTCAGCAATAGCTCCATTTTCAACAATATTTTCAATATTCGAACTGTTATAGTATCACGGAAATGGTTCCGCTACCACGGGGAGGGTGTAACCATTTTCCGCTTACAGATGTGCAGCAGACGACAATCGAAAACATTGTTACAAAAGGAGAAATTTCTTATCGTAGGCAATTTCTACTTTTGCCACAATGGTTTCAACTCCTTTCAATAATTTTATTTACAGTGATTTTCACATTTCTCTATATAAGTCGACGGTTGTAAACTAATGGGGTCACAGCACGATCGACGTTACCTAACACAACTGACATTGAGGTCAATTTGTTCTCATTAATTAATGTAAGCGGAGGGTTTTCATGATTCGGTCGAACCAATTTAACCAATCAAAACTCGATTTTGGCGTAGGAATTCAATCTAGTGGACTGTGGTTGCAGCCGTAATCCGACTTTTCGAAAGCTGCCTGAGTATGAGATAGGGGCGACACGCCCCTATCTCAAAAACAATATCAAGCTTCAATCGACCAATTAGTTTATTTATAACGATATCAAACTCCAATCGAACAATCAGCTAAGTTATAACGATATGAAACTCCAATCGACCTATCAGTTCAGTTATAACGATATCAAACTCCAACCGACCAATACGTTTAGTTATTACGATATCAAACTCCAATCGACCAATCAGTGCAGTTATAACGATATCAAACACCAATCGACCAATCAGTTCAGTTATAACGATATCAAACAGCAATCGACCAATCAGTTCAGTTATAATGATATCAAACTCCAATCGACCAATCTGTTCAGTTATAAAGATATCAAACTCCAATCGACCAATCAGTTCAGTTATAACGATATCAAACTCCAATCGACCAATATGTTCAGTTATAACGATATCAAACATCAATCTACCAATCAGTTCAGTTATAACGATATCAAACTCCAATCGGCCAATCAGTTCAGTTATAACGATATCAAACTCTAATCGACCAATCAGTTCCGTTATAACGATATCAAACAGCAATCGACCAATCAATTCAGTTATAACTATATCAAACTCTAATCGACCAATCAGTTCAGTTATAACGATATATAACGCCAATCGACCAATCAGTTCAGTTATTTGTTTTACATTGATTGTGAATCTGGTTCGTTTAAATTGTATTAAACACTCTCCGTGTCTGCTTCTTGGGTATTCAATTAGTTTTTGTGCACATTTTCGGTTCAATCAGTTCAGTTATAATGATATCAAACTCCAATCGACCAATCTGTTCAGTTATTACGATATCAAACTCCAATCGACCAATCAGTTCAGTTATAACGATATCAAACTCCAATCGACCAATCTGTTCAGTTATAACGATATCAAACATCAATCTACCAATCAGTTCAGTTATAACGATATCAAACTCCAATCGACCAATCAGTTCAGTTATAACGATATCAAACTCTAATCGACCAATCAGTTCCGTTATAACGATATCAAACAGCAATCGACCAATCAATTCAGTTATAACTATATCAAACTTTAATCGACCAATCAGTTCAGTTATAACGATATATAACTCCAATCGACCAATCAGTTCAGTTATTTGTTTTACATTGATTGTGAATCTGGTTCTTTTAAATTGTATTAAACACTCTCCGTGTCTGCTTCTTGGGTACTCAATTAGTTTTTGTGCACATTTTCGGACATGTCTTATTCTGAACCATTCTCACGTGAGTCGAACTAAACACCCATGGATCACTATGCCGGACAATCTATCTATGAGGCACTGTGTCTGGCAAAAAAATAGTTATGTTTCTACATTAGGGTTTTGATGATCCGTGACTGACCTGTGAGCCAGAGAGTCCTGATTTGGATAGTATAACAACTCTTGAAAATGACAACATTGTTTTTACAAATATATATTGATCAAACACCAAAACAGACACGTATCCTTATTGTCTTACTTGTAGCTGTACTGTATTGTGTTTTGAGATAGTGAGTTTAATACCTGACAGGCTCTCAGGACAAAAACATTACGAACACGAAAAACACCACGGGAAAACTAGTCTTAACATAAGCTTGATAGCAGAAAATACATAGAAACTGAGAAGAGATTGCTGGAAATGGCGGAACATTTCTACCATGTGTTCCTCTTTAAACACAACTTCTTTACTAAGATGATAATTTAGAGAAAGTGACCTTCGAAACAGCATAACAAGGTTGATTTGATCGGATTTCTTCAAGTCAACTCGTTAACTCTTTTAGATTTTCGTAAAATAGTAATGCGAATGATGCCCGATTTATGCCGATTTGACTCGGATTGATTTTTTCGTTCGATTATACATTATTAATATATCTATAAATTGCTGGACAAATAGATTGATGTTGAATCACAGGCGTAAAACGATGACAATGAATCATGTCAACAGCACAATTAGTTCATATCTGCTTTGATATGTATTTCTATGGTTACCTACTTAGTAATATTAATCGTTGTTTAGTTTGTGATAACCAAGCACGCCCCTGTTCACGAGTATATTGTAAAAAAACAACACGTAAAACATCAGATGGCACTTCTGTGATATACTAATAACGATTCTGTAATCGACGGACGTGAACTTGAAATTATATTAGTGTTATTTGCGCTATCTAGTATACAAACATGCTATAGTTTTATATTCTAAAATGCTGTTGTATTTCCCTAAATGATTTCCTTTTTTGAGTGACATTTTAGTATAAATGTTACGGAGACACTATGTGTATATTAACTATATTTTCATTTGCATTATTTCTACTGTTTCAAAAGTATCTTTTATTCTGCGCTTCACGATTTTCAACAACCTGTATATATGTATATACATGCATGGTGTTTTAGCAAGATGTTCCAATTGTTACTTAATGTGCTACATATCTGTTGTACGTGGGAAAGGCTTAACATAGGAACTAGTTTCAACTTTTTTGAAAACGTTAAACCAGCGCATGAAACTTTACTTGAATTTATTTCTTAAACTGTAAATTTACCAGTTGATATAAGAGTTGAAATGCTGTCTACATTTACAGTGATAAATTAAATACAGTTCAGTTAATCCGATCACACTTTGTTTGTAATTACCAGAAGATTTCATTTCATTTAAGTATTCTGGATGATCACATCGCATCCGTGATAAAACATGTTGTCGGCTACATATCGGCAAAATACACCGATATCGTGTTTACCGCGATATTCATGAATGTGAAACTGCAACAGCGAAGAACGAAATTGATCTTGAAACAGATATATCTGTGGTTTATATCTTTTCATGTCTGCATTTTACGATGACAATTGAACTCAAAGTTAACTTTGAATCAAGTATGTACTGAACATGAAAGTCAGATTATTAAAAGCAAAGCAAATGAAAAATGTATGTGAAATTACGATAAAAATGATAATCTATAAATAGACTATAGATGAATGGTACTGTCTTTTATTTCAGCTCCTAACTTGATTCGGGAACCAGAGTCGCTGCGCGGCCGCTTACGACATTTACTAACTAGACTAAATTGAGATCGGTTTAAAACGCGTTGGTGAATACGGATTAAATCTAAAACGTGGACTAAATATTAAGATTTAGATTTAGTCAAAAATATAAATTAAAACGTTTAGTGAATACGGGACGTAGCTTCTTCGTCTAATTACTGCATAATAGATCATAGGATGTAAGGAACCAGACTACATTTACCAATTCAATAGAAGGGTTCTCTATTTTAGTGTTTAGGCTAGATACAGTATGAATTTCGCTTAAATAAAAATGTACATACATTCAATTAATATACTGGCCTTTGTCTTTTGTTTTTAATTTGTAAAACTCACACATGTATAAGGGATGTTTTAAAAGTCATTACTTTAAATTAATGTACTTAGTAAGGACACAGAGAAATCAAGATATGTGATCACGCTGGCAGGTCTAAATATTCTACTTGTCCGAAATTTCTAAGCATCCCTACAGGAAGCCTTCTCCTGGCGGCTTCCAATAAATGAAAGTCTTTTTTTTTATTTAAAGAGTTGGACATTTTTGCAAAGTGAGAAATTGTTCATAATGAGCAAATTTCAAACACATTTGCATGTGGGAAAATGCTAACGAGATTGAATGATCGATTTATTGGGGTTTTAAGCTATTTTCAACAATATATCAACTCGACAGTTCCCTGGGTAAACAAACCAGTTCTAGGCTAGTTCTAGGCCAGGAAATGTGCCTTGTTTGTTATTAGTGGGTTATATTAGAAGGGATAATAATTCACGTATAAATCAATCAAAGGTAAACAAATGTTTGGTAATTTATAGCGATGATCAGTTCTAGTACGTGACGTTATAGTTTCATAAATGTAACAGTGTCATGGTCGTGACGTAACATATCTGACGTCATTTCGCATCATACGGCAAACTGATGACATCCCGTGGGAATCATTTCTCACTAGGAATGTATGAACCGCTTAGTCCAAACATAGTACAGTAGGCACGCTGGTGTCATCCCGTGGGAATCATTTCTCACTAGGTATTTATGAACCGCTTAGTCCAAACATAGTACAGTAGGCACGCTGGTGTCATCCCGTGGGAATCATTTCTCACTGGGTATGAACCGCTTAGTCCGAACATAGTACAGTAGGCACGCCGCGAGGCATTCGAGTAAACTGTGGAGATGAAATCCTATAA
This sequence comes from Serripes groenlandicus, assembly GCA_031761405.1. Taxonomy (NCBI): domain Eukaryota; kingdom Metazoa; phylum Mollusca; class Bivalvia; order Cardiida; family Cardiidae; genus Serripes; species Serripes groenlandicus. The sequence goes on along the minus strand of JASEVX010000004.1, from coordinate 124,356,800 downwards.
AATAACAACACTCAAACGTCGAAAAACGCGATAAAAACTAACCCGAATGGTGTAAGAGGTATACAATAGATTCTTCCGAACTTAAATTTGGATTTATATTTTCTCATTTTCACATCTACTGTTAGTTTTCAGTGACAACAAATGTTCAGTATAAAGCAACATGCGTTTATATTATGCATGCAGTAGTTATAAATGTATACAACATTATATGATTCACACACAGATATGGACTGAAAAAAGGAATGATATAATAATGTATCGGCCACACATATAAAGTTTACACCTACGTGTTCGACAGTTGATCTGGTGCTCGTGCATTGCTTCTCCTAAAGGCCATAATCTGAATGAAGGCAACCTCTAGAACGTATCTGTTCAAGACAACAGGCTGAATGTTAGGCATCTCTGTTATGCAAAGATGATCATCAATATTCCCGATGGTTAAATTGCTCTCCTTGCAACATACATTTTCGTCTGGTAACGGCATTACGATGCAATTATAGCATGAACAAAACTCCTCCTTAGAAGTCGGGACTTGTGCGATCTCCACTTCTTGATACACATTATTCCTTTCCATTTCCAAAAGTTCGATGTCTGAATACTCTGGTTCAAAATTATATGCGATAATCTCGTCTACTTCGTACTCCATAATTATAAGAGGGTGACGTTCCAAACGTCGAGTTAAGAAACAAGAACAAAATGGGAGTCAAAACGTCGAAAATGAGAATATATATATAGTCAAAAGGAAAATATATTGTCTTTATACTATGCCGTAAAATAAACAGTTTGTAGTTAATTGTGATAGATCTATTCAATAAGAGTTGTGTAAATAAATAAAACGAATAAAGCGATGGCATAATGAATTTGTTTGTTGCAGTTTTAAAAAATAAATTGCTGTGGCAATTATGAATATTATATGTGTAATAAGTGCATGGTTCTTTATATTTAAAAAAAGTTAAGTGATGAAATAACTACGGAAGCCCTGGAGGGACATTTGTTACTTATTATTTGTTTGTTATAAACTATTACTTATTACTTGTAATTTATAACTTATTTGTTATAACTTATAATTTATAACTTATGCTCACGTACTATTTACGGCGGGAAATCGTGTTGTTCATCGGGTGCATTTGTAAAAAGGTAAGAACTATTTAATTGACTGTGTATGCGATTAATTAATTGAAATAACAAATCTATCATGATTAAATGAGGGTAATATTCTCATTTTCAAGAACCATATTCTACACGAAATACGCATTAAGTTTTCTAATTGTATTTAAAAAGTGTATTCGTTAATGTAATTGGTGTAATCAGCAGCTAATGTGTACTGTCATGCACACACTTGAAAAATAATGTATGAACCTTCAATTAGTCTTTTCCATATACAGAATTGAATAGTTCGTTGTTATTGTTGCATTGAACAATTTTTCAATTCACCCGATATTCAACACCCTTTTAAATGCATTAAAAGTGGTTTTTTCGTGACTCAGGATGCGTGTATATTACGGTTTTCGTATGTAAATGGATCGGGACTGATTTTTGCTAGAATCGGGATTTAAAATGAAGGGGCGGATGTTATAACCCTATAAAGCTGGGGATGTTAAAATTAGAAGAACACTAGTTGTCTGTGTTAATGTACAATACCAATTCTCTGTAAAAGTAGTTCTTCTTTATTTGCAGGCTGCCAATTTAACAATGTTTTTGAGGGCTTTTATTTGGTCTACGTTGGTTGTTTTGCTGTTGGAAATAAAGTCTTCTGGAGCTGTAGTACCCTCTTATTTGCCATTAGAACGACAAAGTGCACTATCGAGACTTCAGCTGTTCACCGAGTACTTTTATGCTGGATTTAAGTACTTTGAAATTGTCCTTCTTTTATGTAGTCGACACAACATCAACATAAGTATTCGACATTTGAAGCGCATATTGAAGACGAACAACTTGCGTCGTCGAAACGATGTGAAAACACCGCTAAAGGACGTGGAAGACCTTATCAGGAAAGAAATTAAACTCAGTGGACAATGTATTGGCTATAGAAGTATGTGGCGACGTTTAATACACGATTATAAAATACAAGTTAAAAGAAATGACGTTATGAGGTTGATAAGAGAAGTTGATCCAGAAGGTGTTTCTTTACGCAAAGCTCATAAGCTGAAGAGAAGACGGTACTGTGTACGTGGTCCTAATTACGTTTGGCCTGTAGACGGATATGACAAACTGAAACCATTTGGTCTATGCATTCATGGATCGATTGACGGATATAGCCGACGAATAATGTGGTTAGAGGTTGGAGCAAGTAACAACAATCCGAAATGTATCGCATATTATTATCTGGAAACAGTCAATAGTATAAAGTGTGCTCCAAGAATTCTCCGAACTGATTGTGGTACTGAAAATTCGTATCTCAGTTTCTTACAACCATTGCTTCGTCGTGGTCACCAAGACTCAATGGCGGGACTCAAAAGTTTCATGTACGGGAAAAGCACTGCGAATCAAAGAATTGAAGCCTGGTGGGGCCACCTAAGACGTCAAGGTATCCACTGGTGGATAATTAAACTTAAAGATTTACGAGATCGTGGTCGATTCAACGCAATTGATCCTGTTCACATAGAATGTGTACGATTTTGTCTCATGGATGTTTTACAAGCAGAATTGGACCGGATAGCACAACATTGGAATTGGCACAATATACGCACGCAAAAGGATAACACCGAGCTTCCATGTGGTAAACCAGATATTTTGTATTACGTTACTGAACTACACGGTGGATATGAAATGCGGAAAACAGTTGATGTTGGTGATTTAAAACTTTGCCAAGAAATGTATACTGCTCCAAAACAAAAATGGTGTGCAGAGTTCTTTGAACTGGCTTACTGCCTTAAACCAGACCTCCAGGTTCCATGTAACGCAGACGATGGTTTCAAGTTATACGAAGAATTGATATCGCTTTATGAACAAGCTTTATAAGATACCTAAAAATGTGACTAAGACATTAAACTGTCCGGAAATGCTATTTACGTGTATTTAAGCCATATAAATTGATAATTCAATTCCAAGGCATCTCATTGTTCGTTTTTTTCCGCCTCATTTGTGCATTGACCCCCGATTGTTTTTATTTCAATGAATGTATATTGTTTTATGGCGCATCGACAGCTAAGGTCATTTAGCAAGCAATTAAATTTAATTATTCATGATCCCTGGGTAAACAAACCAGTACTAGGCTAGAAAATGTGCCTTGCCCAAGGGCTGTTTTTATTTCAAGGATATGCAATGTCTCGGTGCAAGTACTGTTATATTTCCTAAATATTCAGTTGCATGTATCTCAAACAAGCACTTCTCCATTCGAATTAGTTTTCTTAATGACCACTACATACAATTGTATCGCAAAGCGGGACATCCCAATCACAACGTTATTTTGACCTGTGCCTCGAGTGGCATTGACCTTTGAACTCTGACCCTGAAAAATCAATAGACTACATATTTTTAAAGTTGGGGACAAGAATGACAAAGTTTGATAATCAGTGGGTTCTCTAAAGTGAGCAAGACATTCTGAGAATTTCCTCTAGTGACCTTGACTCTTGACCCTGGAACACGTATGCCTACTTTAATTATCCTCAGTAATAAGATGCTCTCTTAATCGTGCTTAAAATATGTTGTATACAGACAGACACAACCACACAGACGCGTGGCATCAATGCTATATCCCCTCCACAAAACATTGCAAAGACATATTTAGAAACATGAGACCCGAAAGTAATCTACTGACTATATTGTGCATATAAATATCAGATAGGCAGTGAACGTTACTAATTTTGGCAGTTTCAAAGGTCACAATCCAGTGGTCACACTCCAGTCATGCATGGTAAAGGAACCAAGCACTTATTGATATCTAACTACTGTATTGTGAAAATTAATTTACCGCATACAAGCGCATACATAAATCGGTCCATTGCACTCAAAAATAGGTAGTCGTGGTACTTTCGTGAATGTTCGTTTAATCCAGTCCAGTATTGTGTCTACCTATTATCGGGTGCAGTGGTCCGAATGATTACGTCAGGATTCCGCGGTCAAATATATTTCACAATATAAGTTAGTTAAACATAGAATATAAATAACTTAAGGTGATATTGTGTTCACAGGCAATCTCATTTAAATATTCAGGAGCATGTGCTATTTTTTGTTCAATGAAATCACACGATACAACCAAATCTCGGTTCTATACACTTGACAATTACCGCTTCTCTATCTCTCTCGTTTATTTATATACATTATCATTCCTGGTTATACCTAACTAGGTTGTAGGCTTCAATTTGACTGAGCGACGCAAGTGTCAATCTGAGACGATCTGTTTGAGGCAGGCATTTTGTTTTATTGGTATTTTACGCCGCTTCCAACATTATTGCAGTTATATCACGGCGACAGTTCACTTATTCATGATCCCTGGGTAAACAAACCAGTACTAGGCTAGAAAATGTGCCTTGCCCAAGGGCACTCCACAATGACCATCGTGCCGCGCCTGGGGATCGAACCCGGGACACCCGGTTTCAAATCGCCGACGCTACAGTTAAGAACAATTGACAAATTTGCCTTTCACGCTCCGCTCTGTTCCGTTCCGTTCCGCTGCGCTCACGTTCCATTCCGCTCATAAAACGTTCACTCATTCATAACATTGTGATTGCCTTTTTTCCGTTCCGCTCAGATTGAGCGAAGCATTCATGTGATTGGATTTTTACGTTCATTATGATTGTTTCGTTCAGAGCGCAAAAATTCCGTTCCGCTCATAAAGCGTTCCAACTTTGTTCCAATCACGTTCCGCTCAGATTGTCAATTTGTCAATTTCATGATGTTCTTAAGTGTAAGACGTCTTGAAATTGACAAATGTACCGTTCACGCTCCGCTCCGCTCTCGTTCCATTCCGCTCATAAAGCGTTCACTCATTCATAACATTGTGATTGCTTTTTTCCGTTCCGCTCAGATTGAGCGAAGCATTCATGTGATATGATTTTTTCATTCATTATGATTGTTTCGTTCAGAGCGCAAAATTCCGTTCCGCTCATAAAGCGTTCCAATTTCGTTCCAATCACGTTCCGCTCAGTTTGTCAATTTCATGATGTTCTTAACTGTAACCCAGATCTATATATACCAGCGAGCGAAGTTTAGGTCTGGTTGTAATGAGATTGGTTCACAGACTTAATTGAAGGATTTTTCCAATTTTGAAGGACGAAAATCCAGTCATGCATTGGTACGTTTGCGAAAGGATCCGAACTTTCATTAATATTTAAGTACCAAGTTGGATAAACACTAACAACTTAAGACTAGATTTGCTCTAGTGCCTAGTTTTAACACCACATGAACCAGTTTCAAATTTGGTACTAGATTGAATAGAGACAAACATTCTGTTCAACTTTCATGAAGATCAGATAAAAAAAGAGTGGCATTTAAAGTGTCCACATTTGTTTTTCTGATAGTGCCATTGTGACCAAATATGCCATAGTGATCTATATTGTTTTTTACCTGATATGACCCATCTTACGACATTGACTAGATATCATCAAGACAAACATTCTGACAAAGTTTCAACTTGCTCATTGTAAAAATGCGGCCTCCGGAGATTGAGAAATATTTTCCAATATGACCCATATTTGAACTTGACCTAGATATAATTCAGACACACATCCTGACAAAATTTCATGAAGTTCGGATGCAAAATGTAGCCTGGAGAGTGTTAACAAGGGCAATTGTTGACGACCCACGACGGACAGACGCCGGAAAAAATATGATCACACTAGCTCACCTTGCACTTCGTGCACAGGTAAGCTAAAAATAAAATGTTTAAACTCAAAGGAAACTAAATTATCAAGCATTTATTTTAACAAATAATTGAACTGCTTACAAAAGGTAACAAGAGGACCATGCTGGTCTCATATCGCTTACCTTATTTAAAAGAACTTAAATGGTTTTCAAGTTTTCAACATATATACATATAAGGAAAACAAGCCTAGGGCCGCCATGTTCTTCTACGGATTATGATCACACTAGCTCACCTTGCACTTCGTGCACAGGTAGGCTAAAAATAAAATGTTTAAACTCAAAGGAAACTAAATTATCAAGCATTTATTTTAACAAATAATTGAACTGCTTACAAAAGGTAACAAGAGGACCATGCTGGTCTCATATCGCTTACCTTATTTAAAAGAACTTAAATGGTTTTCAAGTTTTCAACATATATACATATAAGGAAAACAAGCCTAGGGCCGCCATGTTCTTCTACGGATTAGAAGAATTTCGTTAATCTTGGTAGAGTGTCACCCAAGAAACCTTTGTTGCAAATTATTTTAAAATATGGCTAGTACTTTTGGACAAGAACACTTTTAAAGTTTCAACTGTATACATAATCAGAAAACCGAGCCCCCGCCCCCTGGTGGCCATTTTTAACAACTTGGAATAGTTTTAACAATCTTGGAATATGGTCATCCAAGGAACATTCGTGCTTACTTTTTAAATCAGGCCAGTACGATAGGACAAAAATATGTTTCAAGGTGTTCCTTTCTGTTGCCATGGCAATCAAAGTTTTACATAAAATTCAAATTATTTGAACAATTCTGAAAGAAGACTACCTAAGGATCATTCCTGTGGAATTATTTTAAAATTGTACAATTGGTTTAGAAGTAGAAATATTTTTAAGTTGTTTGAAGGATAATGTGAACAGACAGACAACGATGTTGGAAGGTGAGTGATCACAATAGCGTACCTCACACTTGGTGCCCAGGTGAGCTCAAAACACTAACAGAGTATTGTTATTTACATAGCACTAGCTTTGATTATTCATGACAGAAGAACAAAAGCACCATGATGGTTCTATATTGTTCACCTAATTTTAACAGAACTTCAGTAGAAGTCACACACCTTTATATAGAAACAGTATGCAGTACTGTACCTGGCAAGTCTCATATTTGCCTGATGCAGTAAAATGATGCGAGTTAATGGCATGACAAAAGTTTTTACAGATGAACATTTATGTTTGTCAATGGATCAGAATAATCTGAACAATCTTGGTAGGGGATCACCCAAAGAACATTGGTGTAAAATAGTTTCAAACTGAGCCCTGCTTTTTAACAGATCGGATTATTTTTAACAATATTGGTAGAAGGTCAACCAAGGAGCATCTGTGAAAAATGCATTTCCAAAAGATGTTTCAATGTTTTCCTTACTATTGCTGTTGTTTGGACAAGACGATTTTTGCATTGAATTAAACGTTTTGAACAATTTCGAAAAATAACGAAATAAGGAGCATTAATGTGACACTATTTTAAAAATTGTCAATTGGTTTAGGAGAAGTTCTTTAAAGTAAAATGTGAACAGATGGACAAACAGACGGACAAACAGTGTGTGATCACAGTAGCTCATCCTGCACTTCGTGCTCAGGTGAGCTAAAAAGAATTAAGCTATTGACCTGTATCATGAATATTTATGTCTTCTTGCACATAACTGAACAATATACATGCAAATACACAGCAAATATTAAATAGTAGGATAACTTCAATATTGTCTGTGCAAGCATTATCGTGGTTCCTACACAGATGAGAAAAAATAAGATATGTTTGCAAAACAGGTATGACTTCAAATGGAGGCCAATTACTTCATTGCTTAACCCTTTCCCACATACAACAAATCTGCAGCAGACGACTTTAAAAACATCTAGATAAAAAGTCTGCACAAACTGAATGTATAACTGTTAAATAGAATTCATTGTGGCAAAAGGAGAAATTGCCCATAAAGAGCAATTTCTCCTTCTGCCACAATGTTTATAAAAAGTCAGAGGCGTCAGAAACCGTCTGTATGTGAGAAAGGGTTAACCTCGACATTCAAGGTCACAGTGAAAAATGTCTTGTTACACAACAGCAAATAACAAATTGTATCTTCTGAATGTTAGGTATTCTACATAAGTTGGAAAATTACACTGCCACAGTATCAAGGCACTTTGAGTAAAACCCTAACTGTCATTGTTCATTAAATCCTTTGTTGTATTTCAACTTTCTGATATACAAGCTATTTGTATGAGGCAACTTTGTATCAGTTTTGAGTACACATGGAACTGGTAGGACCCAGCAGTATCCGATTTTAATACTGGTACCGCTTAAAAATACTGACAATGTCTATCAAAATTCAGTCTTATGGCTATTGTTCAAACACTTTAACTATCTTCAATGCATCTGGTCTTTCAACAGGTCGGTAACTAAGACCTTTTTCTAAGACACTGTAAATCGCTGCATTCACTTTACTAGCAAGTCCTTGTAAACCATCTGGCTGGGCTTCAAGTCTCATTCTCTCTATCGTGTACTGCACAGGGTCTGCATCTTGGTGAATGGGATAATCCCAAATAGGTGTTTCACAAAACACTTCCACCAAAGTGCAACAAAGGGCCCATACATCAGTCTTCGGATTTCCACTGTTCTGTTGTAACAAAACCTCTGGAGCTTGATATGCTGGGGTTCCCGGCTGTGCTGAACCTCCTGCCAATGTAGTCATTATGGTATTCATAGTCTTTAACTTACTGAGTCCCATATCACAAAGTTTTACAACACGAAAATCATTAGACACCATTATATTGTCAGGTTTAATGTCCCTATGAATGATAACTGGACGTTGGCAATGTAGATAAGCGACTGATTGCGATACTTTCTTTGAAATATCCAATTTGGTAAGCCTACTTAAACTTTCACGTTCATCACCGAAAAGCATGTCGTCCAACGTATCACCAACAATAAGTTCCGAAACTAAGTACAATCTGTCCAGCTTTGTGGCATATGCCATTAATAAAACAATATTGGGATGCCTTACTCTACTGTGTAATTCAAGCTCTCTTTCAATAATTGGCTGTGAAATTTTCATGCGTCTAACAACAATCTCTTTCACCGCAACTGATGTTCCTAACCAGTCTGCTTTATACACTATACCAAATGCACCTCTACCAATCTCTTCTCCAATCTTTATGTCTAAAATATTTATTTTGGGCACAGATACTGATGAAAAGGATAGGTCTGACACAAAAGGCTGAGTTTCCTGTGGCGGTTGTGACGGAACACTTACTAACTGGGACTGCGATACAGTACGTTCTTGTTGCAACTGTGACGGAACACAGAATAACTGGGATTGTGATACAGTACTTTTCTGTGACGACTGTGACGGAACACTGAGAAGACGGGGCTGTTCTACAGTACTCTGCTGAGGTGTTTGTGACCGAACACTGACTAAACATGACTTGACTACAGATTTTTTCTGTGGCAAAGGTGACGGAACACTGACTAGATGGGACTGTTCTACAGTACTCTCCTGTAGCGACTGTGACGGAACACCGAATAGATTAGGCTGTTGTTCAGCACTCTCCTGTGGCAACTGTGACGGAACACCGAGTAGCTGGGATTGTCGAATACTGACAAGATGGGACTGTTCTACAGCACGCAGCTGTTGCGTTTGCGAAGGAACACTGACTATATGGGTCTGTTGTACAGTCTTTTCCTGTGGCGACTGTGATAGAACACTTATACGACGGGGCTGTTCTATAATACTTTCCTGTGGCAACTGTGATGGAACACCGACTATATGGGACTGTTCTACAGCAATCTCCTGTGGCAACTGTGAGGGAACACTGAGTAGCTGGGACTGTCGAATACTGACTAGATGGGACTGTTCTACACCACTACATTCATGATATTGTGGTGACTGTGACGGAACACTGACGTGATGAGACTGTGATACATTATTTTCCAGTTGTTGTTGTGTCAGAACACTCACTAGCTGGGACTCTACTTCAAGACTTTCATGTTGCGCGTCTGAGGGAAACATTAATAGTTGGGAGTGCTCTGTAATCCTGTCCTGTTGGTCAGAAACACTGACAGACACTCCCAAAGACCTAACAAGTAGGCTGTCACTACAAACTATTTCGGCAGTATAAACCCCAGGTTCTTGAATTCGCAGAAGACAGTGATCGAGTCCACTGTCAACAAGGTCATCACCTCTATACCATCTGTACATAAATGACTGGTTGTGGTACAGAGTTAGTGCTCCCAACAGAAGATGCTCACTGTCATCTGCCTCCGTGCCATGTATTTCATCTGGTCCATGTACAATAACTAAGTCATTTTTCGAACTGTTAATTGTTTCAGTAAAAATGTAATTACTTTCAATTTCTACTAAGTACTGTTTATTATTTTTTGACACTCCTCTCACTGTAAACCCATCTTCAAAAACATTCATGTATTTCATTGTTGCTGGCCAAGGAAATGCAGGTTTCGTATGATTTGCAGTATAAGGCACTGGATGTACTTGAATACAATGATGGTTTTACTTTGCCATATACAATATCAAGTGTTCCAACTTGTTGACCATTAACCAAGAACAATTTCTTTTTGATTGTTTTTATCTGCGACACTTCAACTGTATCGGAATCAGCTGCACTGTCATTCACATGATATATGTCTGTAGACTCTGTACTGTTAAATGACGATTCATTTAAACTTTCAGTTTGAGTTCGCAGATACAGGTGGCATTGGGAGGGATACATTCCATATGCTTTTAAGTAATCACTGTAAGAGCAAAGGTCGCCATTAGTATATGTGAATTCAACAATCGTTTCACCCGATAGATTAACGAGGCAAGCTGACATTGTCTCCAACTTTCCGAAATAACTGTTGCCATCTTTAAAGAAAAATTTCTTTGCCTGTTTAATTATATCCTCAACTGTTATATCCTCACTAGCTTTACATGTTATGGTTCGTGTACCACCACCTTTGGCACTAGTAACTACGCGAAATGAATTTCTACTGTAGTGTTGCCACCCAACATACACTTTGTATTCTGACCGTCTTCCTCTGCCGCGGCCACTTCTGGTATTATAAGGTGCAGTGTTGCCCTGTAAATAAAAAAACGAAATAGTAAAGCGTTGTAAAGATTTAAAAGTTAAATGACACTAGGTCAGTTAATTAAGTTTAGCAGCAACATGTGTCACAAGACTTTTGGGATATATTAATCTAATTTAAATCGGACCAAAATACGCTGTCCAATTGACTTTAAACACTTAAATACTCATTAGCACGTGCTCCGTTTATTTGTCGAATGAAATGGCTCGATACAACAAACGCAGAAATCCATTAAATAATATTAAGAGATATATCCTCAACAATCTAAAATTTATGATGGAATTTGGACCAGACTATATACATAATGTTTCTTGCTTGTTATGGCATTGTAAGTTATTACTTATTACTTAATATTTATTACTTATGATTTATTACTTATGATTTATTACTTATGATTTATTACTTATAAGTTATTACTTAATAGTTATTACTTAATAGTTATTACTTAATAGTTATTACTTAATAGTTATTACTTAATAGTTATTACTTAATAGTTATTACTTAATAGTTATTACTTAATAGTTATTACTTAATAGTTATTACAACTTAATATTTATAACTTAATATTTATAACTTAATATTTATTACTTAATATTTATTACTTAATATTTATTACTTAATATTTATTACTTATTACTTAAAATTTATAACTTATTACTTAAAATTTATAACTTATTACTTAATATTTATTACTTATTACTTAATATTTATTACTTAATATTTATTAATAACTATTTATAACTTTCAATTTCATTTGACAATAATGCAAAACATGTGACGCTCCATTGCCATAAGGAGAAATAACCCTACCTTGATACAATATTTGTGTGTGAATCTGTGCATAAATATATATATCAACAAAAGATAACTTGGCCCTTCCCCTGTTGGCCATTTTTTTTACCAATCAACATGGTTTCGAGGAACATTTCTTCTAAATTATTTGTAAATCAGACAACCAGTATATTCAGGGATTCATTTTACTATAGCCATTTAAGGGAAAACGCTGCTTCCTGGCGGCTTATTTTTCAACAGATTGGAATAATTTAAACTATCTCGGAAGAGGTTCACCCAAGGAACATTTGTGCTAAATAATTTTCAAATTGGGCCACTTCTTTTGGTCAAGAAGACTTTTAAAGCTTTGGAATATTTTCCTCTTTCTGATGCCGCAGCAACCAAAGTTTTACTTGGAATTGAATTATTTGAACAATATTTGATGAAGGTCAGCTAGGGACTATTCCTGTGAAATTATTTTGAAATTGGACAAGTAGAGAAACAGATTTGAAAAGATGCCGGACGTTGGGTGATCACAATAGCTCAGGTTTGCTAAAAATGACAAGGCTAGCTAGCTCCAGTCCATGGAGGCCATAGTTTAACCAATCTCAATACCTTGAGCAATTTTACAAACAAAGGAACATGTCTATCAAATTATCATGAAAATAGACAAGCAGACAAGCAGATTAAGAGGAAAACAAGAGGGCCATGATGGTACTCTATCGCACACCTGATTTGATAGAACTTCAATAGTTTTCAAAGTTTTTACTCTATAATTATAAGGAAAACATGCAACGCCCCCTGGTGGCCATCAGAATAATTTGAATAACCTTGGTAGAGGGTCACCCTAGGAACATTTGAGGAGAAGATTTGTAAAGTGTTCACTATAGCCATATAAGGCAAAACAACCCCACCCCCTGGCGGCGATCTTTCTTTATAAATCAACATGGCTTGAAGGAATCTGATAAGAAGGTCACCCAATGAACATTTCTACTAACCATTGTAGGTAGAGAAGAATTTTAAAGTTTTTCTTCCGGTTGCCATGGATCCAACACATTTGAAGGGATTTAACGGAGGACATTGAGAGGATGCTAACTATGAAGTTTCATCCTAATTGGCCCAGTGGTTACAGAGGAGAAGCGAAAAGTTAATGCATGCACGCGCAACGGACAATTCACAATGACATAAGCTGGACTGGCTTTCAGCCAGTGGAGCCAACAATTTGGCATTTTCCACTTTTATGATGCCGCAGCATCCAAAGTTCACCATATAATTTAAAATCTATGAACAAAGGATCATAAAAGGAACATTCCTGAGAAGTTTGATTGGTTGATTGTGGTTTAACTGGCTTTCTCATGTATACCAGTACTCACCACTGGTATACATTCCAAGTAACTGGCTGCTTTTCCACATAGACTGTTATAAGCCCATTAGTCAAAGACGAATGACCCATGTCACAGTGACTTTTGTCAAACGTTAGAAATAATGTTGGCCGAGCTGGGAATCAAACTCACAACCCCTGGATTGACAGCCCGCGTCGCTACCGACTGCGCTACCGGAGCTTTGTTTGGTTGAAATTGGTCCAGTGGTTTAATATTTGATGTCGTTTAAAGCTAAAAGTTAACGACAGACAGAGTGACCAGAATAAATCACCTTGAGGGCCTACGGCTCAGGTGATCTAAAAATGGAAACTCAGTAACATTAAAAAAGGATGAAAAATACCTTAAACATGGCTCGCCTCTCTGGTTTTTTACTAGCCTCTATGCTTCTTACTAATGCTTGAATGTTTTTTTTCCTCTCTACATGTTCCTGCAAAAACAGATAGTATCCTTAAGTTAATGTCCACAACTAGATAGCTGCATCGATCATCAAACAAACTTAGTGAGGCTAGAAGATTAATCAAGAGGCCCAAGAGGGCCAGTATTGCTCCACTGCCATTAGCCAAAAATGAAGCCCGCCCCCTGGTGGCCATGACTTTTACCAATCATCACACAACAAAATAGCTCGTCTAAATAAAACCCACCATCGCAGAATCACGAGGACACTCTTATCTACTTCTGGTTTTGTGTGTGTTTCTTTACTTCCATTTAATTACGAAGAAATCCATTGTTTAACAGTTAGAAGAAGGACTAAATACATATGTATACGTTATACATAAAACAACATTAAAATCAATGACTGTCACAGTTACTATCAACTGTCACACTTCTACAGTCAATTCTTTAAAGACAGTGTGCTTCACATGTGAATTCATAGATATTAGTGTGACTACCAACGATAGCAAAGTGAACACGGAACAACCTGATCAGACTGGACAGGCTTATATGAACACCGGCTGGACACAGAGTCATGAAGGTCATTTGTGTATGGTGTTGCTTGTTCGGGCGCCCAGAGACAAGTCTTAGATAACTTATTTATAGAAAGTTTACTTAGATTCATTTGACATGGACCCATTTTCAGACATATTTAGACTTTAACAGCAAATGGCTTAACATTTGATAGCATCGTGACAAAAGGAGAGATTGATACAACCTCGCATCATAGTATTCATGATATTTTCATTTGAAAAGGTTATCGAAATTTGGCCAGGAAATGCGTCAAACCAGATATTTTAACGTGACCGTGTACGATAAGCGAAAGAGAAATGTTGCGATCACTTTATGACTAAAGATCAGCAGAGGTCAAATACAATTAATTAAACACTAGATATTTTAATAGTCCAGAACGTTACAGGCAACATGTACCATGTAGACATATCGTGTGATGCCCTTAAAAGCGTTAACTATAGAAAATATGCATGCAAACCTCGTCTGGCTTTCTATTATTTTCACTCATTGCTGTCATTGCTGCCTCTACTCCCGCTAAAAACAAAGGAATGACATGAAATTACCATTTTTAACTAATAAATAATAAGTTATAATTTATAAGTTATAAATTATAAGTAATAATTTATAACAAACAAATAATAAGTAACAAATGTCCCTCCAGGGCTTCCGTAAATAACGGATCTGCAATCACGTTCAATGCGCGACAACTTACTGTTTTACAACGTAGAAGAAGGGAAGAGCCACGAAGATCGCGTAAGTGAAAACTGTTCACGTTTGATCCATGAATTTTGCGACCTAAAACTAGGTATGGAAAATGCATCGACTCATATAAAAATAGACAGAGCTCATAGAGTTGGTAAATATAACCGGGAGAAAAAGAGACCCATAGTTGTAAAGTTTAACTTCTTTCAAGACAAGTTGTCCATAAAAGAAAGAGTGAAAGGGAAGAGTGAGGAAATATCCGTACGCGTTAGCGATCAATTCCCGAAATGTATTCAAGAAAAACGGAGAAGCCTTATCCCTATATTGATACAAGCTAAGAGCGAAGGGAAAAGTGCATATATCTCCTACGATAAACTCTATATAAACGGTGAGATTTACAGGGGTGGTGGAGTTCAAGAGAGTTAAGGGTGTCAAGCAAAGCAATTACATTTCCTTCTATGGAACGTTAATGGGCTTAACAAAAAAGTCGTTGATAATGACTTTTTAATCATATTACAAAAATATGATATTGTGATGTTAACGGAAACATGGACTTCGAGATACAGTAATCTAGATATAGAAGGATACGAACACATATCATGCCCTAGGCCAAAAACGAACAAACAGGCAAAGCGAAACAGTGGAGGTATTATGATATACTACAGATCAAGATTTAAAAATAAAATAGACATATGTAATATCGACCAAAAAGGAGTAGTTTGGATTAAGTTGAAAAAGGAGTGTTTCAGTTTTGAGAATGATAGATTTATTTGTGCTTGCTACGTCCCACCGGAAGATTCATCTGTTTATAAAAACGCAAATTCTATGCTTTATCAGTGTGATTTCTTTGAAATCTTAGACAGAAATGTTAGAAAATACAGTCAGATGGGCGAGGTGTACTTAACGGGAGACTTCAATGCGAGAACAGGAAGTCGACCGGATTATATACTAAATGATAATTTGGACCGCTTTGTCGATGTACCGCCCTGTGAATGCATGGGAGATATATCGACGAGAAGGTCACGTGACGACCAGGTAAACAGTTTTGGGTATAAACTACTAACATTGTGTAAAAATAATGAGCTTTCCATTTGCAATGGGCGTATCGATGATGGTAAAAGTACATATTAATTATAATGTTAATACGCGTCATAAAGGCACGAGCGTTGTTGACTATTTAATTGCTAAAAAAAGCTGTTTTAGCAATATTGAATACATGATTGTTGGTGACTTAACAGAGTTTTCGGACCATTGTCCTATAGTATTTTCTATGTTGTTTAATGAAAGCAGAAACCCGCATGGTGGTAAACGCAATTCAAATGATAAAATACACAGAATACTTTGGAAAAGCACAGACAGGGCTTCTTTAGACAGTGCATTCCTAGAGTATAAGCCACATTTTGAAAACATTGTATTGAATTTGGGCTCAAATGGAGTTGATATCGATAATTGTGTAGAAAATATGTCCGATTTAATTTATGATATCTCGTTTAGTCTTCACGGTAGGACATTTTCAAGTGATAACAAGAGAAAGTCTACGGGCGCACCATGGTTTGATGCACAGTGTAGATATCTTAAATCTAAATTTTACGTAGCAAGAAGATTATATAAAGCTAAACCGATTGAAGCAAACAAAATGTATTTCTTGACGCAGAGACAAAAATATGTACAATATAAACGAAAAAATAAACAACTTTATAACAATAAAGAAAAGGCAAGAATTTCTATTATGACAACAAACGAACCTAGAAATTTCTGGCAATATATAAATAAATCAAAACAATGCAAGAAAAGTACTAACACTGACATAAACGCACAAGACTTTGTAGACTTTTTCAAAACGCTAGGTAGCGAAGAGTCCTCGACGGACACGCACAGCACGGATCAAACATGTTCTAGAGATAGTCCATTATCGATTGATGAACTGGACCGCCCTTTTACCGATGCAGAAATAATCAAAACCATTAAATGCCTTAATAGAAACAAAAGTGCGGATTTCACAGGTAATGTGGCCGATTTTCTAATCGACGCTAACACCATAATCTCTCCTTATCTTACAATATTGTTTAACAAGATATTTGAATCAGGCACTTACCCATAATTGTGGGGTAAAGGAATAATTGTACCCATTCACAAAAAGGGTGACCCAAC
Organism: Serripes groenlandicus; assembly: GCA_031761405.1. NCBI lineage: Eukaryota > Metazoa > Mollusca > Bivalvia > Cardiida > Cardiidae > Serripes > Serripes groenlandicus. The sequence goes on along the minus strand of JASEVX010000004.1, from coordinate 124,339,936 downwards.
AAATCCGAACAACTATCGGGGCATTACACTAGTAAATACCTTAGGTAAACTGTTCTCACTGGCTTTACGTAATAGGATAAACGACTGGTGTGAGTCTCAACAATTATTGAACGAGTCTCAGTTTGGATTTAGAGATGAATGTAGTACTGTAGACTGTATATATCTTTTACATACCGTTATTCAAAATGTATTGGCAAAAAAACGTAAATTGTATTGTGCTTTTATCGACTATGAGAAGGCGTTTGATTCGATTAATAGAAATATCTTGTGGGCAAAACTAATCAAGTTGGGCATTAGCTGTAAGATGGTGAATATATTGAAATCTATTTATAGCAACGTAAAATCTTGTATAAAAATAGACGGAATTAGCACTTTCTCTGACTTTTTCGACGTATCGGTGGGTTTAAAACAAGGTGATCCCTTATCCACGATTTTGTTTCTGCTTTTTATCAATGATGTAAGCGATGTAATAGATACTGAACATTTGACGGATTCAAATTTAGATTTACTCTCTTTATTTATGTTAATTTTTGCAGACGATATAGCACTTTTTACCACTAGCCCAGAAAGTTTACAACAACAGTTAAACAATATCAACGAATACTCAAAAATCTCGTCAATGAAAATAAATATCAATAAAACAAAAATATGTATTTTTGAGAAAAGGAAATCAAAGCATGACTTTAATTGGACAATTGATAACCAGCAGATTGAAATAGTACCGGCATTTTGCTATCTTGGTATAACTTTTCATTATACTGGTAATATGTTATTTTCAGTTAAGAATCTAATCGAGAGAGCCAACAAAGCATATCACAATATCCTTTCACTTTTTGAAAGATTACATCTTGATATTAAAACAAAACTAACCATTTTCGAAACAATGGTGACTCCAATCTTGCTGTACGGGGCCGAGGTTTGGGGAATATATGAATACAAAGAGGTAGATAAGCTACAAATTAAGTTCTATAAGCAATTGCTCGGAGTATCTAAGCAAACACCAAACGCGGCCGTGTATGGCGAGCTTGGACGTTACCCGTTATCTATATTAAGTAAAGAAAGATCAATTATGTACTGGCTTAAGATTATGAAAAAACATGATTCCTTAATTCATAAAGCTTTTTCTAAACAAGTAGAGTATAACTTTAATAAGAGCTGGAGCTCTAAATTAAAAATAACACTTAATAACTTAGGTTACAACTATCTTTTACAAAACTACGATACACAATTTAATTACAAACGCATGCTAAAACAACGTATACGAGACAATTATATACAAGTATGGCATGCAAAACTAAATGAATCGAATAAATTATTTTATTATAGAATGTTTAAAACTGAATTCCAACTAGAAAACTATCTACTTATTACAACAAACGAATGTCTACAAAAGCAATTATCAAGATTTAGGCTATCCTCTCATCATCTGGAAATCGAAAAGGGGAGACATAATGGTATTATTAGAGAAGAAAGATTGTGCAAATTATGTAACTCTAAAGCTGTAGAAAGCGAATATCACTTCATATCATGCTGTCCCAAATATACTGCTTTACGTAAAAGGTTTAATCTATATCAAGCATGGCCCAGTTTAGAAAAATTTAATTATATTATGAAAACAAAGAATAAAGGGAAACTTATTAATTTAATGAAATACTTAAAGAACGCAATGAGCCTAAGAAATGAAGAATTGTCTGTTATGCAAAACTAATGTACATGATATATACAATATGTTTGAATGTAGGTATTCTTTGTTCTATACATATGTAATGTTTGTAAAAAACACTTTATTTTATGTTATATGTATATATGTTATATGTTATATGTATAAATGTTATATGTATAAATGTTATATGTTTTTCTATGTATATATGTTTGCCATATTTATATAATTTGTAAATGGCCAAAGGCAAAATGCTTTGCCGAAAAACAGTCAATAAAGTATTGAATGAATATATTGTCGTACCGATTATTAAAAATGTGTAATGTTTGTTGCAGCTTTGAAAATATTAAGAAGGCGTCATTACTTTAATCGGCTTTATAACTAAAATTAAAAGTTAATCATTCATTGATGTGTTCTTGTTTATTCCTTTTATTTAATTTCTCCTTTATAATTTCTCCTTTATAATTGCATTCACAGAAGAGTTTCGAAAATGTACGTTTCGTATATGACTAAAGATATTTTATTTAATTGTAGTATTGTCTTATCACATTGTGCGGTAAAACTTTATAAAACAGCATTTATAAGAATTATTCTATACATTTTCCTTTTCGACGTTTTGACTCCCGTTTTTTCTTGTTCTTCAATTCGACGTTTTGACTGTTTAAAAGATAAGATGGCGATCTGAAAATTTTCTAATCTGTACCTATAGTGAAAAACGAATGAGGGGTTATGACGTCACAGTAAGCTATAAATAGACCAATATGGCGGCGCCCATAGCTGATCGACACGACGTGAAAACACAAACTTTAAAAGCATATATCTTGGTAGTTACAGCATATAAAACAAAATTAATTACATCAAAATGATGCATTACTGTAGGGTTATTAAGGGATATAGTTTAGACTCAGCCAAGCGTATTCCTTTGAGTTGTCTGAAACACCAAACACTATGATTGTTTATGCTGTTCTTTTTCACAAAATATGCCCTGGTTTTCAGAAGGTAGGTCCATCGATTTTTTTTTTTGTAGATTTTGCTTGAAAAACTTGAAGTTGTATTTAAACCCTCCAAAATCGTATATATATTTTTCCTGTTCACACAATTTTCCCGGGGTCATTTGGTCTCTCGTCGGCAAGTACCATATCAGGTGGTCAAAGTCGTTAGATTGCTTCGTTAATGATCGGAAAGGGTCGAATGTCGGCGGAAATTAATTAGAATCTCGCGGGATAAAGTCTCGTCGTTTCCAAGGCAGTCGCCGATAACGAAAGATAAAACAGATTTGAATATATATTCTATAGCAATGAGAAAACTATTGTGTAGTCATTTTTGTTAATTGTTCTAGATCGAAAATAAGGTGATTACTTTTCGGGTGATTATTTTAAAACGAATTCGGTGTGTGTGAGTACCATGAACTTTGCAGGTGCAAGAAAGGGTCATTGGTTTTCGTGACAACTAAAACACATTGTTGACTTATTGTCAAGGTTATTTAGTTACAATTACCGTCGCTTACCGTAATTCTTCACAGGGCATGCGCATTGACTAAATATGCAAATTAGATAGTTCCATACATGCAACATGCCAAGGTTGGACCAAACCTTTTAAACACATACCTCCATTAAGCAAGACGAATTTTGACAACGCTACTCTGTAGACGAGATAAGAAGGAGTGATCTGGTCTTTTCTCACATATATTTATCTAATGACTCAACCAAACCCTATGTTATGGGTACTCAAAATAGTCGTATCACTAAGACGATTATTATGAGTAACCACAACATAGGGTTTGAGTATCAAATGAGAATTATATAAATTGAAATATTCACCTTATCTATAGCTCTTTCGCAACGCCACTTCACAACCATGTATATCACTGTAACAAGTTTTACCGACGCCCCTTTACAGCCATGTATATCACTGGAGCAGGCTTTACAACGCCCCTTTACAGCCATGTATATCACTTGAGCAGGTTTTAACAACGCCCCTTCACAGCCATGTATATCACTGTAGCAGGCTTTACCAACGCCCCTTTACAGCCATGTATATCACTGGAGCAGGTTTTACCAACGCCCCTTTACAGCCATGTATATCGCTTGAGCAGGTTTTAACAACGGCCCTTCACGGCCATGTATATCACTGTAGCAAGTTTTACCAACGCCCCTTTACAGCCATGTATATCGCTTGAGCAGGTTTTAACAACGCCTCTTCACGGCCATGTATATCACTGTAGCAAGTTTTACCAACGCCCCTTTACAGCCATGTATATCACTGGAGCAGGCTTTACAACGCCCCTTCACAGCCATGTATATCACTGTAGCAAGTTTTTCCAACGCCCCTTTACAGCCATGTATATTACGGGAGCAGGTTTAACCATTGCTCCTTTACAGCCATGCATATCACTGGAGTAGGTTTTACCAACGCCCCTTCACAGCCATGTATATCACTGTAGCAAGTTTTAACAACGCTCATTTACAGCCATGTATATCACTGGAGCAGGTTTTACCAACGCCCCTTCACAGCCATGTATATCACTGGAGCAGGTTTTACCAACGCCCTTTTACAGCCATGTATATCACGGGAGCAGGTTTTAACAACGCTCTTTTACAGCCATGTATATCACTGGAGCAGGTTTTAACAACGCTCCTTTACAGCCATGTATATCACTGGAGCAGGTTTTAACATCGCCCCTTTACAGCCATGTATATCACTGTAGCAAGTTTTAACAACGCTCCTTTACAGCCATGTATATCACTGGAGCAGGTTTTACCAACGCCTCTTTACAGCCATGTATATCACTGGAGCAGGTTTTACCAACGCCCCTTTACAGCCATGTATATCACTGGAGCAGGTTTTACCAACGCCCCTTTAAAGCTATGTGTATCACTGGAGCAGGTTTTGCCAATGCGGCTTTACAGCCATGTATATCACTGTAGCAGGTTTTACCAACGCCCATTTACAGCCATGTATATCACTGGAGCAGATTTTTACAAAGCTCCTTTATAGCCATGTATATCACTGGAGCAGGTTTTACCAACGCCCCTTTACAGCCATGTGTATCACTGGAGCAGGTTTTACTAACGCCCCTTTACAGCCATGTATATCACTGGAGCAGGTTTTAATAACGCTCCTTTACAGCCATGCATATCACTGGAGCAGATTTTTACAACGCTCCTTTACAGACATGTATATCACTGGAGCAGGATTTTAGAACGCCCCTTTAGAGCCATGTATATCACTGTACCATGTTTTACCAACGCCCCGTTACAGCCATGTATATCACTGGAGCAAGTTTTATCAACGCCCCTTTACAGCCATGTATATCACTGGAGCAGGTTTTAACAACGCTCCTTTACAGCCATGTATATCACTGGAGCAGGTTTTAACAACGCCCCTTTACAGCCATGTATATCACTGTACCATGTTTTACCAACACCCCTTTACAGCCATGTATATCCCTGTACCATGTTTTACCAACGCCCCTTTACAGCCATGTATATCACTGTAGCAGGCTTTAACATCGCCCCTTTACAGCCATGTATATCACTGTAGCAAGTTTTAACAACGCTCCTTTACAGCCATGTATATCACTGGAGCAGCTTTTACCAACGCCTCTTTACAGCCATGTATATCACTGGAGCAGGTTTTACCAACGCCCCTTTACAGCCATGTATATCACTGGAGCAGGTTTTACCAACGCCCCTTTAAAGATATGTATATCACTGGAGCAGGTTTTGCCAATGCGGCTTTACAGCCATGTATATCACTGTAGCAGGTTTTACCAACGCCCCTTTACAGCCATGTATATCACTGGAGCAGGTTTTTACAACGCTCTTTTATAGCCATGTATATCACTGGAGCAGGTTTTACCAACGCCCCTTCACAGCCATGTGTATCACTGGAGCAGGTTTTACTAACGCCCCTTTACAGCCATGTATATCACTGGAACAGGTTTTAATAACGCTCCTTTACAGCCATGCATATCACTGGAGCAGGTTTTTACAACGTTCCTTTACAGACATGTATATCACTGGAGCAGGATTTTAGAACGCCCCTTTAGAGCCATGTATATCACTGTACCATGTTTTACCAACGCCCCTTTACAGCCATGTATATCACTGTAGCAAGTTTTACCAACGCCCCTTTACAGCCATGTATATCACTGTAGCAAGTTTTACCAACGCCCCTTTACAGCCATGTATATCACTGTAGCAAGTTTTACCAACGCCCCTTTACAGCCATGTATATCACTGTAGCAAGTTTTACCAACGCCCCTTTACGGCCATGTATATCACTGTAGCAAGTTTTACCAACGCCCCTTTACAGCCATGTATATCACTGGAGCAGGCTTTACAACGCCCCGTTACAGTCATGTATATCACTGTAGCAAGTTTTACCAACGCCCCTTTACAGCCATGTATATCACTGGAGCAGGTTTTAACAACGCTCCTTTACAGACATGTATATCACTGGAGCAGGTTTTACCAACGCCCCTTTACAGCCATGTATATCACTGTAGCAAGTTTTACCAACGCCCCTTTACAGCCATGTGTATCACTGGAGCAGGCTTTACAACGCCCCGTTACAGTCATGTATATCACTGTAGCAAGTTTTACCAACGCCCCTTTACAGCCATGTATATCACTGGAGCAGGTTTTAACAACGCTCCTTTACAGACATGTATATCACTGGAGCAGGTTTTACCAACGCCCCTTTACAGCCATGTATATTACTAAAGCAGGTTTTACCAACGCCCCTTTACAGCCATGTATATCACTTGAGCAGGTTTTAACAACGCTCCTTTACAGCCATGTATATCACTGGAGCAGGATTTTAGAACGCCCCTTTACAGCCATGTTTATCACTGTAGCAGGGTTTACATCGCTCCGTTACAGTCATGTATATCACTGTAGCAGGTGTTATCAACGCCCCTTTACAGCCATGTATATTACTGAAGCAAGTTTTGCCGACGCCCTCGTACAGCCATGTATATCACTGGAGCAGGTTTCACCGATCTCTCAATCGCAGAGAATAACCCCTCAGTGCACAAAAGGATAGATGTAATTGTAATTATAGCCAGGATATTGCAATATTGAAATATACTGTATATTCTCTGCAATGTGAACTGTTGATTCTAAAACAAGAATATGTTGATTGTAAAGAGACACAGTGTGGCCAATATAACACTGCTGTTTCATTTGTAGTTGAACCAGATGTTGTTACCATTGCTAAGGTCACGCATGGTGATGGGTCTGTATTTAATTTCCCTCTAATACAACATACTCAGAATGTTGTTATTTGTACTTACACTAACAACACAAACTGTGATGCCCCTCCCGACCAAGAGGATGACCCAATGATCTTAATGCACTCCGTAAGCTCTTACAACGATTCATTTTCAAACAACATATACAACTATGCCAGTGGTAGTTGTACTCCAAATGTGGATCATCCTATGCAGCACAAACCTACATTTAAAAACGCTGAGATACAAGGCGAACTGTCAGTTACTAATTGGGAATGTAATTAGTGATTAAATGACCTATCATAATAGGCGTAAGCGTACAAAGGGTTTTTGCATTTCTGGCTATAGGGACAATATGACCGAGGATAAACATTGGTATCTAAATACCCTTGATTAAAAAGTCAATTACAGAAGCTAGTTTAAATAATATGCAAATTGTTCTCATTTGAAAATCCTCGTATCTGTCCTAAATGCACGCTATTGACGGAACGACCGGTTGCGCATCTAATACTTCACTGCATTTGCAACAACAGTATTAGGTATCATTTGTTGAAGTCAATCATTGGTGTTACAGGTCTTGCAGTATTCCACCTATCTATCTATCCTTCCATTCATCTGCAGTGTGGATTCCCATCAATTCGTTTCAGACGAGAATTCCAATTCTGCATTACATATTCATATTATTTCTGGAAAGCGGATTATATCATATATCTAGTCGTCAATAAAAAAAAAAAATACTTTTATTTATATTCGAAATGTTTTCTTTGGATTTGTGTGTTTGTCTGACTAAAGTATGTGTAATATGTAATTGTAATTATGATAATCCATCTTCATTGCTATGTGCTTGCTCTTTTGTGTTTTGATATGTGATGTTTATAGTTACTTTCTGATGTTATTTTGACATTTTCCCTCATCTAGACGACTTTTGACCCATCGGTAATAGTATTCATCTTAGAGCATTGTGCCAAAGGGTGAAATTGCTCGTAGTGAACAATTTTGCAATGTTTTCAACGCTGTCTGAAGATATAGACTGTAATTTTCGTAAATAATGCATTCTTATCTATACGTCCTTAAAGCGTCCATCAATCATCAGAGTGATTTCTAGTCATTTCGTTTCGGACGGTAGCTAACATTCTGCGTTACCTCGTCATATTAATTCTGGAATGCGGGTTATATTATATCGTAAATATTTTCTTTTCATTAGAAAAATTATTATTGGGTGTTTTTTTGCATGTAATTGTAATTGTAATTGTCCATATGCGTTGTCTTGTGCTTGTATGTTGATATGTGTTGTATAAAGTTACAGTTTGATGTTATTTACATAGTAACCAAGATCTCCGTCAAATAGAGGAAATAAAATATATATATTTTATTTTACTTCATTAGCGCATTTAGTTTATTCATGATCACATAAAATGTTTGTACATTCGAAAAAAATATCAAGTTTTTCTGACAGTGATGTTTATTGTAACATGTAATTGCATTGGTCGCTTAAACTGAAATGACCAATCATAGCTCTCCTTAAAATATCTGTAAAACTACAGTTGCAGACCTGTGTCCGATCTGTCAAATTTCACCGTTTTTGTCATGATTTTAAGTCTGGTGTTCCTAAACTGATCATTTGCGGATAAATTCCATGTCACCAGTGTTAGAGGTTACTATTTAGCTACATGCTGACACATTGCGCTTTATCAAATCGTCGTTTTAATAACGACCTTTAATGCCGATTATGAATACAAAGACATAGCATAGTATTTCACTCAACGGGTAGTTTTATCCACGTTAAAGTATTAAGTATTGGTTTGGATCAAGCGCATTGTCGAGTACTGGAGATGGCGGGTGACATGGAAGCTACTTGGGAAATTCTACACCAAGCCTTTCTTGGTATAATGGGATATACCAAACGTATGGAAACCTAAAGGAAAAACACTCAAATAGTACTAACCTCTTCAGGCATGGTTTGTTTGGGATTTGGACTATGTCACAAAGTATTTCTAGGTTGGTTAATGGTATAACCTGGTGATGGTATATTCAACAGCGGTAGTGTCTAGGAATGACACCGTCCAAACTCATTATCGCTGTACTTATATACTATTGTATGTAAACTGATGACGTCAGAGCTCGCGCTCTGCATCATAACAGAAATATATTTTAGCAAAGAATGAAATAACCCAAACACAATTCATAATCGCAACTCTTTGGATATACTACTGCTCGAAGGTATTTCAGAACGAGTAGCTTGTACAGTATACATGCAGCAAAGACAATACACGTTGTGTTTGAAAATCATAATCAAGGAATTTTGTGATTCCAAGGTTAGTAACTTTAATACCATGAGCACTGACTTTGTAGTGTGTATTCGCTTTAAGGATGCCTGAACATTTATGAAAGATCAAACAAGCAGACATGCGCTTATATATAGTTGGATAACATAGAGAACCGTGAACATGTCATCATTGTTGTTAAAAGTATATATTGATCTAACACTCAAACAGACACGTATCCGTATTTACTCACACTTGTTACCGTACTGTATTGTGTTTGTAGTGTGTATTCGCTTTAAGGATGCCTGAACATGTATGAAAGATCAAACATGCAGACATGCGCTTATATATAGTTGGATAACATAGAGAACCGTGAACATGTCATCATTGTAGTTAAAAGTATATATTGATCTAACACTCAAACAGACACGTATCCGTATTTACTCACACTTGTTACCGTACTGTATTGTGTTTTTGGAGAGTAAGCGTGCTACCTGACAAGTTCTCAGAGAACAATATCATTACTTCACACGAATATTTTTATAATTGGATGGTTGGTACCCGATAGCCTGCCACGCCCCTGGTCACAATTAAGTTGTAAAAACATAACGTTCTGTGACATACAATGTACTAATAACAAATCTGTCATCGACGTACGTGAAGGTGGAAGTACACAAGTGATATTTGCGCTTTCTAGTAAGCAGCCATGATATAGTAAGTAATTTAATACTGCTTTTTTCCCTAAAGGATTTCTTTTACTAAATTACTTTTTAGTGTGAATGTTACGCTTACAGATGTTTGGGGGTTACTAAATTACTTTTTAGTGTGAATGTTACGCATACAGATGTTTGGGGGTTACTAAATTACTTTTTAGTGTGAATGTTACGCAGACAGATGTTTGGGGGTTACTAAATTACTTTTTAGTGTGAATGTTACGCATACAGATGTGTGTGGGTTAAGATGCCTTTTCCCACACATTCATACGTGGTTTAATATTCTATTTATTTCGACTTTTCTTTCCCGGAATTCGTATGAGAACGTTATTTTGCGTGTCAATATGTGTATTTTGTATTCAAACTACTATTTAAGCATTTTTCCTACTGTTTTAAATGTTAAATTTTATTCTGTTTTCACGACTTTCAACAACATTTATATACATGTATATGAATATTATTTTGTGCTACTTAATTTTTGCGATTGCGTACAATGTATACCATAATCAGCCTGCGCATGCATGCATTCTACGTATGGTTTACAACGATTGCTACCCATATATAGATAGTAGCAAATTATATTCAAAAGGAATGCGCGTAAGTAAGCCTCTCCCACATACGGCAAATCTGCAGCAGACAATTTTGATATATTTTTGGCAAAATATTCCAAATCTCTGTAAAATATTTTTTTTTTTTTAAATATGGTTGGAAACATTGTGGCAAAAGGAGATATTGTTCATTACGATCAAATTTCCCGTTTGCCCTAATGTTTTCAAAACCTCTCTTCTGCAGCAGCTTCCAAATACATCTGCAAGTGGGACAATGTAGACGAGCGGTGATACTAGTTGTAGATATTCGGCGGGATTACTGATGTGTATTCAACAGGATCAGTTTGATAAATTCATTCATTAAAATTCCTTTAACATTTGAGCCAATGAGGATGCAATATAATATACACTGCCGAACCCTTTAGACTTTTGTAGTTAGAGTGTATTTACCATTCAATGCTTGATACGGGACTTCTACAATGAGTGATTCTTTACGAGAATATAACAAAGAGTGCGTCTACACGAGTCTGTAAGTAGTGGGTATATTCCCAAGGGATAAGAATCCACGTACAAGTGATCAAGGGTAAATGTAGTCTGGAGTTCCTTCCCCGTTTTACTATGTGAAGGACTTACTATCATGGGAAGTCGGGAACCAGACTAGGGTAAATTATATAGTAATAGTCCATACCGAGGATGATTATATGTTATTATTATATTATATAGATCTAGTTATGGCGGTTTGATGACCCGATTATGTATCGTAACATAGGTACATGTATGTGACGTAATATATATGACCTCATGTCATATAATCCAACCTGCTGATAACATCCTATGGGAATAATTTCTCACTTTGAAATTATGACTGTTCTCATAGCCGGATATTTCTATCATTCTTCGCAGCGTATGTACTATATTACGCGTTTACTTCCCTCGAAATGTCGAATGAAATATGATAAATTCGGTCTCCTAAGAAGTATCTTTCGTCTATGTTTGAATAGGAAGTGGTTGATTTCTAACGACTAAAACCAATCACAATCCACACGTTGTTAAAAGTATATCTTGGTCTTATCTTGATTGATACATTACGCAGAGCCCATAATGCTGGTTTTCTTTTCGTGGAACGACTCATTTAGTTTTTTGCAGGTTTCTTCGAATACTCTATTTCGCTCACCTGAGCACGAACTGCGGTCTGATCTATTTATGTCACTCACCGTTCGTTGTTGTCGCTCCGTTCATGATCCCTACAAACATATATTCCTCTTAACGAATGGAATGTTTTTGAAATAATTTCACGGAAATGGTACTTAGGGGGTTCTCTTTCAAATTGTGTTCAAATAATTGATTCATATTTACAGCTTTGGTTGCTGCGGCATCAAAAAAAGGGAAATGGCAATACTTCCTGTCCAAAGGTACTGGCCTGGTATTAGAATTATTTTGCACAAATCTTCCTTGGGTGACTATCTGTTAAAGGTATTCTGACCCATTGAAACACATGGCGGCCATAGGGCGGCGCTTGTTTTCCTTATATATGTAGAGTAAAAACTTTAAAGATATTTTTTAAAAAAAGTACTGACTCGATTAAAAAAAGTTTTTAGCACCAATATTCTTTTGGTGATTGTCTACTAAGAGTGTTCCAATTATACCGTTCGGATGAAAAACGTGGCCGTCCTTATATGTAAATATAGTGAAAATTATTCATGTACAAAAAGGCCTGTCCGGATTTGCAATCAATTTGACATAATAGTTCCTTGAGTAATTGTATATCAAGATTGTCCAAGTTATTCCAATCGGTTGATATGTATGACCGGAGTGTCTGGGCTTGTTGCACATATAGTTCTAAATTTAAAAAAATTATTATCATATAGTAATGGCCCGAGTTGAAATTATTTTTGCACAAATATTTCGTGCGTCACACTCTACCATGACTTTTCCAATTATACCGATCCGGTAAAAAGGTGGCGGGCAAGGGGCGTGGCTGATGCCTTTATTTGAAAACTATTTCCGCCGGGGAGCACGGCTTGTTTGCCTTATTTGAATACGTTAGACCATTGAACACTATTAAAGTTTTATTAAATGAAGTAATCAATACATAGTCCGCTTGTTTCTGTTTTCAGGCTTTCATAGACATAAAACAAAATCCTGATGGCGACCACGTCCATCTATCAAGTGCTCTGTTGGGAATTTCTTCTAATCTGTTTAAGTGAAGGAGAACCAAATAGGCACTTGATGTCAGCCGTTGTTGAAACAAATTCATCACAAACACACCCAGAAATACCAGAGACGCCTTTAACGGAATCTTTGTCGTATCTGATCGCCAAACAGACATCATTATGTGGCCAGTCATTCTTGTGTACAGTGGAAACACCAAGAAGCAACGGGCAAATGAATCGTGCGTGTTGTCAATCGTGTTCGTGTTCCCCGGATTGCATTGGAAGTGGAACGTGTTGCATTGATTATGTATTCAAAACAGTAGTTGGTAACATGAAATTTACAAATGTCAAAGTCTTAATTAACACTATCAAGTACTCTGATACTGACAAAAAGATTTCAATTGAAAACCTACTTGAAAAAATCTTTATGTATACTGCAAATTCAAATAAGAGCATGCATATGGAAAAATCAAAAGGCCGGGCGGAATGTATAGTTCCTCCAACAGTTCAATTGGCTAAATCCTGGATGCCTGATAAATATTACGACATTGTCACATCGTGTCCGGATAAAGGTCTAGACGAAATTATTGATATTAGTTTAGCATCTGACCGTTACTTTGATAACTTCCCTGTAACTTCATTAGAAACTGGGGTTACTTACATAAACAAATTGGTCCTTGCCTGCAGTGAACAAAAAGAAACACTTTTTGAATTTTGGGAAATGTATATCAAATGTTTTGGGTCATCACAAAAGCGTAGCTTTTTGCCAGTTTATGTACGTCAGCCTTTCTTAATAGTAGATAAATCGGGACTCGATAGCCATTGTGAATTGGTCTTTGAACCAAATGATGCTATGAGGAAACGACACGGAATTCTCGAATGCTTGAAAGTTGATACAATGAGTTGCCCAAATGATCCAAAAAGCAAATCTGAAACATTTCTTAACAATTTTTGTGAGAGGGAACGGCGTCACATAAACATCAGAGACCCCGATACAGACGAATGGAAAGTATACAACAACGTTGCTTGTATGATGTGCAACAACGAAACCATCGATCCTAACAATGTATGCAAACCAGTCACTAAGAATGATTATTACAAACTACGAATCAACACAGAGAGTTTGCCTAAAGACCGAGTGTCACTTGATGCTATGGCCGAAGGTGGGTTACTAAACACTACGACATCGGATAGTCCTGTCAACAATTCTCTGTGCTCCCACGGATACACATATATACCAATACTGGTAAGTCATATTTTACTTCTTACTCCCATGAAACGAATTGTCTTGTTTTGTTTCTTTGGAAATTCCACCTCTTACTCACATATAAATGATTTATGAACGGATTGATGTTTAACACGTCAAACATGAACAATGTAACAATCTTAAGAGCCCCTCTGCACAGTGGAACATTTTTTTGCAGTGAGTTTATAAATTTTCGTATTTTACTTCTAAGAAAGATATGTTAATTTTCCGCACATGTGACGGAATTGTGTGCGAAAGGGGGAACAATATTCTTGCAGGAAAATGAAAGATAGCTCGTAATGATTGCTACTTTTCAATGTTGTCTACAGCCAGATGCGTGTTTCTATCAGGCGAAGGTTTTACTTTTTAAAGACCAACATCTCTTTAGAACACTTTTAGAACATAATTGTGCCTCAGCCAGTGAGGTTTGACTATTATGTCGACCGGTAAGCCGTTGCTTGGGAAGATTTATGCGTGTATGACAGGTGTAGAAAAAGCTAAGAAAACACATCTGTTAGTGAACTGGCCGACATGATGGAATACCGTTAAAAACGCATATTTGTCCCAACACACCCATCCTTCCATCGATTAACTCATTCACTAATCAAATTGTATCTCGGTGCACACCATCTACCAAAATTATGATTGGCTTTCTCTCGCGACTTCATTTAACCTTTTATCTTGACAAAGTAAGGTCTTTGGATGTTGCCTTTTCAAACGCCCGTTGATTGAAGACGAATTAACTTAATGACAATGTTCGAAGTCGCTTGTGTCATCAATCCTTGTTAACGGTATAAGCCGTACCGAGAAATAGAATGTAACCCTTGTTCTCTTGCAGACGTATTTTGACGCACCTACAGCGGAGGACTAACCCTATTCAAAGTCGTCTGCTTAGATTATGGGGAAGGGCTAATGCCTCCTGAAATCTACGAATTAACTTTTTGGGCTTAACCACTTGAAAATAAACATTATATTGCATGGTAATGTCGGGATCAGAATAGCTTTGAAAATGTATTTCAGTCTTATGGCGGTCAATAGATCAAATACCAGTGTGTTTTTTGGCTTTCACGCATCAGTTTCTCGCAGTAATTCTTTTAGGCAACTGGCTACTTAACTAAGTGTGTTTAAGCGGTCTTATAATGACTTATGTCAAATGTCTGAAAGTCAACTAACGTAACTTTGTTCGATAGAGCGTGTTCCCCTTCCAATCACGAAATGACTAATAAGATTTATGGAACTGATCTAAAACATCGGTATCCTACTTTTCGCCCTGTAGCGTGTACGGTAAATTTAAAGACACACACTATTCTATCATTGTATCAACCCGCGTCTGGCGATTACCCCTGTGAAATTGCTGGTTTTGCCAACAGTTCCCATTAAATCATATAAGAAATACATTTGTCTACAACAAATACACTTTATATATGGTTCATTACAAAGTATAAGTGTCCAATGCAATATTATAACACACAAGTGTCTACACACACACATACACACACACACACACACACACACACACACACACACACACACACACACACACACACACACACGCGCGCGCGCGCACGCACACACACACACACACACACACACACACTCTCTCACCTGCATAATGCCATTCGTGCATATTTTGGTGTGTTATAAGGCAGTTGCTTAATGAAATCTTCTAAATGCATCGACATCTTTATTTATCCCTTTTAATATGTGATATATTAATGAATATATTGACCTAAAACTAGAAGTGAAGCTTAATTCGTTTACTTATATTTTTATTGAATAGTGACTGATTTTCTCACTTAAAGGGAATGCCACTTGATTCTATGAATTATAGGTTTCTATATACACTATGGAGCAACAGAAGGAATGTGGCCATGTTTGAATTCAATTCCCATAAACTACAGAGACGCCAATTATTCCATCTTTAATTTATATATTTCAGGCAGGATGCAGGAGATTATACTGTCCAAGAAATATGTACATTGTTAACGGAAAATGTGTCCCTTTATATGAACAAGTCACAGGGGCTGCTTACAAAACGGTTTTCAACATTACAATTATTTCGCCAATTTCCAAGGATTTCAAGAATAACGTATTTGAAAGAGAACTTAACAGTTTTTTACAACATGATCTTCTAGATAGAGATATCTTCGACATTGATGCAATCAATGTGCTACCTCTAATACCCACCTACATGGTTGAAATCAGTTTTGCACCACTTAAGTCTGATGGCTTTACTCTAAATGACGTGGCAAAGGCGGTCACCAGTCGATACTATACAAAGGCTAATATAAGCATGTCAAACTCTTTCTTTATTGGAATCGGTATAAGTCCAGCACCCGCGGTTAATTTTGATCACACTATGGGGAGATCGAATACATTGAAATCAGTCCGCCTTGTTAAAAGACCGTCCACCATCCACAATCATTTTATTGATATATCTGAATCATACACTTGCTATCGCATTGCTTTAGAATTGTCAGATATTGCCGATGAATCGAAATATCATCACACAATTGTAGCAAACGACCGAGATGTCTATCGAGTGGATTTTGATTGGGACGAAGGAAAACTGCTTGTTTGTTTGGAAACCTTACTTATGCCTCGATATTTCAGAAAAGAGCCAACAAAAGGTAAAGGTCGCTTTCCGGAACAAAACTTCAAGAAACCTAACGTTGACGACGATACAACATTATATCATATAATAATGGTAGTAATAGGGGTTGCCTTTATAGCCATTTGTGTTATAGCTAGACTGATTTTGGATAAGATACAAAAGTGTTTAGGAAATACAAGAGAGGACACGAATGACAGAAATTAGTTATTTTGCTCGTACATGTTAGTGATTTGAGGCGGAAATTAACTATTACTTCTTACCAAACATATATGTTATCATTATATACAAAACTGGCAACACAAACATAGACATACATAATATAATAAAGTAATTAGACCACTTGATATAGATATAATAAATATATTTTGATCTCTTACCAAATAAAAGTATATTATAGGACTACGGGTAACCCTAGATTATACGATTCGTAAATTACGTACATCGTCGCATACAACCACATTTTCTTGAACATCCAATAACTACCCAAAATGAAAGAGTTCACCATTTAAAAAAGTCAAATAACAAGGCATATTTACCGAATATATATATCTATCTTCATTGCTAGTTTTCTAGCATGTGAAACTGTAAGCAACGCTTGGTTATTTTTTTATTTTTTGGAGAAGGGTGTCTAGCGTTGATAGCTTTGGTAATGATGATGTATATCAACCCATAAATAGCGAGTGAGTCATTCTACTTTCTGATGTTCGACGATAGGCATTTCGACTTGCGTCATTCTTCTTCCACCAATTGGTTAAACAGTAAATGCGGGAAGGTAGACAGTTATCTGAGAAGAATGTTGTGTGGTGTACTGGTGCGAGAAAGGCATGAACCACGCGAAAGGTGAACTGGTCGCCGTATTATTATTTACATATAAGCCAAAACTACTATGTTCAAAGTATTTGGTATGACACGGACGGGGATCTCACAATCGAGGAGGACGCTCTACAACAACATCACCAATGCGGTCTCTGAAGACAGTCCCTTTGACTAATTTGGACATCACATTTATTTATGAACCTAATAAAAATACCCTCATTATCAGCAATTTCCCATTATATCGTTTGGCTTTTAAAAACAGTATAGCAAGTTATAAAGAGCGTGAAGAGAATTCTTTATTATTAACAAGAGAGAACGGAGTTGAATTGTAAAAGTAGTATGTATGATTGTTCATGTTTGGGTCAAGGAAGTAAAATATGTTTCTGTATTTATGTTCAAATAGTTCAGATCCCACTGTCGAGTCGCGGTTGTTCAGTCTTTAATGACATAGGATTGTTCTGAGAAATGTGCAGTGTTCCTGTTCCATATATTTACACTCGTTGTCAACGTTTAGTTTTGCGCCGTAATTGAGTATAAAACCAACAAGGTACTATACACTGTCCAATTGCGGTGGGTTGAGTCTATAACCAACAAGGTACTCATACACTGTCCAATTGCGGTGGGTTGAGTCTATAACCAACAAGGTACTCATACACTGTCCAATTGCGGTGGGTTGAGTCTATAACGGCGAGGGTTAGTTATCATTCGTGGTCTCCTTTATTTCTTTGCCATAATTTATTATAGAACCAACAAGGTGCTCATTCACTGTCGAGTCGTGGTAGTTCATCCTATAACGATGAAGGAATATCAATCCCGGATTCGTAAGTTCGAATCCAGAGTCGGCTATTGATTGTTTCAGATGACTTACAAACGTTATTGCGACGAAGTTCCTTTGCATTTCTCCAATGGGTTACAAGTAGTCTACGTGGACAGCTATACAGTTTGGAAGGATTGTGTAAGGAGTACCGGTGCTAGAAAGTCAGGAAACATATTGTTCTGCGAACAGGACTCCGTTATATTACTGAAAAACGATATCAAGCTTCAATCGACCAATTAGTTTAGTTATAACGATATCAAACTCCAATCGACCAATCAGCTCAGTCATAACGATATCAAACTCCAATCGACCTATCAGTTCAGTTATAACGATATCAAACTCCAACCGACCAATACGTTTAGTTATAATGATATCAAACTCCAACTGACCAATCAGTTCAGTTATAACGATATCAAACTCCAACCGACCAATACGTTTAGTTATAATAATATCAAACTCCAATCGACCAATCAGTGCAGTTATAACGATATCAAACTCCAATCGATCAATCAGTTCAGTTATAACGGTATCAAACTCTAATCGACCAATCAGTGCAATTATAACGATATAAAACTCAAATCGACCAATCAGTTCAGTTATAACGATATCAAACTCCAATCGACCAATCAGTGCAGTTATAACGATATCAAACTCCAATCGACCAATCAGTTATTTGTTTTTTACATTGATTGTGAATCTGGTTCTTTTAAATTATATTAAACACTCTCCGTGTCTGCTTCTTGGAAACTCAATTAGTGTGTGTGCCAATTTTTAGAATATCTCTTATTCTGAACCATTCTCGTGAGTCGAACTAAACACCCATGGATCACTATGCCGGACAATCTATCTCTGAGGCACTGTGTCTGGCAAAAAAATAGTTATGTTCCTACACTAGGGTTTTGATGATCCGTGACATATACTTACCTGTAAGCCAGAGAGTCCTGATTTGGATAGTATAACAACTCTTGAAAATAACAACCTTGTTTTTACAAATTGATCAAACACCAAAACAGACACGTATCCTTACTTTCTTACTTGTAGCTGTACTGTATTGTGTTTTGAGATAGTGAGTTTGATACCTGACAGGCTCTCAGGACAAAAGCATTACGAACACGAAAAACACCACGGGAAAACTAGTCTTAAAATAAGCTTGATAGCAGAAAATACATAGAAACTAAGAAGATATTGCTCGAAATGGCAGACAATTTCTACCATGTGTTCCTCTTTAAACAAAACTTCTTTACTAAGATGATAATTAAGAGAAAGTGACCTTCGAAATAGCATAACAATGCTGATTCGATCGGATTTCCTTGAGTCAACTCGTAAACTCTTTTAGATTTTCGTAAAATAGTAATGCGAATGATGCCCGATTTATGCCGATTTGACTCGGATTGTTTTTTTCGTTCGATTATACATTATTACGAAAAAAAAACATAAATGTTTTTTTTCGTTCATAGGTAACAGGTGTGAGATTTTTTATTTTTTAATTTTTCAATAACCCATGAAGCTTTCTGAAATGAAACTGGCCAAATCCATGGGGGCCGCCATTTTGGATATGTATAAAATGAGACGAAAAACACGGATTGAAAATTATTGTCGTCTTTTTAATCATTTTTCTTTAAAATCGATATTTAAGATCATTAAAGTGCTGTATTATGTGGGAATTAACATTTGTACGAAAAGTTAAAAATAAATGAAACTCTGTAAGAAATATGTTTTCCCGTTCGTCAAAAAAACGACAGCATTAGTCACCTTACGCCCGAACCTAAATTTTGACTGTATTGTAGCCAAAGAAGGACGTGACGTCATTTCCGTAACACTTCATCTTGGCGTAACGCCAGTGGAGCGACGTCGTTTCCCGCAACAAATGTGGTATCAACATGAAATACCCCAAATTCCTATACATGAGCTATTGACTCACTCATTCAAAGTATATTGATAAATTTACCAGTAGTAACTTATTTTTTTAAGCGGCGTAAACATAATAAAGAAAATTAAAAATTATTAGATTTCATGCACGACGAGTATTAATAAAAGTCAATTTATTACCTTGATTTGTTGTGTGTAATACTAGTGCAAGACAGACAGGCTTGGTTAAATGAATGTTATAGCATGGATTCGATCTACGTGATATAACTGAAAAGTAAAGACTCGATGTATGCTCAATACTATGAAGTCGCTATCAAAATCGAATGGGATCCATCAATTGCTTCGAGATATCGACGTGTTAGATGGACGACCCAAGTACAGTAGTCTCACTATACCTCGAAAACGAAGGAGGCCGATAAAATACTTCGAGATATCGGCATGTTCGAGCGATTCCTCAATCTATTCTTATATATTAATATATGTGTTTTCAGCTTCATAATTCACTAATACTTAACTTTTTATTATGAAAAACAAGCCAGTCATAAGATCATATCAAGAAAAACAGCACAGAAGCAGTTCTGATTGATTGCACGTCAGACCAATAAGAACTGCTGCTACACTATTTCCAAACGACAGATTCCTCACAGGAATTGGTTCGAGTTATACGGTGTATTCAAGTTATAGAATGTTCGTGCTATCGCAATCACTGACAATTTTCAACAAATATGAAATTGTTTATAGGTTCTATGCAAGATACCTCGGGATTCTTGGAAGCGCCGTGTTCGAGTGGTTAGCGTCGTGTATTTGAAAACGGGCGTCCCGGGTTCGATCCCATGTCGCGGCACTACGGTCATGGTGGAGTGAGGCAAATTGTCTAGCCTAGTACTG
Source organism: Serripes groenlandicus (assembly GCA_031761405.1). NCBI lineage: Eukaryota > Metazoa > Mollusca > Bivalvia > Cardiida > Cardiidae > Serripes > Serripes groenlandicus. The sequence continues at coordinate 124,319,112 of JASEVX010000004.1, read as the reverse complement.
GTTTGTTTACCCAGGGTCATGAATTAGTGAACTGTCGCCGTGATATAAGATAAATAATGTTGAAAACGGTGTAAAACATCAATTAAAAAAATGTTTCTTTGAAGAGTATAATCTGCCGGGCGAAATATACATTGCGGCATTTTTACGGAAAACTAAAATCGTAGTAAATTAAATTTGAAAAGCAATCCTTCCCTCCTAAACACTACGTGTTAGTTACACTACGTGTGTTAATTCAGGAAACATGAAGACGTGAACTGTCGCCGTGATATTATTGAAATAATTTTGAAAACGGCGTAAAAAACAATTAAAATAAAAATAAGATCAACTTAAACTAAAATAACGGAACATGTTTCACACATTCCAATTTAACCTTGAGTGTGTTTTCCACATATAATACATATGCAGCAGACAATTTTGAAGACATCAATGCCAAACAATAGACATCAAAGAGCGTCTTCATGTGGGAAAGCGTTTAAGTTTTCGATTTTATTTGTAGAAATCTTTTCTTTCGTGGGAAATATTGTTATCGATATTTTGGCATATTCTAACAAGCATAAATGGTCACGCGACCGGGAAAGTAGAACCTCGTCTTCATAGGTTAGATTTACATTACGCAAAGTCCATAATGTCGGTTTTCTCGTGCGACGGCCCATATGATATACTTGAATCGCTAACCACACGCAACTAGGAACTTTTGTTTATGTGTATATTCGGATATGGAACGTCTTTACTATCTTAATATGTTGTATTGTATTATACGCCGTACATTTTCACGTATACGAGGTACATATTTCCATTGACATGGTACAGTTTACATGATATGCAGTGCTTTTTCTGTTATACATGGTGGTTATTTAATAATTTGCAATGCAATAAAGTGTAGATACACTAGAATAATCTTTATGTGGTGTACAAACAAATCATATGCAATACAAACAACATTGTATGCAGTTCAAATGACATTATATGCAGTCATTTTTTTCAAAACATGTGGTGGTAGTTTGATTAATATACAGTAGATTTACCTTTATATGCGGTGCATTTTTCTTTACGATGATCGTACTTTCGGCATTCTACGGAATAATTTCGGAAATTACCGAGTATGACAGTCTATTTCAATCAAAGTGCTGAAAGGATTGATGGTAAAGGGGTGTCTGTAAGTTGAAAAGATATGGCATAGTGTATATGGATGCACGTTGTCAACAATGTATCATCGACATGCAGATATGTTTGAAACAACACGAATTGCCTGCCAATAACCGAGCAGCGACCATTAAGCATAATATTTCCTGTTCAGTTGACACTAAATATCCACACTGTATATTAGAATCATGCTGTTACATGTAAATGACAGACAATCGAAAGCATGCTAGAGTTATGTTTGTTGTGCAATTCACATCTGCAGGTCATAGGTTTCCTATAAACCAAGTTTGAAATTGATGCATTGAAAATTTACTCAGACAATGGCAGAAGAAAACATTGGCAAATAGAGATTATTTGGACGTATGGTCAAAAAGACGGAAAGACAGTCGGTCGCTCCAGACAAAGTAAACTCAGCTTGGTGAAAGAACAAGAGCCCTTCCATGTGTTGCATTCGAGAAAGTCATATATAATAAGTGAGAACATGGTAAGATAAAATAAAGACATTCTCCAAAAACAGCATGCTAGAGTGTTAGTGTGCACTGCACATCTGCAGGAGATAAGTTACCTTATAAACACGTTTTAAAATGTACTGAGACAATGGCCGAACTTTATAAGGAAACATAGAATAACTCCTATTACTGCTTTATATGTTCCTATCGGGTGCATTGTTTCCCATATACAATAAATCTGCTGCAGACGATATTTAGGGAAATGAAAAATTCTATTCTATCTATAATTTATAGTATAAATGGATAAAAAATTACATTATGCTATATAATTCAGCAATTCAGTCTCATTCAAATCATTCCTCTTACAACTCTCTCAGTCACTCTTACTTCATTATGACTCACTCCATTCAGTCTAAGTCACTCACCATCACTCACTCTCTCACAGCCACCCACTCACAATAACTCTTTCACAGCTACCCTAATTATCTCACATCCACCATCACCCACCATTACTCTCTGACAGTCACCATAACTCTTTCACACCATCACTCTCTCACAGATACCCCACTTACAGCCACCATCACTCTCTCTCACAGCCACCATCACTCTTTCACAGCTACCCTAATTCTCTCACAGCCACCATCACTCTCTCACAGATACCCCACTTACAGCCAACATCACTCTCTGACAGCCACCATCACTCTCTCACAGATACCCCACTTACAGCCACCATCACTCTCTCACAGCTACCCTAATTCTCTCAGAGCGACCATCAATCTCTCACAGCTACCCACTCACAGCCACCATAACTCTTTCACAGCTACCCTAATTATCTCACAGCCACCATTACTCTCTCACAGCCAACATAACTCTTTCACAGCTACCCTAATTATCTCACAGCCACCATCAATCACAGCCACCATCACTATCTCACAGCCACACACTCACAACCCCCATCACTTACTCACAGCCACCCACTCACAGCCACCCTCCTACACGTTTGACAAATGTCAGAAACAATGTTGACCTAGCTGGGGCTCGAACCCGCAACGCTTGTATTTTGAATTGACAGACGGCTGCTCTACCTACTGAGCTACCGAGTTTCATACAAATCGATGCCATTACAAAATATATATTTATGAAAAGTTAATTACCAGGTCAATACTACGCAGTAATATTAAAAATATGTGTTATGTTATCATCGACATAAAGTGGTATCTCATCATAATTATATAAGTATTCGTGTCGTAATTTTAAACATTTTAAATGTATTACTAAATAAATATAAGTTACAGGTTTACCCATCAATCTTAGTATGAAACCTATTAATACGTAAACTCAGGTGCTTAAAATAACACCGTTGTTATAGCCTAGTGGCTACGAACGAAGCGCTTCAAACCTTAACGTTCACTTTTCATTGGTTCGATCCTTATGCTAGGCGTGTATTTTTGTCTGTCTGTTCTTTTTTCTAAATTTGATTTGTATATATTACATATACGACCATCTATTTTTCTTTTCAGACAATTTCATTCAGTCGATCATAAGATTCCTTTCATCTTCAAATGTTTCAATTCTAGTGCAATGTCAATGTACGTGTAATCTTGCCCCAAATGTTACAACGTATCTTACATGCACATATATCTTTTTTTATAAGATTAACTCGACAATATAAAATACATAGAATTAATCGGCAAACCTGTACTTTAATCATTTAAAGAAAAAAGAATCATGCTCGCATAAAACAAAATGAGCATCATGATAAAAAGGCCAAAATTGTAAAAGACATTCCGATTTAGATATTCGAGCTATGTGTGTTAAGTACAGAGCTATCTACGAAACAATGATGTGTAGAACCTATTTTAAATTGGATGCTGTACATATATTATGAAATTTAAATTTAGAAAAAAACATTACGAATATTTATCAGTACGAGACATATAAAAGTGAACGAGACAGACACAGGGGGAGAATAGAGACAGACAGACAGAGATAGCGAAAGAGAGACATAGAGACATAGTGAGTGTAGAGAGAGAGAGGGAGAGAGAGAAACAGAGGAAGAAAGAAAACGAGAGAGAGAGAGAGAGAGAGAGAGACAGAGAGAGAGCGTAAGGGAAAACATGAAAGAAAGACAGCAGACAGACAGACAGCCAGCTCCATAAGTGCCTCTCAGCTTTACAGACAAACGAATTCAAATTCAAATTCAAATTCGATAATACTCAGAACAATTCAATGATTGACATGAGAATAATGCAGTCATTAAACAATGGAAACGATTTAACCATTTCCATGTTACTGAAGCTTGTTAACGCATATGCAGCTGACGGCATTTAAAAACATCGTGACAAAAGCGGAAATTGCATTTCGTACATACAAACGTATAAAGGTAAAACTACTGCATATAATTAAAAATCTACCATATGTATCGAGACACTGACTGCATGTTGTATTGCTATATATATATATATATATATATACAATTGCGTGTGTATATGTGTGTATTTATACATATGCATATAAACTTGATTTTAAACTTATTTAATTTAAACTTAGTTAAGTACTATTTCTCAACTATTTCATTGTCTTAACCATTTCTGTATGTATATTTGTGAATATCAACCATGAGCTGTTTATGCTTAAGTTGAAAATAAAATTTCTGTTCTGTTCTGTTCTGTATCTGCACACTTTTGCACTTCATATAAATTGAATTACCACCATATATAACGGAAAGAGCATGTCATATCATGGATAATGTACCATGTCAAATGAATTATGTACCTCGTATACATGAAACTGTACTGCGTATAATACAAACCAACATCATAATACAGTAAAGGCCTTCCATATTCGGAGTTAACGGTAAACTGTTGAGTGCTGGTATCCGAAAACATGATCCAATAGACCAATACAACTGCAATATTTGTGTACATTTACATAAGTAAATTATTTTGTACAATAAGTATTGTAGAGTTAAAGAACATACGAAGTAGAAATATTAAATTGAAATGCTTTGCAAAAATAATTGCTTTATATATTGATTGATTGATTGGTTGATTGATTGATTGATTGATTGATTGATTGATTGATTGATTGATTGATTGATTGATTGATTGATTTATTTATTTATTTATTTATTTATTTATTTAAGTGTAACGACGTTTTGGCGATTTCGGTGATCACGACAGCAAGTTCACCTTAAGTTTTTTCCCTGGCTTTATCGAACCAGTACTACTGCATATAATTACAAAACTACCATATGAGACACTGTCTGCATGTTGTATTGCATATGAAGTTATTTGAAACGTTATATGACGTTATTCACAAAGCACTTGATCAATTATCGGAAAAATGAATGACCGATCCGAGGTTCGAACTCTCATCCCTTGGCTTGAAATGTCTCGTAGTTCCTGACTGAGCTATTGCGATTCGTCATTTAAAAAACATGTAAGGACAGACGGACAGACGGACGGACTGACAGAAGGGCGGACTGACAAAAGGGTAAAAGGAAGGAAGAACAGAAGGACGGACGGCCGGGCAAACTGAAGGTTGGTAGGAAATCTTGAATATTAGCCCGCAATGTACTAAGTGGTGGACTATTTATTACGCTTTCGCGGATTTATGAGATTTTCGAACGTTTAAGATTGCACTGTCTGATAACCAGTCGTATAACCTCGGCTGTACTAGTTAACACGAATGAAATATCGTACGGCGTTCTGAAAACCAGTCGGATGACCTCGGCCGTACTCGTTAACACGAATAAAATATCGTACGGCGTTCTGAAAACCAGTCGTATAACCTCGACTGTACTCGTTAACACGAATGAAATATCGTACGGCGTTCTGAAAACAAGTCTTATAACCTCGGCTGTACTCGTTAACACGAATGAAATATCGTACGGCGTTCTGAAAACCAGTCGGATGACCTCGGCCGTACTCGTTAACACGAATGAAATATCGTACGGCGTTCTGAAAACCAGTCGTATAACCTCGGCTGTACTCGTTAACACGAATGAAATAGCGTACGGCGTTCTGAAAACAAGTCGTATAACCTCGGCTGTACTCGTTAACACGAATGAAATATCGTACTGCGTTCTGAAAACAAGTCGTATAACCTCGGCCGTACTCGTTAACACGAATGAAATATCGTACGGCGTTCTGAAAACCAGTCGTATAACCTCGGCTGTACTCGTTAACACGAATGAAATATCGTACGGCGTTCTGTTACACTTGTGTCTTAAGGGACTGCTACAAGACATTTGATCTCCAATCTTCGTATGATTGATGGTTTGGTATTTTACGCCGCTTTCAACATTATATAACGGCGTACCAGTACTACTTTATTACCCCGTTCTAATTAAGCCAGTTATTGGGGGAAAAAGTAACTAGTTGGCTTTTATGAACAGTCTATATCGACATCATTATGAGCAACTTCTCTTTTTGCCACAATGATTTCAAAAGTTGTCTGCTACAGATGCGTCATAAAGCGACTATATGTGGGGAAAGGGTAAACTGCAATCAAGAGGGATTTACTTTATTATTTTCTGTTCGTAATAATAGACGACAGCAAAACGAATTCCAAACATTTTGTGATCATGCAGAAAACATGAGATTAACATCATTATCGTCTAGTCAATTACTTATAAATCATTTTTTATTGCCAAAGTATGCACTTTAATTTTTATTTACAATCATCTTACTTTTTTTTCGTAAATAGGTAGCACCTATAGATATATTAATATATCTATAAATTGCTGGACAAATGGATTGATGTTGAATCACAAGCGTTAACGATGACAAGGGTTCATGTCAACAGAACAATTATTTCATATCTGCTTTGATATATACATTTCTATGGTTACCTACCTAGTAATATTAGTCGATGTTTGGTATGTGATAACCAAGCACGCCCCTCTTCACGAGTAAATTGTGAAAAAAAAAACGTAAAACATCAGATGGCACTTCCGTGGTATACTAATAACGATTGATGGCTTTGAGAATTGCAAGCTGGAATGCAACAGGCATCATGTCCAGTTCGAGCTACCTATGCGACTTTCTAGATAACAACGATATCGACATAATTGGCATTTCCGAACATTGGCTCTATGAACACCAACGCAACTTCCTTAATTTAATAAATAGCAAGTATTCAAGTTGCTCAATTTCTGATCCAGACCTTTTATTACCAAGCCATAGACGCGTGGGAAAAGGAGGTCTAGCATTCTTATGGAAGACCGCGTGGAACGGTTTAATCTCACCGTTACATATCAATAGTCAGCACATACTTGGGATTGAGATAACGGCTTTATCAGGCCAAACTATCTATCTACTGCAAGTGTACTTACCTTGCAAAAATCATTCTAGTCAAACTTTTAAAGATAGCCTGTGTGATTTAGAATTGGCTATATGTCAGTATTTGCAGAAAGGAACAATACTTATAATGGGGGATTTTAACACCGAACTTCCCGCGCGTTCCGATTTTTCATTTAAACTTGACAATAGGGGCACGCTCTAAATTGAATTACTACTCAGGCATAACTTAGTGGCCCTAGATAATTTGCAAATATGCTCCGGATCTGAATATAGTAATATTCCTTATAATTCCCCAAGAGAAACATTGATAGATCATATGGTGATCGCAGAACATGATCTTCCCTCAGTATGTAAATGCAGTATTGTGGAGGACAATGCTATTGACTTCTCTACGCACCGCCCTTTATTGTGTGAGATAATTAGTCAGACACACACTAGTCATAACCACCCAATAAAAGTTTCCAATTCGTACGCAATAAACTGGAGAACTCTGAAACAACGTTCCATTTTGAATTATAAACAATATTTAGGAAATGATGATCAATTATTAAAATCAATACTAAAAGGGGAAACTATTTCATCCCACTCCGAAATTGATGACCTGTATCACAATATCATACAATCTGTACATAGGGCAACAGAGAAACACATCCCAAAACCAAAATATAAACCTTTTATTAAACCATATTGGAACTCAACCTTAACAAAATTACACAAAGATATGAACATGAAACGTAACATGTGGTTAAGTGAAAATAGGCCACGAGGTCGCGACTCTCCATCGTGCAATAATTACAAAATTGCTAAAAATACCTTTAGACAATTTCATAGAAAAACAGTTCAAATTTACATCAACTCTCTAGAAAAAGAATTAGATACAGCAGCAGAAGTTGATAATAATCAATTTTGGAAGATTATTAATAAACGCAAAAAAAAGAAAATATGTACATTAACATCACAGATGAATTTCAATGGCCGTATATACAGAGATCCTGAAGAGATAAATGTTGGTTGGAAAAACTACTTTTCTGATCTGTATATCCCCTCTCAACATGAAAGCTTTATAACTGAAAATAACACTCGCGCAGAAATGGAGCTTTCTTCCATATGTAATTATCTAGATGGTCATATAATCGATGATATAAACATCGGCGAAAGGAAAGTCGAAACAAATTTGAAATCGTGTAAAAAAAATAAAGCATGTGGTCCTGATAATGTATATTATGAACATCTATTGCACGGTGGATCCGTCATTATAAAGGCATTAACATTACTGTATCAGAAAATGACACAATTTGCATATACCCCACAAAAAATGAAACAAGGTATGATTACAGTTTTATATAAGGGTGGTAATAAAAACAAATCAGACCCATATAGCTATAGAGCAATATCTTTATGTTCGACTATGTTAAAATTGTATGAAAAAATTATACTAGACTTCATAGAAAAAGACCATTCAGTTTCGATACATCCCCTACAAGGAGGATTCCAGAAGAATATAAGCTGTTTGATGACGTCATTTTATTCCGTGAGAGTATTTACTTTTGTAAGGAAAATAATTCCAAAGTTTACTCATGTTTTCTTGATGTCAGACAAGCTTTCGACAGAGTTTCTCACAATATCTTATTGACAAAATTATATAAAACAGGCATTAAGAAAAGTTTATTTAAAATAATCTACAGTCTCTTCCAAGACGCTTACAGCTGTGTAAAAACACAAGGGTATACCTCCGATTGGTTCCCTATACTTCAGGGAACCAGACAGGGCCAAGTCCTCAGTCCTCGGTTGTATCTTGTATTCATTAATGATTTAATGGAGGAATTGTCCAATTCTAAGTATTGTCTAAAAATAAACGACTACAGCTTCGGTTGTCCTACGACAGCAGATGATATGGTATTAGTATCGTTGGTTAAAAGTGGACTTGAGCGACTCATGGATAAGTGTTACCAAAATTCTATTTTGGACCACTATTTTTATAACGCAAATAAAAGTAATGTTCTAGTTTTCAACGAATCGAAAAATGATTTCCAAACTCGTAAACAAACGTGGTACCTAGGCTCTAATAAAGTTGCGGAAACTGATAAATATACGCATCTAGGTATAGAATGTAATAAATCTCTGAGTCTCGATGGTGTTGTGTCGCAAGCTTGTGCTAAGATTAGAAAAACATACTTTAGTTTTGCAGATATTCATGTTTACACCGAACGACTACATCCTTTAACTTGTAAACGTTTATATGATTCGATAGTTCTACCTACGGCATTATACGGATGTGAATTATGGAATGACATGACAAAACCACACATTCATTTTCTCGAAAAAGCTCATAGTCAGTGCATCAAACATATGCAATCACTCCCGTATTCAACTAGAACAATTGTCGCTCTTAGCTCCATCGCAATGCGTCCATTAGAATACGAAATTGACAAAAGGAAAGTCTTGTTCTTCGGTCAGCTTTGCTATGTTTCAGAAACTAAAATGTTGAAAATCATGTTCATTCAAAGGTTTGTAAAATTCTTAAACTCACCTCGAAACGCCCTCGGTTTCATGCCAGACATATATCGTATATTTGGGAAATACAAACTTACTAAATATCTGTTAGATTTTGCGGAAAGCGCGACATTTCCTAAACTGCCATTATGGAAGAAAATCATAAATCGAGCAATAACTGACCATACAAATGAAGAATATAGGAACAGATTAATAGGAGACGAAACTCTAACTAAATACCTTTTATTCCACAGCGAGTACACGCCTAGTAATGCATGGCGATTTGCACAGTTATATCGAGATTATCTCCCTTACTGTAAAACATTAATTTTACTTATTGGACGCTTATTTTCTCGCAAATATTTTACTTCATGCCCCAAATGCCATATACTTATAGATGATATAGTCACACACTTAGTATTATTTTGTATAAATAACAATCATCACTAAGATCGCCTCTGGTGCAGATTACATACTGCCTTAGGTAATAAGTCGTATAACGCCTTATGTCAGTTAATGCCTGAACAACAGATTATAGAAATAATATCAGGTTACCCGTCCCTACAAATAACAGCCGATATAAGGGTACTTTGCTTCAAGGTTACTCTAATACAACTACACAAGATGTCAAGCTTGTTAAGGTTTATAAATCCTGGTTAGTAGAACAAATGAGCTGTTATATGAATCACCATTTATTCTAAATGCGTTTTCTTTCAGCCATCACTTATTAACATGTACCCGTATGCTACGTTAACAGCGTATTACTGAACAGTTTGAGGACCCGAAAGTCCTTAAAATTAGCGAATATTTGTGAGTATGGAATATATAATCAACTGTGTTAGTGATTTATATTTTAAGCCTATTCCCCTGGTATCCAGCTATTTGTATCATCATGAGTGATTCTATCAAATTACCACATTGGTAAAGACTTGCTTTTGATATAAGTACTGTTTCATGGGTAACGAACAGTGTTGACAATGATAAGAATGCCCGAATGCACAGGCTGATCATTGTATTCATTACATGCAAATGTTATTTTTTACTCCTAAACGTGTCTCATACACCTGTCCATATATGTCTTCTCTGAGTTTCGTTTCGTCCGAGGAGATTTACGAATTGGACTATATATATATTTGACTGCATGTAAATTGTACTACTGTAAATAACCTTTTTGTTTCCCCGTTTTCAAGGACTTTCCGTATGCTTGTGTATATGTTTGTGTGTATGTGTGTGTGTATATGTATGTGTGGATGTGTATATATATATATATGTGTATATATATATATATATATATATGTATATGTATGTGTATATATGGATATGTATATGTATGTGTGTATATATATGTGTGTATATATATATAGGTTTATATGTGTGTGTGTATATATGTATTTATTTATGTTCTCACTTCTGTAATGTTTGTTATGAAATGTACTAACTCTTCAAATATGGAGGAAATAAAGAATATCTATCTATCTATCTGTAATAGACGGACGTGAACTAGTGTTATTTGCGCTATCAAGTATACAAACATGCTATAGTTTGTATTCGAAATGCTGTTGTATTTCCCTAAATGATTTCCTTTTTTGAGTGACCTTTTAGTATAAATGTTACGCAGACACTATGTGTATATTAAATATATTTGAATCATTTCTACTGTTACAAAAGTATCTTTGATTCTGCGCTTCACGATTTTCAACAGCCTAAATATACATGCATGGTGTTTTATGTGACATAATGTTCTGCGCTTGCGTACAGTAAAGACCAAGAACAGCATGCATTCTAATTTTGGTATACAGTATTTGATGCCCATCTTTCAGAATACAGCAACTCATATTCAAAATAAATGTGCGAATTTGTTCACAGTAAAGCTTTCCCAAAAACAGCAAATCTGCATTAGACGACTTTGAAATGTTATTGGCAACAATATTCCAAACCTCTATAAATGAAAGTCTATTTTTTTTTTAAAGAGTTGGAAATAGTTTTGCAAAATGAGAAATTGTTCATAATGGGCAACTTCAAATACATCTGCATATGAAAAACATGCTAACGAGATTGAATGATCGATTCATTGGGGTTTTAAGCTATTTTCAACAATATTTCAGTTATATCAACGCAAAAGTTCACTGGGTAAACAAACCAGTTCCAGGCTAGTTCTAGGCCAGGAAATGTGCCTTGTTTGTTATTAGTGGGTTATATTAGAAGGGATTATAATTCACGTATTAATCGATCAAGGTAAACAAATGTTTGGTAATTTATAGCGATAATCAGTTCTAGTACGTGACGTTATAGTTTCATAAAGGTAACTGTGTTATGGTCGTGACGTAACATATCTGACGTCATTTCGCATCATACGGCAAACTGATGTCATCCCGTGGGAATCATTTCTCACTAGGAATGTATGAACCACTTAGTTCAAACATAGAACAGTAGGCACGCTGATGTCATCCCGTGGGAATCATTTCTCACTGGGTATTTATGAACCACTTAGTTCAAATATATTACAGTAGGCACGCTGATGTCATCCCGTGGGAATCATTTCTCACTGGGTATTTATGAACCGCTTAATTCAAACATATTACAGTAGGCACGCTGATGTCATCCCGTGGGAATCATTTCTCACTGGGTATGTATGAACCGCTTAGTCCAAACATAGTACAGTAGGCACGCTGATGTCATCCCGTGGGAATCATTTCTCACTAGGAATGTATGAACCGCTTAGTTCAAACATATTACAGTAGGCACGCTGATGTCATCCCGTGGAAATCATTTCTCACTAGGAATGTATGAACCGCTTAGTTCAAACATATTACAGTAGGCACGCTGATGTCATCCCGTGGGAATCATTTCTCACTGGGTATTTATGAACCGCTTAGTCCAAACATATTACAGTAGGCACGCTGATGTCATCCCGTGGGAATCATTTCTCACTGGGTATTTATGAACCGCTTAGTTCAAACATATTACAGTAGGCACGCTGATGTCATCCCGTGGGAATCATTTCTCACTGGGTATTTATGAACCTCTTAGTCCAAACATATTACAGTAGGCACGCTGATGTCATCCCGTGGGAATCATTTCTCACTGGGTATTTATTAACCGCTTAGTCCAAACATATTAAAGTAGGCACGCTGACGTCATCCCGTGGGAATCATTTCTCACTGGGTATTTATGAACCGCTTAGTCCAAACATATTACAGTAGGCACGCTGATGTCATCCCGTGGGGATCATTTCTCACTGGGTATTTATGAACCGCTTAGTTCAAACATATTACAGTAGGCACGCTGATGTCATCCCGTGGGAATCATTTCTCACTAGGTATTTATGAACCGCTTAGTCCAAACATAGTACAGTAGGCAGGCTGCGAGGCATTCGAGTAAACTGTGGAGATAAAAAACCTATAAAATAACAACGCTGAAACGTCGAAAAACGCGATAAAAACTAACCCGAATGGTATATGAGGTATTTAATAGATTCTTCCGAACTTGAACTTGAATTTGGATTTTTTTTTTTTTTTTCATTTTCACATCTACTTTTAGTTTACAGTGACAACAAAAGTTCAGTATAAAGCAATATGCGTTTCAGTTGTCTGAAACACCAAAGACTATGATTGTTTATGTTGTTTTTTTCACAAAATATGCCCTGGTTTTCAGACAGTAGGGTCATCGATTTTTGTTTGTAAATTTTGCTTGAAAAACTTGAAGTTGTATTTAAACCCTCCAAAATCGTATATATATTTATCCTGTTCACACAATTTTCCCGGGGTCATTTGGTCTCTCGTCGGCAAGTACCATATCAGGCGGTCAAAGTCGTTAGGTTGCTTCGTTGATGATCGGGAAGGGTCGAATGTTGGCGGAAATTAATTGGAATCTCGCGGGATAAAATCTAGTCGTTTCCAAGGCAGTCGCCGTTGACAAAACAAATTTGTATATATATTCTATAGCGCTGAGAAAACTATTGAGTAGTCATTTGTTAATTGTTCTAGATCGGAAATAAGGTGATTATTTTAAAACGAATTTGGTGTGTGTGAATACCATGAACTTTGCAGGTTTGAATATCATGAACTTTGCAGGTGTGAATACCATGAACTTTGCAGGTGTGAATACCGTGAACTTTGCAGGTGCAAGAAAGGGTCATTGGTTTTCGTGACAACTAAAACACATTATTGACTTATTGTCAAGGTTATTTAGTTACAGTCACTCTCGCTTACCGTAATTCTTCACAGGGCATGCGCATTGACTAAATATGCAAATTAGGTATTTCCATACATGCAACATGCCAAGGTTAGACCAAACCTTTTAAACACATACCGACATTAAGCAAGACGAATTTTGACAACACTACTCTGTAGACGAGATAAGAAGGAGTGATCTGGTCTTTTCTCACATATATTTATCTTATGACTCAACCAAACCCTTTGTTATGGGTACTCAAAAGAATCATATCACTAAGACCAACGCCCCTTTATAGCCATGTATATTATTGGAGCAGGTTTTACCGACGTCCCTTTACAGCAATGTATATCACTGGAGCAGGCTTTACCAACGCCCCTTTACCGCCATGTATATCATTGGAGCAGATTTTACCGACGTCCCTTTACAGCCATGTATATCACTGTAGCAGACTTTACCAATGACTTTGAACTTTTTGCAAGGGTTGCAGGTAAGGATGCATTTATCAATAAGAAAATTCTCATTTCCTACATTTTGTACACTTGAAGTATATTAACTCACCTTGAACTCTTCGTCGGTGAATTTATTTTGTTCTATAGATGTTTTCAATTGTTTTCTATCAGATGATAGGCATTGGCTCTGGTATAAGTGTGGTAATTTTAAGAGTTTAATGTTGTTGTTTTTTGTGTGTAACCTTTCTTTTTTTTTTTTTCTTTGATTATCATAGTATTCATCTTTGTATGATATTCATATATTGGAGGAAATAAAGATTTTATATATATATATTTATTTACTGCTGGAAATTGATCAATTCCTTCTTGTGCCACAATGTTTTCACTTTTACTCAATAACTAAACAATTATACAAAGAGATTTTCAATATACATGTATTTGATAACAAATGTTTTCAAAGTCGTCATCTGCTGATTTGTTGTATGTGGGAATGTTTTAATATCTAAACTGTCACCATTTATGAATTTAGGTCAATCTAATTATATGGTTCTATTTATATCCGATTTTGAATTGCTATTTATATAAAATACTACTAATCACTAGATATAACATTATATATATATATCAGAACTGTGACTTTATCTGACCCTTTGAAGCTATAAAGGACACCGCCTTGGGTGCGGGAGCCTGCGAGTTCGATACCCGACCCGGCCACGTCATACCAAAGTCTTTAAAAATGGTAGTAATGGCTGCCGTGATTGGCACTCATGGTTTCGGGTTTAGCATAACGACTGACTGGCTGGGGTCAGGATAATGGACCAGTAGTATTGGTAACTTACCCAGGAAAGGCCGTGATCTTACTGAAACATTGTTGAATGCGGCGTAAAACACCAAGCAAAACTATGGTCGCTTTTGTACTGATCCGAACCTGCTCTACGAGACTTCATACGTGATAGACAGTGGTGCAGTGGTATAGCTCTAGCCTCTTGTAAGAAAGTCAATTTGGTAAGCTTCATTCGTCTTCCACCAATGGTCTAAAAGTATCTGTGGAAAAGCAGCCAGTTGCTTGGAAAGTCTGTTGTGTGGAGTACTGGTATGAGAAAGCTAGTTTACACAAAGATAGGTGAACTGGCCGCCGTGATATGACTGAACATTTGTTGAAAATGGCGTTAAACCTCAATCAATTCGTTAACTAAACTAATACTGCTCTCTATTCGTCAAAGTTCTGTCTTTCTTTTTACAAATGAAAGGGACCATCTCGGTGTTGTAGTGGTAGAGCGTCCAACTATGTGCGGGAGGTTGCAGGTTCGATCCCCGGTTGGGTCATACCAAAAACTCATAGTAAGACATACCAGATAAATTCGAGATGGTCCTTTTATTTGTAAAAAGAAGGACAGAACTTTGACGAATGGATGGATTTAAGCAAATGTTGCAGTATTAGTTTAGTTAATTAACTGATTGATTGGGGTTATCTATGATTTTATACTTATCGACAACAGACACCAATTCACGTCTGAATCAAGATCGGAATCAGTTCACATGATTGGAACTGAACCATGCTAAAAGGGACCTTGTTTGTATGTAAGAATAACAAAGAGTATACTAATGTCTCAATATTTTAATATATAAAATGCTTCATAACCTTTTAACCCTTCCCAGATGACTTTCAAGAAACTAGGCAAGATAAGGATTCCGGCTGTATGAACAATTTCTCCTCTTGCAACAATTCTGTAATTTGATTGGTTGATTCGCATCACTGAACGTAGTGCGCGTTTTACCTCCACAACCTTTTCATTCGTCATCGTATGGAACTTCTATTGTTGACGGCTTTTGAAAGCAATGTATGAAAAAGGAGAAACTGTATCTTAATTGCACTGCCCTTTGTCCAGTATATGCTTTACTGAAAGAATTTCATATCGATTAGACGTTTAAATTAATGATTAATTAAAAGATATTAGAACAGTAATATGATCAAGACACCAATATACAAGGGGAATAACTCCCTTGTTTTAGAGTATCAAAATAGAGGGGTTATTTTCCTTGGCCAGTGTTTACTGCTCGCAACGGTAACGTAACATGGATATATATTACATGTACGGACAGTGAGACAGTTTGTGTGCGGGTGTTGTGTGTAAAAGCCATGTAGTTTGATTTATACTATTGGTACTATTACTATGTCTTCATATCACATAATGTAAATGTGCTGAGTGTACTATTACTATGTCCATATATCATATAATGTAAATGAGCTGAGTGTACTATTATTATGTCTTCATATCACATAATGTACATGTGCTGAGTGTACTATTACTATGTCTTCATATCACATAATGTAAATGTGCTGAGTGTACTATTATTATGTTTTCATATCACATATTATAAATGTGCTGAGCGTACTATACTATGTCTTCATTTCACATAATGTAAATGTGCTGAGTGTACTATTACTTTGTCTTCATCATATCACATAATGTAAATGTGCTGAGTGTACTATTACTATGTCTTCATATCACATAATGTAAATGTGCTGAGTGTACTATTACTATGTCTTCATATCACATAATGTAAATGTGCTGAGTCTACTATTATTATGTCTTCATATCACATAATGTAAATGTGCTGAGTGTACTGATATTATGTCTTCATATCACATAATGTAAATGTGCTGAGTGTACTATTACTATGTCTTCATATCACATAATGTAAATGTGCTGAGTGTACTATTACTTTGTCTTCATATCACATACTATGCTGAGTGTACAGATAAATCCTAAACATATGATAGAGACTAACGATTGTAAAGGTTCGATTGAATCTTTACTGTTCGCTTAGAGACTTACGGTTGTACATGTTCGATTGAATATTTACTGTTCGCTTAGAGGCTTTCGAATGCACAGGCTCGACTGAGTCTTTACTGTTTACATTAGCAACTAAAAACATCTTTTCTTTCCACGGAATTTAAATATGACTCGACACAACGATGTTAAACTTAACGACAGAAGACACCAATTCATGTCTGAGTCAAGATTGGAATCAGTTCACATAATTTAAACCGTATCAGCTTCTGTTGTTGATGGCTTTTGAAAGCAATGTGTGTAAAAGGAGAAACCGGTAGAAACTTCGTTTTCCATAATGGATTATACTGTAGACCCTGTATCTTAATTAAACTGACCTTTGTCCAGTATATGATTTATTCTAAGCATTTTATATCGATTAGAAGGTTAAAGGAATGCTTAATGATTAAAAGATATTAGAAATTAATATTATCAAGACACAAATTTATTTTTATACAAACGGAATAACTCCCTAGTTTAAGAGTATCGAAATAGGGGAGTTATTTCCCTTGGATCTGCGCTATGCCATTGTAAGAATGTTTATATCAGTTTTTTTGTATTTGATTGATTGTTTGTCTGGTGTTCATCCTGACAACAGCCAGTCATTCGTAATGCTAACCCCGCAACTGTGAGTATCAAGAAAGGTAGCTATTACTACCAATTTTAAAATCTTTGGTATGACCCGACTGGGGAACGAACCCACGATCACCCGCACCTGAGGCGGACGGTCTACCACTACACCACCGAGACGGTATATACAACGGTAGACGGAGGTACTGATAAGAACACCTTGTATCACCAGACACCAGACTATATTTATATGACCCTGACATTTGCAACGGTTTAATTGGCTCTGTATAAACCAACTTTAACGTCATTGCTACACTTATGGATGAACACGTGGAATTGCGCAGATGTGTTGGCTGATCAGGAACTACACAGAATCCAAAGACCTTACGGTTTTGATTTCGTACAGTACCGCTGTATTATCATGCTGTACATGTGTTTCCACCATTTGAAAGGATGTTTTACCCACAACATGTGTTTTTATGAATCAAATAACAAATTAGTTTCGTGTCATAGATAACAGGAATACACTATTTACCTCCCCTGGCTACCCTTTTGATAGTTAACAGGACTACACTATTTACCTCCCCTGGCTACACTTTTGATAGTTAACAAGAGTACAATATTTACTTCCCCTGGCTACCCGTTTGATAGTTAACAGAACTACACTATTTACCTCCCCTGGCTACACTTTTGATAGTTAATAGGACTACAATAGTTACCTACCCTGGCTACCTTTTTGATAGTTAACAGTTTACAATATTTGCCTCCTGGCTACCCTTTTGATAGATAACAGGACTACAATAGTTACCTCCCCTGGCTACCCTTTTGATAGTTAACAGGATTACATATTTACCTCCCCTGGCTACCCTTTTGATAATTAACAGGACTAAAATATTTACCTCCCCGGCTACCCTTTTGATAGATAACAGGACTACAATATTTACCTCCCCTGGCTATCCTTTTGATAATTAACAGGACTCAATATTTATCTCCCCTGGCTACCCTTTTGATAGTTAACAGAACTAACATATTTACCTCCCCTGGCTACCATTTTGATAGATAACAGGACTAGAATATTCACCCGCCTGGCTACCATTTTGATATATATCAGGACTAAAATGTTTACCTCCCCTGGCTACCCTTGATAGGCAAACGTATTATGACTTGAAAACAAAAAGATAAAATAAGAGATCATAAAACAACAACAACAACATGTACACAAATAATGAAATCAAGATGATGTTGTCATCATATAAGCACTGGCGTCCGAGTTTTCATTTGAGGACATTAGTAAAATACGCACACTATATCGTTTAACGACATATAATCCCTCTATTTGGTCATAATTATTTTAGAATATGAACCGAATAGAGAGACTATTTATAGTAACACGGCCATGATTAGAGCAATTTCACTTTTTGTCACGTTGTTTTCAAAAGTTATCTGCTGTAGATGTTAATACAGCCCTATATTTAGCTAAAGTCGTAAATAGTAATATAGGCCGACGTAATTCATTTACAAACACCAACACATAATGATGTTAAAAACATTCGATCACCCTTTTATTTGACATGATTCTGATACATTATTCGAAATAAAGATATTAATTTCATATTGTTTTAAGTATCCAGATGAGAACGACCTTACGAATGTAAACGTAGATATAATATCTACTGGTGAAACAGAGGTCCAGATAAGGAGGGGTATTCAGCTCTTTTTCCCAACAATTTCTTTCTTCTTATTAAAGTAAACCCTATGTTGTGGGTACTCAAAAGAACGTCTTACTGAGACTATTCTTTTGAGTACCCACAACATAGGGTTAGAGGGTAAAATAAGGATTTTAGAACATGCAAAACGCCCCTTATTTGAACTCTGATGAAAGCGTAATGCCGAATCGTGCAGTATAAAATAAACAACACGTGATTATATATTTTATTCATAACGAACATATGAGTAACCCACCAGTATGTCACATCAATAGGGTTGTTATTAACTTCGGAATTTAAAAAAGTGTCAGACACATTCCGTTAGTTCGGAGAGAATGTATTGACATGTAACTATTTTATTTCCTTCCTACAGTCAGTCAGTCAGTCAGACAGACATTTATAATATTTTGTTCTTGGTTCAGTCAATATCATTTATTCATTCATTCATTCATTCATTCATTAATTCATTCATTCATTAATTCATTCATGTTTTCATTCATTCATTTATTTATTCATTCTCATTCATCTATTCTCATTGATTGATTCATTCATTCATTGATTCATTGATTCATTCATTCATTGATGCATTCATTCATTCATTCATTCATTCATTCATTCATTCAACAGTTCTATCATTCATTCATTGATTCATTGATTCATTGATTCATTGATTCATTGATTCATTCATTCATTCATTCATTCATTCATTCATTCATTCATTCGTACAACAGTTAATTCATTCATTGTTCCGTTACAATTAAAACATTCATTCATTCAATAATGTTCATTCATTCATTAATAAACTTTCATTATTTCATTCATTTATTCAACAGTTCATCAGGATGATGCTCTTTTAACTGACCAATAACACTCCCTACGATACTCAAAATAAAGTCACGCTTATATCACTACGTGTGCAGTTTCTATTCTCGACAAAATAAACCGGATCCTAAAATTTGCGCAAAGGTCAGGATCAGGTCAATGCTATTGAGTAATACTTTATTACTAACAAGTAAGCAACAATTCGGAGGAAGACTTTGCAAACAATGAATATCTAGATCAGCCTTCGCCTCATCGTCATACAACAGTTCTTAATCTCGTCGATAGAACCGTTATGCCCACAACCAAACCCTACACTAGTAGTTCTTAATCTCGTCGATAAAACCGTTATGCCCAAAACCAAACCCTCGGTTACACTAGTAGTTCTTAATCTCGTCGATAGAACCGTTATGCCCAAAACCAAACCCTCAGCTACACTAGTAGTTCTTAATCTCGTCGATAGAACCGTTATGACAAAAACCAAACCCTACACTAGTAGTTCTTAATCTCGTCGGTAGAACCGTTATGCCCAAAACCAAACCCTCGGCTACAATGTATCAGGATCAGGTCAATGCTATTGAGTAATACTTTATTACTAACAAGTAAGCAACAATTCGGAGGAAGACATTGTAAACAATGAATATCTAGATGAGCCTTCGCCTCATCGTCATACAACAGTTCTTAATCTCGTCGATATAACCGTTATGCCCATAACCAAACCCTACACTAGTAGTTCTTAATCTCGTCGATAAAACCGTTATGCCCAAAACCAAACCCTCGGCTAGACTTGTAGTTCTTAATCTCGTCGATAGAACCGTTATGCCCAAAACCAAACCCTCGGCTACACTATTAGTTCTTAATCTCGTCGATAGAACCGTTATGCCCAAAACCAAACACTGGGCTACACTAGTAGTTCTTAATCTCGTCGATAGACATTATGCCCAATACAAAACCCTCGGCTAGACTAGTAGTTCCTAATCTCGTCGATAGAACCGTTATGACCAAAACCAAACCATACACTAGTAGTTCTTAATCTCGTCGATAGAAACGTTATGCCCAAAACCAAACCCTCGGCTACACTAGTAGTTCTTAATCTCGTCGATAGAACCGTTATGCCCACAACCAAACCCTCGGCTACACTAGCAGTTCTTAATCTCGTCGATAGAACCGTTATGCCCAAAACCAAACCCTCGGCCACACTAGTAGTTCTTAATCTCGTCGATAGAACCGTTATGCCCAAAACCAAACTCTCGGCTACACCAGTAGTTCTTAATCTCGTCGATAAAACCGTTATACCCACAACCAAACCCTCGACTACACTAGTAGTTCTTAATCTCGTCGATAGAACCGTTATGCCCAAAACCAAACCCTCGGCTACACTAGTAGTTCTTAATCTCGTCGATAGAACCGTTATGACTAAAAATAAACACTCGGCTACACTAGTAGTTCTTAATCTCGTCGATAGAACCGTCATGCCCAAAGCCAAACCCTCGGCTACACTAGTAGTTCCTAATCTCGTCGATAGAACCGTTATGCCCAAACCAAACCCTCGGCTACACTAGTAGTTCTTAATCTCGTCGATAGAACCGTTATGCCCAAAACCAAACCCTCTGCTACACTAGTAGTTCTTAATCTCGTCGATAGAACCGTTATGCCCAAAACCAAACCCTCGGCTACACTAGTAGTTCCTAATCTCGTCGATAGAACCGGTATGCCCACAACCAAACCCTCGACTACATTAGTAGTTCTTAATCTCGTCGATAGAACCGTTATGCCCACAACCAAACCCTCGGCCACACTAGTAGTTCTTAATCTCGTCGATAGAACCGTTATGCCCAAAACCAAACCCTCGGCTACACTAGTAGTTCTTAATCTCGTCGATAGCACCGTTATGCCCACAACCAAACCCTCGGCCACACTAGTAGTTCTTAATCTCGTCGATAGAACCGTTATGCCCAAAACCAAACCCTCAGGTACACTAGTAGTTCTTAATCTCGTCGATAGAACCGTTATGCCCAAAGCCAAACCCTCGGCTACACTAGTAGTTCTTAATCTCGTCGATAGAACCGTTATGCCCACAACCAAACCCTCGGCTACACTAGTAGTTCTTAATCTCGTCGATAGAACCGTTATGCCCACAACCAAACCCTCGGCTACACTAGTAGTTCTTAATCTTGTCGATAGAACCGTTATGCCCAATACCAGACCCTCGGCTACACTAGTAGTTCCTAATATCGTCGATAGAACCGTTATGCCCAAAACCAAACCCTCGGCTACTCTAGTAGTTCTTAATCTCGTCGATAGAACCGTTATGCCCAAAGCCAAACCCTCGGCTACACTAGTAGTTCTTAATATCGTCGATAGAACCGTTATGCCCACAACCAAACCCTCGGCTACACTAGTAGTTCTTAATCTCGTCGATAGAACCGTTATGCCCACAACCAAACCCTCGGCTACGCTAGTAGTTCTTAATCTTGTCGATAGAACTGTTATGCCCAATACCAGACCCTCGGCTACACTAGTAGTTCCTAATATCATCGATAGAACCGTTATGCCCAAAACCAAACCCTCGGCTACTTTAGTAGTTCCTAATCTCGCCGATAGAACCGTTATGCCCACAACCAAACCCTCGGCTACACTAGTAGTTCTTAATCTCGTCGATAGAACCGTTATGCCCAAAACCAAACCCTCGGCTACACTAGTAGTTCTTAATCTCGTCGATAGCACCGTTATGCCCACAACCAAACCCTCGGCCACACTAGTAGTTCTTAATCTCGTCGATAGAACCGTTATGCCCAAAACCAAACCCTCAGGTACACTAGTAGTTCTTAATCTCGTCGATAGAACCGTTATGCCCAAAGCCAAACCCTCGGCTACACTAGTAGTTCTTAATCTCGTCGATAGAACCGTTATGCCCACAACCAAACCCTCGGCTACACTAGTAGTTCTTAATCTCGTCGATAGAACCGTTATGCCCACAACCAAACCCTCGGCTACACTAGTAGTTCTTAATCTTGTCGATAGAACCGTTATGCCCAATACCAGACCCTCGGCTACACTAGTAGTTCCTAATATCGTCGATAGAACCGTTATGCCCAAAACCAAACCCTCGGCTACTCTAGTAGTTCTTAATCTCGTCGATAGAACCGTTATGCCCAAAGCCAAACCCTCGGCTACACTAGTAGTTCTTAATATCGTCGATAGAACCGTTATGCCCACAACCAAACCCTCGGCTACACTAGTAGTTCTTAATCTCGTCGATAGAACCGTTATGCCCACAACCAAACCCTCGGCTACGCTAGTAGTTCTTAATCTTGTCGATAGAACTGTTATGCCCAATACCAGACCCTCGGCTACACTAGTAGTTCCTAATATCATCGATAGAACCGTTATGCCCAAAACCAAACCCTCGGCTACTTTAGTAGTTCCTAATCTCGCCGATAGAACCGTTATGCCCACAACCAAACCCTCGGCTACACTAGTAGTTCTTAATCTCGTCGATAGAACCGTTATGCCCAAAACCAAACCCTCGGCCACACTAGTAGATCTTAAACTCGTCGATAGAACCGTTATGCCCACAACCAAACCCTCGGCTACACTAGTAGTTCTTAATCTCGTCGATAGAACCGTTATGCCCACAACCAAACAATCGGCTACACTAGTAGTTCTTTATCTCGTCGATAGCACCGTTATGCCCACAACCAAACCCTCGGCTACACTAGTAGTTCTTAATCTCGTCGATAGAACCGTTATGCCCAAAACCAAACCCTCGGCTACACTAGTAGTTCTTAATCTCGTCGATAGAACCGTTATGCCCACAACCAAACCCTCGGCTACACTAGTAGTTCCTAATCTCGTCGATAGAACCGTTATGCCCACAACCAAACCCTCGGCTACACTAGTAGTTCTTAAGCTCGTCGATAGAACCGTTATGCACAAACCCAAACCCTCGGCTACACTTGTAGTTCTTAATCTCGTCGATAGAACCATTATGCCCAATACCAGACTCTCGGCTACACTAGTAGTTCTTAATCTCGTTGATAGAATCGTTATGCCCAATACCAAACCCTCGGCTACACTAGTAGTTCCTAATCTCGTCGGTAGAACCGTTATGCCCAAAACCAAACCCTCGGCTACACTAGTAGTTCTTAATCTCGTCGATAGAACCGTTATGCCCAATACCAGACCCTCGGCTACACTAGTAGTTCTTAATCTCGTCGGTAGAACCGTTATGCCCAAAACCAAACCCTCGGCTACAATGCATACTGATTGAATGTGATTGTCGCTTAACCATTTCCCTCATATAGACGCTTTGTGACGCCTCTGCAGCAGACAGCTTTTTGAAAACATAGTGACAAAAGAAGAAATTGCTCAAAACGAGCAAGTTCTCCTTTTGCCACAATGTTTTCCTCTTTTAGTCATAGGTTATCATTTCAATTATAGAGATTTTCTATTTGTTAACAAAATATGTTCAAAGTCGTCTGCTACACAATTGTCGTATGAGGGAACGGGATAACCTCGTCGATAGAACGGGTTAACCCTTTCCCTCATACAGACGTATTTTAACGCACCAACAGCAGACGTATTTGAAAGAAAACACTGTGGTAAAAGGATTAATTTGCTCATTAATAGATACTCCATAGATATTCTAGTTGGTTGTATGTGTGAATGTGACGTTTAACGATTGACCATGACCCGATTGTTACAGATAAGCGCTTGTTAAATATTTACTTTATGCGGACTCAGTTACGTCTGCAGCAAACGGATATCGAATAAATTGTGGCAAAAAGAAGAAATTGTCCATGTTAAGCAATTCCACCTTTTGTTACCATTTCGTTTCAATTACTATACTTTCATTTATAGAGATTTGTTAACGATTTTCCTAGAGGTTTCCAATGTCGTCTACTGCATATGTGTCGTTAGAGGGAAGGATTAATGACCAGTGGGGAACAATATTCGCATGTCCATTCATTTCAGTGTCGCCAGTATATCTTCTCTGACGTCATTATTGCACTTACGACCTCTTTACGGCACGAGAGTTGAATGACTTCATGGGATCGATACGATTGGTCTACATTCGCTGAACTTTGACCTTTAACCCTAAAGCGTAAAAATCGTCTTAAACACATACTTTCCAAACAGAGAAGACACGCTCAGTTAGCACAGCAAAAAAAAATCGGAGTGATTTGTATCTTTTATTAATTAATCGAGTCAATTACACAACCAGTCAAACAATTGACGGACTGCATACAGCAGACGACATTAAAAAATGTCGTCAGAAAATGAGAAATTTCACAACTTCGGATGAGGAATGTTTTTGATCGTTTAACCGAACGGGCCAATGCATCAAAAAAGGTACAATGGTTTTTTTTTACCAGTTTAGATCCAAATCAGCCTGTGCATATATAACTAACAATTACTCAAGCTTGTTAGATTATTATGTCAGTAGATTTTGAAAAGACTGAGCAGATGGAAATGATCATCTGAACCTACACTGTCCAGAAATGCCAACTTGTACCAGATTATGTAATGGTACAAGGGCTTGGAAGTCTTGCTCGATTGATGTAGTGTTCTGTATATAGTTGTATATCTTATAAGCACCTATTGTGAAACTAGGAAGAGATCAGTGGTACAAGGAAATATGCTCTGTAACGGAAGGTTATCTATTTTTATTTTTTTGCCACAACATTCTGAGAGTGTCCCTCACTGGGTCGCCAAAGTCGTTTGTGTAACGGAAACGCTAGATAGATACGAGAAATACGCCTCCCATTCATACACTTTGAATGAAAGTAATTTTCATTCATTATTTCGTTCCTTGTCGATTTTCCTTCACGAAAAATATTGGCAGAGGAATAAAACTGGTCTTTACACAACAATATCTCAATTTAATCCTCGGTTGTGGCACTCCGAAGAGTCGTCTAACTGAGACGATTCTTTTGAGTACCCACAACATAGGGTTTGAAGGTCATATAAGTGTTTTGGGGATGTGAAATACTCTTCTAATTTAGAGCGCTGATTATTATTGGGGAAAAACACCGCCGCCTGTTTGATATTGAGGGATGACGCACACACTATTGATCTACGAGTTGCTTCTACGCTCGCCATTAATGTTGTTCGTACAACTCTGACGTCACCAGACGCTCGATAATCCTTTCCCACATACAGGAATGATGCCTCTGCAGCAGACGACTTTAAAAAACATTATGGCACAGGGAAAATTGCTCGTAATGAGAAATGTCTCATTGTGCCCAAATGTTTTCAGCTCTTTACATTCATTAAACATTACATTTTAGAGGATTTACCTTATTTGTAATCATATGTTTTCAAAGTCGCCTGCTGCATAAATGTTTTATGTGGGAAAGGGATAATGTTTTTAGATGACCAGAGTATCATAAAATGAACTCCCACTGTGAAGATTCAAGCAACACTGTGGCTTTGCACACACACACGAGAGTTTTCACTCGCTACCTACATGCCATATAGTCGCTGAAATATAGTTGACTTTTTTAAACAATATATATCCAGATATATACTATTCAAATATAACTTAAACATGCTTACTAGTTAGAAGCTTCTGTCAACTTGAGTCGATTTTGAAAGGACCGATCAGAAGGACAAGATCATCTGAACCTACATTGTTCAGAAATGACAACGTGTACCTTTTCTCTCGTACTGGCTCATATTTAGCCTCAAAGATGTCACTCCAGTTCACTGATATGTGGACCCTCGCAGTTTGTTCTGATTCCGCACCAATCTTTAACCCTTTTGCTGCCAAAGGCGATTAACGCCTTTTGCAAACAATGCGGATTCAGGAGAGACAGCATTTCAGGAGCTGACTCAGGGGCGTAGCTTTGCAATAATCAATGTGTAGGCCGTCTCGTGAGAAAATCAACATTGTGGACTCTGCGTAAAGTATCGACCCGGACCAGCCTAAGCATGACACAGGCTGATCTGGTCGATACAGTACGCAGATGTATATCGCCGCAGCAGCATTTTTGGGCATTTTGAGAAAAAAATGTGTAGGCACGTGCATACAGTGCCTAAAGGGAGCTACGCCCCTGGCTGTCTCTCCTGAAATCTGCATTGTTTGCCACTGAGACATTAAATTTTACCAAATTATCTATTGGACAAAAAATGTAGTGGTCCAATTTTCAACATGGAAGAGACGACTTTGTGAAATCGGGGGCGAAAGATTAAATCGGTCCGAGGTTCCAAAAGTTCCCGACATACATTGCGTAATTGGATCCGCTAACAATGATGCACAAACATACGTTGTGTTATTTGATCCGCTTACAATGATGCACAAACATACGTTGTGTTATTTGATCCGCTTACAATGATGCACAAACATACGTTGTGTTATTTGATCCGCTTACAATGATGCACAAACAGACATTATCTAATTGGAGCGCTTACAATGATGCGCAAACAGTTATTATGTGATTGGAGCCGCGTATACTGATGCATAAACAGTAATTGTTTAATTGGATCTGCTTACAATGATGTACAAACAGTCATTGTGTAATTGGGTCCGCTTACAATGATGTACAAACAGTCATTGTGAAATTGGATCTGCTTAGAATGATGCATAAAACACCGATGCATAACAGATAGTGTGTAATTGGGTAAGCTTACAATGATGCAAAACAGATATTGTGTAATTGGGTCCGCTTACAATGCTGCACAAACAGACATTGTGTAATTGAGTCCGCTTACAATGAGACACAAACAGACAGTGTGTAATTGGATTAGTTTAGAATGATGCAAAAACAGATATGGTGGAATTGGGTCCCCTAACAACGATACATACACAGACATTGTGTAATTGTATCAGCTTACAATGATGCAAAACAGATATTGTGTAATTGGGTAAGCTTACAATGATGCATAAACAGATATTGTGTATTTGGGTCCGCTTACAATGAAGCACAAACAGACATTGTGTAATTAGGTCCGCTTACAATGACACACAAACAGTCATTGTATAATTGGGTCCGCTTACTATGATGCCTAAACAGTCATTGTGTAATTGGGTCCGCTTACAATGCTGCACGAACAGACATTGTGTAATTGTATCCGCTTACAATGATGCATATACAGACATTGTGTAATTGGGTCCGCTTACAATGCTGCACATGCAGACATTGTGTAATTGAGTCCGCTTACAATGAGGCACAAACAAACATTGTGTAATTGGATCCGCTTATAATGAGGCACGAACAGTCATTGTGTAATTGTATCCGCTTACAATGATGCATAAACAGACATTATGTAATTGAGTCCGCTTATAATAAGGCACGAACAGTTATTGTGTAATTGTATCCGCTTACAATGAACAATAAACAGTCATTGTGTTATTGGATCCGCTTACAATGATGCAAAAACAGACATTGTGTAATTGAGTCCGCTTACAATGAGGCACAAACATACATTGTGTAATTGGGTCCGCTTATAATAAGGCACGAACAGACATTTGTGTAATTGGATCTGTTTAGAATGATGCAAAAACATACATTGTGTTATTGGATCCGCTTACAATGATGCAAAAACAGACATTGCGTAAATTGGGTACCCATACAATGATGCACAAATATACATTGTGTAATTGGGTCCGCTTATAATGAGGCACGAACAGACATTGTGTAACTGGATCTGTTTAGAATGATGCAAAAACAGACATTGTGTAAATCGGGTACCCATACAATGATGCACAAATAGACATTGTGTAATTGTATCCGCTAACACTGATGCATAAACATACATTGTGTAATTGGGTCCGCTTATAATGAGGCACAAACAGACATTGTGTAATTGGGTCCGCTTACAATGAGGCACAAACAGACATTGTGCAATAGGATCCGCTTGCAATGAGGACACAAACAGACATTGTGTAATTGGGTCCGCTTACAATGATGCACAAACAGACATTGTGTAATTGGGTCCGCTTATAATGATGCACAAGCAAACATTGTGTTAATGGGTCCGCTTACAATGATGCACAAACAGAAATTGTGTAATTGGATTTGTTTACAATGATGCACAAACAGATGTTTATCTACAATCGTAAATATTGCCTGAACGTTTGGTTTCTGGTTGCGCCATGAAAGTCCAGGAAAACCCGTAGTAGCCCGATATGGAAGAGATATAAACCAACGTCGTATGAAGCAAACGTAGAATCTGATCTGTTTGTGAATATGTTTAAAACTGATCGTAGTCGTCACTGTTTAGCGTCTGGAAGCGCCTAGAAACTATTTCGGATGTTTATGAGATGCTCAAGATGGCCTTTAACTTCATTGGACGCCAATGGTAAATGTTAAGCCCTATTACTTGAAGCTTGGCTTGAATTGTATTTTTTTTTTTTTTTTTTTTTTTTTTTTTTGAAGGGTCGATTATTTAAAACCATATAGAGAAAAGAATGTTTTCTTTAAAGATCTCGAGCTAACTGTGACATATAGACCCAAATGTTGTTGTTTTTCATTTTTATTTGGTTTTTTGCTTCTTTTGTTATACACATGTCACTGTAATGAAAGGTTTACTTAATATATAATGGTTAATTGACGTAAAACTAATGGGGCTACGGTTCTTGTGGTTTATCTTGTCTTATAAAAGGTGCATCTAGGACTAGATAATGTGCAAGTTCTCCTTTTGCCATACTGTTTATACCTTTATTCAACAATTACACTTTCATTTACAGAGATATTTCAATGTTTTTGCCAAGAAACTTTCAAAGCCGTCTGCTGCAGATGTGCTGTATGTGGGTTAGTGTTAAAACCCCTGTGCGTTAATAGTTTCGGAGGTGTAGTAATCTCGAAGACATCTGCAAGTCTGTATGTGCCATGTGTAGTAATCTCGAAGACATCTGCAAGTCTGTATGTGCCATGTTCCAGGAAAACCATCAACCTTAAAGATGCTGAACTCCAAATTATGGATATTATAGTCAAAACTTTAAAACTGTTTAAAGTCTTGAATATAAGAATCATAATTCTGGGATAAAATTAGAGTAATAATTTCACTTTCCAGTACAATAAACATTTTAATATTGATCGTGTATGCTTTATTTCTACTGGGTATACATGCCCAGTAAGCCCAATGTTGTACATTTTCACGATTTTTCAACATTTACTGCCAAAATAGTTTTCAACATTTAAAACTTTGATCTCCATCTTGAGTTCAGCACGTTTAACGTATTCATGATAAGCGAAGCTAAATGTCTGCATAATCATGAGAGATCATGAGTGTGCAGAGATCGATCAAACAGTTTGATCTGGATCTACACTGGTCGGAAATGATTGGTTTGTGTAAAACTTAAAAGAGTAGAAAACAAACATTGTTGTAAAACGATAAAATGCTCATTATGGGGGCAATTTCTCCTTTTGTCAAACAGTTTGATCTGGATCTACACTGGTCGGAAATGATTGGTTTGTGTAAAACTTAAAAGAGTAGAAAACAAACATTGTGGTCAAACGATAAAATGCTCATTATGGGGGCAATTTCTCCTTTTGTCACAATGTTTTCAAACTGTGTCAAATTATGTTTTTAAGTTGGAAAAGGGTTAATTAAAATTCGGTGTGATGGCTGATAGCAAAAAAATATTACATTTGCAACAATGTTTTCAACTCTAATAAATAATTATACTTTCAGATAAGTCGCCTGTTGCAGGGTGTTAGTTTGTAAGTAAATGAGCCGGTCCATGGGAAAAGATACAAGTTGACTTTACCCTTTCCCACATACAACAAACCTGCAGCACACGACTTTGAAAACTTCGACAAATGAATGAAGGTATAAATAACTGAAAAAAGTTGAAAACTTTGTGACAAAAGGAAATATTGCTTGTTTTTGAGCACTTTCTCATTTTGTCACAACGCTTTCAAAAGTCGTCTGCTGTAAATGCGTCAACATGCGTCTGAAAAAGTGATAAGCGTAGATCTAATAAAGGGGTTTGCATCCGCACAGTCTATTCAAGATCTACAGTATTAACACATCACTTACATAAGATTGTTAGAAGCTTCTGTCAATGTGTGTAGATCTTGATCAGATCGAGAAGATGTATAGGCTGGTATGAATCTACACTGTTCAGGAATGTGTACCTTTTCGCAAGGACTGGCGTAAATGTCATTGCCAATTACAGACACCTGTCTCCAGAAAAACGTCATAAAATACTCGGTGTTTTCCTGAAATGTATCCGGTTGTTTTGTAAAAAAATACTTCTTTTACTAATACCCGTCAGACCGGGCTGGCGTACATACAGCGTTGTTACGGCAAAGGAAAATGGGCGCAGAGCGCTTCAAGGTCGCCATCAGCTTAGTACAAGCATGGCGGAAATGCCAGACAT
This sequence comes from Serripes groenlandicus, assembly GCA_031761405.1. NCBI lineage: Eukaryota > Metazoa > Mollusca > Bivalvia > Cardiida > Cardiidae > Serripes > Serripes groenlandicus. Next base: position 124,287,835 of record JASEVX010000004.1, on the reverse strand, counting down.
CGTGCTGTGGTCGCCATGGTCGCACATGGTCGCCGAGACACGGCGTTTGGTTTGAGCATGTTCAAAACAAACGCCAGGGTTCGGCGATCTGACATGGAACGCGGTGAGAACGCGGTGAGGTCGCGATGGTCGAGAGATAAGCGTCGTTACATCTCCATGAAAGTAGTACACGCGCAGTATACGCGTGGCAAAGACGTTGCGAAAATGGTAACATTTGCAAAGGCGACTTCATGGCGTCCTCATCACAACCCTCGCATGTCTTCCACGACACCACCACGCGTTCGGAGTCCTTATGGCGTTGTCATGGCGATGTTACGATGATTTCACCACCGTTGTGCGATTGCCTCACGTCCTTATGGGGCTCCAAGTCCTGTGGAGTTCTTATGGGTTTCCCACTGCGTTTACAGAATTCTTAATACGACCATGGCGTTGTTAACAAGCTTGCACTACGCTCCTACGGCGACCATGTTTTTCATCGTGTTTCTACTCATTAAACGCACAACTATTCAGTATGACTAAACGATGATCTTCTTGAAATGACATCTGACCAGCTTATATAATCGCTGTGATCACGTGGTAGAAACGCCGTGAGGTCGCGTCGTGGGAACCCAATGAGCGTGGTCAGAGCGCCGCGGGATCGCCGTTGCCATCGATCTCAATATAAACGCCATATGCGCGGAGATGTCGTGGCGGACGCCGTGAGAACGCGGTATGATCGCACAAGTCGGGGTAAGAGCGCGGCTTTTTTCAAGTTTGTAATTTTTTCTCGAATTCAGTTCACGTTTGCCGGCGACCTTGTACATTTTCTGGTCGCGGATGGTCGCTGTCTAGTCTGACGAGACTTTAACATACTAAAAACGCAACGGTCGCATTGTGGAAGAGCCTGACTTTTGAGGGAGAGTGAGGTCAAAGGTTCGAGCCCCGGTTTCCAATCAGGTATGTTGTGTTAATACAATAATTATCGTTGCTCAAATGTCTACAAGGTAATATATTACAAAACATATCGTTGCTAAGTGTTTACAAGGGAAAATATTACAATACATATCGTTGCTTAGTCTCCATAAGTTTATATATTATAATAAATATCGTTGCTAAAGTGTCTGTGCAATGTAATATATTACACTAATGATCACGTGGTTTGTAAATATCGCATAGTAACGCTGTTATCGCGTGACATTAATCCCGAGTAATCCCGAGTATCTCTGTGTTTATATGTTTCTGTCCAGACTCAATAAGTATTGGGTTTACCCAGAGACATATAAACATGTGTGCATATGTCTCTGGTTTACCCAAACAAATCTGTGTTTATATGTTTCTGTCCAAGCTAAATAAGTATTGGGTTTACCCAGATACATATAAACATGTGTGCATATGTCTCTGCTTTGCCCAAACAAATGCAATGCTAGATGTTATATGCCTTACTAATTGACACGTATTGTGTCAAAAGGTCATTTGCAATGAAATGTAAATGTTTTTAATATGTCAACATGGCATTTTAAATGGTAAAATCCCAGTACCGGTAATCACTTATTCGGAATTAAAACAATAAAAGAAAGAAACGTTAGGAAAAGAAATGTTAGGAAAAGAAAAGTTAGGAAAAGAAACAAGAAACGTTAGGAAAAGAAAGGTTAGGAAAAGAAACAAGAAACGTTAGGAAAAGAAACAAGAAACGTTAGGAAAAGAAACGTTAGGAAAAGAAACGCAAGGAAAAGAAACGTTAGGAAAAGAAACGTTAGGAAAAGAAACGTAAGGAAAAGAAACAAGAAACGTTAGGAAAAGAAAAGTTAGGAAAAGAAACGTTAGGAAAAGAAACGTTAGGAAAAGAAACGTAAGAAAAAGAAACGTTAGGAAAAGAAACAAGAAACGTTAGGAAAAGAAAAAAGAAACGTTAGGAAAAGAAACGTTAGGAAAAGAAACGGAAACGTAAGGAAAAGAAACGTTAGGAAAATTCTAACCAAGTGATATGTGCCTAGACTGTAAATAGTTTTAGCCGAATGATCAAATATGAGAGCACAATAGTTGGTGAAATTTCATATAAGGAGAGTGTACCCAACGATGAGAAGTCGTATACCTCTCGTATTGCGTATAATATCTGTAGAGCTGTATACAGATATCATTCACATCATCAAATATTTTTAACTAAAAATCAAACTACATTGATATCAACGGGAAAACGTATTTTGGGAAATAAATTTTTGTAACTTAGTGTCATGATACAGTCAATTTGAGACGCCTAAGAAGCAGAATACTTTTGACAACATCGTGGCAAACGGATAAATTGCTCATCTCTATTTAAAAAAAAAATTGTTAAAGATATTTTCCACACTTTTATTCAAAGGTTGTCTACTTCAGATGTGTTGCATGTGGGAAAGAGTTAAAATATATAGCTGGCATGATTAAAAATGTTGATTGAGCTCCCGATTCTAATCAAAGCGCCAATGGCACTGTAGTGGCGATCGTATGGAAAATCCTGCAAAGTAACAAGCAGTATATCGGTGTAGGGCGCTCTGTGGCGGGTAAATTTGAGAATGTATCAACCCTGCATCTTTTGACAGTAGAATAATGTTAGTTTGCCAGAATGTTGTCTTGGTGATTTTTTAGTTACGTTCTGAAACTGGTCATGATTTGTTCAAAATAAGGCCATTCCAAATTTATGAAAAATCTAGTTGGTACTCGATAGACTACCGTTTTAGCTCATTAGAATGGCTATTTGTGATCTAAATTGTTCGGGTAATCATATGTTCATCACCAGGTCGCTAGGCCAAATCAGAGACATATAAACATATATATGTGTTTATATGTCTCTGGCCATATTAAGATAAACTATTTTGTACAATTTAGAAATGACAAAATTATCAAGAAAGGAGAGAAAACAGTATCCATTAGTTTGGTGTTTGTTTCAATGATGTCCGATATTAAACAGGTCTGTTCAATTTAGTCCTTTCACATTGCATGATTGAGGGTTGTCAGAGACATATAAACACAGTGTATTTATATTTCTCTGAGGTTGTTAAACTGCTTCGAAAAATGTGAGTGCAATAACAAACACAAAACATGCACAAAAAGCACAATTTCACTATTTGCCAAACTGCTCAATTTATAAAAAATATAGGCATATATTATAATGCTCGATCTCCAAACTAAATTAGGCTACACTTTCAGCATTGATTGCTAATCGACTCTAGAACGTGCAGACGTGTGTACATAACGTGTGTACACACTGACATCGTGTGTCCTTTAAACCTTTGTAAACCAGTCTTATCATCTAGACGCTTTCATATATTTAAACAACTACAAAATAAAGCGTTTATAATATTGAGATTTAAGAACACCAGTATCGCGAGCTATTTATAGAACCTTTTGGAATTTTCAGATTTGAGTATCGTCAGAGTTATTTGCAAGGCAGATAGAACGCGCAATGATATTTATTATCAGCCCAATCATAACGAAGATAATATTATCATATTTTAACTCTATGTAGATAATGTCTCGATAAAACTCAAATATTAGTAACAATCCGGTACCAAAGTAGCACTGACATAATTATTATTAATCGTGTCTCTGCATCAATGATGGAACTATAACGGATGTGAGTAAATTAGTTTGCAGTAAGGAAAATAAATATCAACCGATTTTTCAAAACTGACTATGTAAATATTTTTCGTTGTTGTTGTTTCTGTTAGCATTGTGGCGATTGTCAAACCAATCGCCACAAAAAGGATACATTTGAATGCAATATAGCCCTGTCTATGGAACCCTTGTCTTCATTTCAGGTAGCGACGCGGGCTGTCAATCCAGGGGTTGTGAGTTCGAATCCCGGCTCGGCCAACTTTCTTTCCGACGATTGACAAAAGTCAATGCGACATGCGCCATTCGTCTTCCACCAATGGGCTAAGTCTATGTGGAAAAGCAGCCAGTTGCTTGGGAAGATTGTTGTGTGGAGTACTGGTGTGAGAAAACCAGGAAATGCATGAGTAGGTGAACTGGCCGCCGTGATATAACTGAGAAATTGTTGAAAACGGCGTTAAACTCCAATCAATCAATCAATTTCAGGTGTTCTTTCACTTTCCTGTTATAACCCTACATATCATTAGTCATCGTAATGTCTTGTGTCTGTAAGTAGACTAAAAGCCAGGCAATTATCAGCCCCTCCCAGGAAAACCAACCTTAACCCTTTCCCTCATACAACAACAATTCTATAATTGAATGGATAACCTATGACTAAAAGTGGAAAATCGTGGCAAAAGGGGAAATTGCTCTTTTTGAGCAATTTCTTCTTTTGTCACTATGTTTTCAAAAATCCGTCTGCTGCAGAGGCGTCAGAAAGCGTCTATATGAGGGAAATGGTTAACGTATTTTTGTTTTTATCTCAGATGTCTTTTTAAAACGTAAATGACCGAATACAGTCCGATAATGAGTATAAAAAGGACGTCGCTCCTTGAAGCATTTGACCCTTTCCCACTTACAGACACATTTTGACGATTCTGCAGCAGACGATCTTTGTAAACAACGTGAACAAATGGAGAACTTGCTCATGATAAACAATTTATACTTTTTCCCAGTGCTTTCGACTTTATTCAATACTGTATCGATCATTTAAAGTCATTTTCCGTATGTGTACTAAGATGTTTCAAAGTCGTATGCTGCAGACTTGTTATGTGATGGCAAATGGTAAAACGCGTTTTTGCTTTTATCTCCGATGTCTTTTTCTTTTTAAGTTAAATGACCGAATATAGTCCGATAATAAGTACCTACTTATAAGTAATAAGAGGTAGTTAATCCTTTCCTACTAACAGACGCGCTTTGAGGATTTTGCACCAGACGACCTTTGAGAACAACATGGCAAAAGGAGAAGTCGTTCATGATAAACAAGTTCTCCGATTGCCACAATATTTTCAACTCTATTCTATAATTAAACTAAGATGTTCTAATTGTTTGTTTTTATTCCCGATGTCTTTTTTTTAAACGTAAATGACCGAATATAGTCCGATAGTAAGTGCAAATAGTACGTTGCTCCTTGACACATCTAACATTTTCCCACAAACAGACGCATTTTGACGATTCTGCAGCAGACGAGCTTTGAAAACAACATAGACATAGACATATTTTATTTGGTAATAAAGGCCTCCGGCCCAAAATACAACATGTAAATACATCAAATAGAGTGAAGCAAACAATAAATATTGGTGGTATTCAAATAAACATATACATTTTTAAGCTTTTATGATTAAACAATTATAGTTTAGCATAATAAGTTGTATAGTTTTTAAGCATTTCAATATAGTAACAGATATTTAGTTGATATTGAAAAGAATTGTTTGAAACAGATATCAGTATCGTATTTAACTGAATGCATTATTCAATGATATTTACATAACAAATTTAACTTATCTACAGTGTGTATACAAATTACGAATTCTTGTAAAATTTCTAATATTATAAATCAAGAGTTCCCTTTCTTCTTGCAAATGCATTAAATAAGAATCGAGCAATACTGAATAAACTCTTTTCATCCTTTAAACTTATAGTTATGTAAAACATGTTAAGAGATCTATTATTTAACCAGTTAGGTTTAAAGAAAGTTTGTCTAAGCATTTCATATTCATTACATTCAAAGAAGAAATGAAACTCATCTTCGACTACATAAATATTATTTTTTATACATAAAGGACAAAATCTTAAATCTCTGTCTATTGATGAATGCCTGCCCTTTTCAATCATTAGAATATGGCTCGAGCAACGAAAATTTGATAAAGTTTTTCTTAAAATATAGGACAAATCAATATCTAAATATGGTTCGGGGTAAAGATGGGATTTAAAATGTTTATAATGTAATGCCTTGGATGAATCATTCAAACCTGAGTTCCATCTTTGTAAATAACAATCTTTAATGCGTGTCTTAAATAATTGTATAAAGTTTGATTCATTTCCAACTTCTTGATTAATCCAAACATAACCAAAACCGTACGTAAATAATAATTCTTTAATATTACTAGCCCAAGTTCTTCTACCAGCCTCATCAAATTGTTTTAGCATATTATAACATTGTTTAGGATATCTATGGTTTTCCATACGTAATATTTTTAACCAAAACTTAATACAATTTGGAATATAAGTTATACATAGAGGTAATCTACCACATTCTCCTAAAGCTAAAATATCAGATGTGTTTTGTGATAAATTACAATATTGTTTACAAAAATTGATTTGAACTTTTTCGATTTTTTCAACATATTTATAACCCCAAATTTCAGAACAATAACAAAGTATAGGTTTAACCATTGCATCAAAAACTTTAAACATATCTACCGAATTTAAATGTCCAAATTTACGCTGGAATCTAAATATACATGCAACAGATTTAATACCTTGCAATGCTAACATTTCTTGTGTTTTTGACCATAATAGTTTCGGCGTAAAATAAACACCTAAATATTTATAAAATTGAACAATATCTACAGTATCCCAACAATAAGTCCATTTCTCTGTTTGCTTGACGATGCCTCCATTTCTAAAAACAACAATTTTTGTTTTATCGAGATTAATTTTCAACGTGACAAATGGAGAAATCCCTCATGGTAAACAATTTCTCCATTTGCCACAATACTTTCACCTCTATTTTATAATAAATCTGAGACATCCAAAAGTTTTGCCTAGATGTCCTCAAAGTCATTTTCAGCAGATGTGTTGTATGTGGGAAAGGGTTAACCGTATATCAGTTATATGTGTGTGTATTGTTAAAGCGTATTCCTTTCTACAGATCGATCAATAAGTAACAAAATAACACAGAATGAAGACAAAGTAAAGACTCTACGAAAATGATAGACCTAAAATTAACGCATGAAGTCACATGAAATTAGTTATTTAAAAATGTATACATAAAATAAATGCATAAAGTCACAGAAAATGAGTTATTTAAAATTATATACCTAAAACTAGCGCATAAAGTCACATGAAATGAGTTATTTAAAATTGTATACATAAAATTAACGCATAAAGTCACATGAAGTGGGTTATTTAAAATTATATACCTCAAATTAACGCATAAAGTCACATGAAATTAGTTATTTAAAATCATATACCAAAAGTTAACGCATAAAGTCACATGAAATGAGTTATTTAAAATCATGTACATAAAATTAACGCATAAAATCACATGAATGAGTTATTTAAAATCATATACCAAAAGTTAACGCATAAAGTCACATGAAATGAGTTATTTAAAATCATATACCTAAAATTAACGCATAAAGTCACATGAAATGAGTTATTTAAAATCATATACCTAAAATTAACGCATAAAGTCACATGAAATGAGTTATTTAAAATCATATACCTAAAATTATCGCATAAAGTCACATGAAATGAGTTATTTACAATTATACAATAACACTTTGAATAAAAAGTCATTTGAAAACAGTGTTTGGTAATGAAACATCACACGTAATATGCCATTAACATCACTCGTAATATGCCATTCCTATTTTCGTACAGGGTTTCCAACTCTGTAGTTAAATACAACCTTCATTTTCAAGATATGAGCCGTCCTAAGAGAAAACCAACATTATGGACTCTGCGTAATGTATCGAACCAGATCAGCCTGCGCAGGCTAATCTGGGCCGACATATTCCGTCTAAGGGAGATAGATGTATATAGTAATGAATCATGAAACAGAAAATCCACAGAAGCCGAAAAGTGTCTCTCCGGGTCAGGCTGCGCGGCATTCTTAGGCTGACCCGTGTCCACAATGTTGGTTTTCTCGTGGAACGGCCCATATAGTAGAAGTAAGCCATTTATTTAAAACTCGACGGTCCTGACATTTTTGCAAAGATAATTTATTATGCTATTGACGCCGCGTGGAAGCGCGTCGTCAGTATGGGATAGGTTTTAATGTTGTACCATGGGGTGACGTAATCGAAAAGGGAGCAACTAACCATTATTATTGTAAAGAAAAACTCTGAAATATGTTTTTAAAAATCAACCTTTCTGAATCAAACTGATTAAAGAAACAAAACAAAAATATATAGGTATGTCTTCTACCGTTATTACAACATTTTAGACACATTTAATTTGTATTTAATAACTTTTCCCCAACTGCCTAGGCTACACTATTTGTATTAATAGTTTTGTTTACGGCACTAACCCGAGTTATCAAAGCTCAGAAAAATAGTTCACTCTTCCCCCAACTACCTAGGCTATGCTTTTTTAATTGTTTGGTTTACGGTCCTAAAAAAAATGCCTTTTTATAAAATTCAGTTGTATTTCTAACTTTAAAATATTCCTCCCCATACAGTTTGTTCATTCAGACCATTGTATTCTTGCTATATGTTGATTATACATGTGAACTTTTTCTTTTAATTTCATAAATGCTCAATTTTGATAATAGATATCTTTAAACTTGTTAAAATTACTTTGTATATACGTTGTTGTTATCATACTTCTGCTAAACTGGAAGGAGAATAGACTTTCACATGCTGAATATCACATATATCGTAGCATATAAAACGTCTAATCCCTACGTCAAAATTGACCCTTTCTGCTCTTGATAACCTTTAATTAGAGACTATGGTAGCCAGAGAGAGAAAGAGAGAGAGAGAGAGAGAGAGAGAGAGAGAGAGAGAGAGAGAGAGAGAGAGAGAGAGAGAGAGAGACACACACACACACACACACACACACAGACAGACAGACAGACAGACAGAGAGAGACACACAGAGAGAGAGAGACAGAGACAGACAGAGACAGAGACATAGACAGAGAGAGAGACAGAGGCACAGAGAGACAAAGAGAGACAGAGAGAGAGAGAGAGAGAGAGAGAGAGAGAGAGAGAGAGAGAGAATGAGAGAGAGACAGAGAGACAGATACAGAGATACAGATACAGAGATACAGATACAGAGATACAGAGACATATACAGAGACAGAGAGAGACAGAAACAGAGAGACAGAGACAGAGAGAGAGAGAGACAGAGACAGAGACATAGACAGAGACAGAGACAGAGACAGAGACAGACAGACAGACAGACAGACAGACAGACAGACAGACAGACAGACAGACAGACAGACAGACAGAGAGACAGAGATACATAGTGAGAGACAGAGAGACAGAGAGACAGAGAGACAGAGAGACATATATACAGAGAGAGACAGAGAGAGACAGAGAGAGAGACAGAGAGAGAGACAGAGAGAGACAGAGAGAGAGACAGAGAGAGACAGAGACAGAGAGACACACACACACAGACAGACAGACAGATAGAAAGACAGAGAGAAAGACAGAGAGAAGAGAGAGACAGAGAGAGATGCCATGTCATACATGTACTTTACATGACCGATCTCATCTTTCAGCGAAACGACGTGGAAGTATTTCTACGCCTTGACATTTCGATGAAGTCTTACAAGTACTCTAATAGTCGGATGACATTTATTTTCGACCTTTATGTAATGAGAGCGGCGCTTTGCGAAGGCCAAACGTTAGGAATCTACGACCATTGTAGATCCAGATCAGCCATCGCATTTGTACAGTTAGTCTGACTCTGAAATGATCGCCAATTATTCAAAGAATATGTCAAGAAACTTCTGAAAACCGGCATCCATTTGTATCCTAAACATGTCTTTTCCAACACATGCAATAATTACCCGAATGTTGCTTAAAACCAAAAACAAACTCAATGTTATCCGACCTCAACAACAAGTACCTGGATCTTTGGTACGTGAGGACGACGCTCTACCGAGGCATCATGGTTTTCCACTGATCCATTTGCAGTTTGAATGGTAGAAAAAGGAGGTTTTTTTATAAAGATATCATCGACAAATTGGCCATGTTGGTCCCTGATTTCTCACCCGAGTCTAGAGTACAGTAAACCACAACAAATTGGCCATGTTTGTCCCTGAGTTCACATCCGAGTACAGATAACCACAACAAATTGGCCATGTTTGTCCCTGATTTCTCGACTTAGCACAGAAAACCACATCAAATTGGCCATGCTTGTTCTTGATTTCTCACCCGAGTACAGAAAAACACAACAAATTGGTCATATTTGTCCCTGATTTCTCACCCGCGTATAGAAAACCTCAACAAATTGACCGTGCTTGTCCCGAGTACATAAAACCACAACAGATTGGCCAGTTTAAAGTTAGGTCTAAAGATTCTGGTAGAAAGCCAGAGAAGTGTTATTACTACGTTAACGTCTTTTAGAATAAGAAATGCATTTTAAAATTGGTTTTATCTGCTGCGACAGTCTCTGTTGCGGTGTGTGGTTAGAGTGTCCACCTTTTGGGCTGATAGGCAAGGGTTCGAGCCCTGTCGGGTCATAATTGATTTCTAGATAAAAAATAAATACAATAAGTACTGGTAAATTACCAAAGAAGCGCCGTGATATGCTAAAAGCGGCAATAGCACCATTTATCAACTAATTCGGTTGCCATGGCAACAACACATATGCTTGGAACCAAACACTTTGAGGACATTGAGAGGATTTGATCATATGAACGTGAACGAAATATGAATACGTATGTATCCAAGTACTTAAGTTGCCCGTATTGAATAAATATAAACAAGTCCTGAAGTATTACTTCGTACCCTTGTGGAATAGATTTAATAGAATATTATTTTAAATTTCAAACATAATTTCATTTGTTAAATGCTAGATTATATCCCTAAAAACAGTGTTCCAATTTTATCACGGTGTTTCCAGAAGTCAATATTAATACGACATGTACGTTTATTTCGTCATAAGTTGTATGGAATAATGGCATGTGAAAGCCATGATGTGGACGTAAATTGGCCGCCGACTGAAACATTGTTAAAAACGGCATTAATCCCCACTCCCGCCACAACAGATAATTTGCGACTGATAATTATTGCTCAAAAATATTGCTCGGATATTTAGATTTGTTTTGTACAAGAAAACCTACGTTTATGAATTACCTGATACGACATAGTTACCAGAACTACAATAATTTCCGTAGGCAAATTAATAAATCATAATGATACGCTCGGTGTGTTAGGATAATACAACTCTGGCCTTCTTATAACACCAAGCACTCGCGCGAGTTCAAGTTAAAACTTGCGATTTGGTGGAAAGATTCGGCTAATGTTCGATGTGTTAGTACACTCTTAATTATCTACACATAACAACATGCACTCGGGCGGGTGCAACTTCAAACCGGTTATTCGGTTGGTAGAGTCGGCTTATGCTCCGTTTATTAAAGACAATCTGAATGGTCTACATATAACACCAAGAACTCGGGCGAGTGCAAGTTCAAACCTGTAAGGATGTATGCTACGTGTGTTAGGACAATCTGAATGGTCTACTTCGTGGGTTTGGTTAATACTCGCCCGAATTTAAGTTGATGTTAAGTCAACAGTTTAAAAATATTACAAATGTCCGGTGTACTAGGTCAATCGGTCTATAGCTCCACTATTTAGGAGGAAAACATATTTATGAAAAGATCTTGCTAACCAACAATCAATTTTAAGTAAGCAAGATTGACCAATATATGTTGTATATTTTAGCAGGCATATCTCTCTGTCATCAATTATATCAAATGAGCTGTTCCACGAGAAAACCAACATTATGGACTTTGCGTAATGTATCGACCGAGATCATCCTGCGCAGGCTAATCCGGGCCGACATTCCGTCACAGAAGGATATAGGTATAGAGTAATGAGTCCTGAAACAGAAAATCCACAGGAGGCGAAACGTGTCTGTCTGGGTTAGCCTGCGCGGCAATGCTAAGCTGATCCGGATCGACAATGTTGGTTTAATTCGGCGCATATGAATAAATAACGCTTTAAATGACATTGTTTGCTATATAGAGTGGACTCGCGATAAGTCGAAAACTGGATAACTCGAATATATCGTTTAATTCAAACCATTTACATGAACAGATATGTTTATCAAAATCAGTCTAGCAGCCTTTATGATTGTTCATAGGATCAATCAGAAATGCCGCTGCACTGTATTATTGAAAGATTAAATAAAGTTGGAAACATTGTAGCCAAATGAGAAATTGCTCATCATGAGTAATTTCACCTTTGGCTACAACGTTTTCAAAAGTCGTCTGCTGCTATTGCGTCAAAACGCGTCTGCAGGTGGGAAAGGGATACAATTTATCTTCCAATTCTTTTTTTAAATGTCTTCAAAGCAGACAAAATAAAACATATCAGAAACACAGTAATAAATCACACTCATGTGTTAGTCGGTACTATACCATACAACTATTCAGGAACACAGTAATAAATCACACTCATGTGTTAGTCGGTACTATACCATACAACCATTCAGGAACACAGTAATAAATCACACTCATGTGTTAGTCGGTACTATACCATACAACCATTCAGGAACACAGTAATAAATCACACTCATGTGTTAGTCGGTACTATACCATACAACCATTCAGGAACACAGTAATAAATCACACTCATGTGTTAGTCGGTACTATACCATACAACCATTCAGGAACACAGTAATAAATCACACTCATGTGTTAGTCGGTACTATACCATACAACCATTAAGGAACACAGTAATAAATCACACTCATGTGTTAGTCGGTACTATACCATACAACCATTCAGAAACACAGTAATAAATCACACTCATGTGTTAGTCGGTACTATACCATACAACCATTCAGGAACACAGTAATAAATCACACTCATGTGTTAGTCGGTACTATACCATACAACCATTCAGGAACACAGTAATAAATCACACTCATGTGTTAGTCGGTACTATACCATACAACCATTCAGGAACATAGTAATAAATCACACTCATGTGTTAGTCGGTACTATACCATACAACCATTCAGGAACACAGTAATAAATCACACTCATGTGTTAGTCGGTACTATACCATACAACCATTCAGGAACACAGTAATAAATCACACTCATGTGTTAGTCGGTACTATACCATACAACCATTCAGGAACATAATGGAACAACGACTTCCTAAATATGAGCCGTTCCAATAGAAAACCAATATTATGGACACTGCGTAATGTATCGATCCAGATCATCCTGCGCAGTCCGCGCAGGCTAATCCGGACCGACACATTCCGTCGCAGGGGGAAAGAGTAATGATTCCTGAAACATAAAATCCACAGGAGAAGAAAAAGTGTCTGTCTGGGTTTAGCCTGTGCGGCATGCTTAGGCTGATCCGGGTCGATACTTTACGCATAGTCCACAATGTTGGTTTGCTCGTGGGACGGCTTATATTATCCCTAAACCCCGTGTTGTGCCTGCCAATACTGCCTACCACCGTGAGTAAAAAACATCACCGGAGTCATATTTGCGTGGGCGGAATCGAAGAGTCCATTGTCATGGTAACCTTATATTACGCTTTTACCGAATAATTCAATGACTACGCTGAAGTGAATGCTGTATTGCAATGGAGTTCCGCGGTCTTTCTTACCAATACCAAATAAATACTGTGGTTATGTGGAGCTTTAGTTAAATGAGGGTTCCGGAATATTACAGCTAATAACTTCATTATTTGGCAACTAAATTCAATGTTGTGATACGTGTTAGAATGGCCTCATCCAGATTGTTTCAATGAGTACCCACAACGTCGATTTCGTCGCGGCAAAACGTTCATACCATGTGCTATAGTGTCATCTTTCTCTCCATAGCTCGTCGTATTTAGGTGTAGGTAAAATCTAACAAGTGTTTTGCTACAGCATTTGTGTCGCAGTGACGTCATACGGGGCTCTATTTTTGCCTCTATAAAATTCGTATTCGTCGTAGTAGGAACATGTGCGTTGTATAAATCTCGTTGCGACAGAGCAGTTGTCGACAAAGGCTCGAAAGTATTGTAAACAGTTTGAATTCACAGTTTGGCTGGTGGTGGAAGGTAACAGTTTGTATGTAATGAAAATTGAATTTTAACTTAGTAGTGGTTACACGACTTGTTATTACATTTAAGACGGTTAAAGATTGAATGTTATGGTGTTACATTATTTACGTAAACATTGTTTCATAAGATGCATTCGTTGAAATCCAACGTGTAGATAGTAATAGAAAAACCATACTCTTTGCTGACGATCAAGGCTTGTACAAATACTGAAAGCTATTCTCAACTTGATAGGAAACGGATTGTGAGAGAATACACGTGATTGGAACGCTATGGTTGCCAGTGGATGTTTGCACGTGCAGAGAAATTGAAAGGCTTAAATATTTGGATGGATGATTAAACGTGCTGTTGTTTAAAGAACATTAATTGACGCATAAGTGGCTGTTAAAATTGTGTAAGAATTTCAGGGATAGCCAGATTAACCCTTTCTCACGTATATACGCTTGTTGACGCCTGTGCAGCAGAACAATTTTAAATACAATATGGCAAAAAAAGAAGTTGCTCACAATATTTTCAACTTAAGTCAATACTTATATTTTCTTTGGTAGAGATTTTCCATAATTCAGCCAAAAGGATTTCAAACAGTTGTTCACAATATTTTCAACTTAAGTCAATACTTAAGTTTTCTTTGGTAGAGATTTTCCATAATTTAGTCAAAAGTATTTCAAACACGTCTGCTGTACATTTATTTGTGTGGGAAAAGGTTCAGAAAAAGATTGAAAGTGTGAACTTGTAAATTTAGACATATTCATAGGTTGGGGAGCGTTAAAGGCATATTGGTCAGTGTTGCACATGTTCAAATACATCCACTAAGCTTAGTTTAGACAGTCTTGATCGATGTTGCAAGGTTTAAACGTGCAAGCACAGGAAAAGGCCATCCATTTATAGTGTGTACATGATAACAACGGAAACACAAAGACAACAAGATCAATTGAGACAGTTTGGTTTGTAGTGCAAAATAACAACGCTCGCGCACATATCCTATACTCAGTTCAAACTGTTTTGGTGGCTGAGCAAAAAAACAACGCTCCCGCACATATCCTATACTCAGTTCAAACTGTTTTGGTGGCTGTGCAAAATTGTGACGAATAAGTAAAGCAATCAAAGATATCTCCAGACAATTGGTTGCTGGTGCAAAATTAGAAGAGGCTTGCTAAGAAACAAGATGGAACACCTTTGTTTGGTGAAAGTACATTAAATATGTACATTTTGACAAATTCATTTGGTGGTCAAAATTCATAACATGCAAATACAGGGGGAAAACGAGAATCAATTCTAACAATTGTTTTGTTGGTGGTAAAAATTGTGACGTCCAAATACAAAATAGATAAGATAAACTCAAATAATCAGTGCTGGTATTGTTGCATACTTTTAACAGTTTGCAATATACACAGAAATATTAAATAATGCTGAACATTTCCATTGGCTTGTTTTATGATGCCACATCTGGTATTTAGATATTTAATGAATTCGACTTGTCTCCCGCGTTTACATCGGCGATGATGCTTCACACTAATGCCATCGAAATAAATTCTTAAAATTAGAAATTGTATATAGCTGCGGCTTTATTCTTCTACAATGGCTTCCGGTGGGAAAGATACGAAAGATACGCTTGAAGGTAAGTTGTTGATATATGTACTGTTTTTACTAGTTCACTTATTTTCCATGTGTGTGTGTGTGTGTGTGTGTGCGGTTTTCTTTTTTAATCCAGTGTTTCATATACGATTCATGTGAAAATATATAATAGTAGTAGTAGAGAGATGAGATATGATTTATTTTGAGACGTCATCGTGAAACACAAACTTTAAAACAATGTTTTTCATCTGCTTTCGGTTGTTAAAATAAATACCATTTAATCTATTTTAAATGTTGCGATAACTTAGTATACATATATATGTTTGTGTCAGTGATATCCCTTTTTTTATTGTATATTTCAGTGAATATACAATTTAGAAATTTAGAAAATACATTATTAATCTGCTTTAAGTGATTAAAAATTCAATTAATATTTGTATATGATTATTTTATACAAATGTTCATGTACAAATATAATACTCGTCTTTGTAACAGTTTTATTGATATCAATTATATATTACTTAATTATAAATGCATAATACACATTTGTTTAAGTGTAATATGAAAAATACTTTTACCAATGTAACCATTCCTGTATAAATATAGTACAAGTATTCGTATTTATTTTAAAAAGTATTTGATATTTTTCTTATATTTTTTTATATTAAATTGGTTTTTTAAAAATGTATTACGTTCAGTTGATGGAGATGCTATTTTTTTTAATTCTTTATCTTCAAATACTACTTTTCAAGTGTTTAAAAAAAATATTTGCTAATATACATTTGATATTAATTTTCTTAATATATTTCTGTGAACTTTAAAAATGCATTATGAACAGAACAGAACATATTTATTTGACTTATACAAAATACATGCATCTCGTCATACAAAACATATTTATACATGAATTAACGCAAATCAAACACGGTTACATCAAGACACTTTGTTTAAGACGCCATCTAAAAATCTATCTTTTACAAAAGCTTCATTTATGTACACATATTGTATAATAATAATAATAATCTAGTTTTTGGCGTGATAATTCCTCTTGATATTTGTACTTCTTCCTGGAACACTTCGTACCCGGTACTCGTTAAATACTAATACATGTATTTGTTGAAAAATACATAACCATTTACCTTACTTTCTACATAGATTAAATGATGTTGATGAAAAAAACATTATTTTAAAGACTTCGTTTTAATTCAATTCAACAATTCAATTCGTTTATTATTTAGAATTGAACAACAAGTGTTCCTCGTCATTTCATAATTACATGCGTTACAAACTTCAGTATACAACAAAAAATAAGAGAAATAAAAATAAATAAACACAAAGAAAAGAGAAAAAACAAAATTATGAAAAAATGTGAAATAAAAAATAAATCTATATAGACTATGCGGAAGAATATTTGAATATTTACACGCATTTAGCTACTTACCGAAACGAAACAGAAGATGCTAACAACAAGTTCACACTGCTTATGTAATATATCTTTTCTTTTATTTGCATGTATCTATACACCATTATTTGTATATTGTATGATTTAGGAAAATTTACATATAATTCAATTCAAGAAACTACAAAATATTTTTAGCTTGAAAATGCAAAATATAACATACATATTACTGCTTACTCAACCAACATAAACAAACATATTATAATTAGTGTCCCCATTGTCGACCTTTATTGACACATGGGCATTCAACTTTTTAAATTAAATATGCACTTGTGTTTCCTTTTTGGTTCTGCAACAATTTGCCTACCATAAAATCAAACATACCTCGATTGTAAGTGTAATGTGAAAATCGCTGCACATGTTTTTATTTGCATGAATGTGAAAATCGCTGCACATGTTTTTATTGATGTAGGTATGTGTCAATTGTATATTGGTGGTTGGCTTTACGATTCATTGTAAACAACAATAAAGATTTATTTAAGAACGGTGTGTCATTTTAGAAAACATTCGATGCATTCACCACCCTTTTTACAACCCGCTGACGCATTTACAGCAGACTTTTGTTAAGAAAGTGTGGATATAGAGGGAATTTCTCATAATGATAAATCTTTCCTTTTGCCACAATATGTTCAACTCTCTTTAATATTTATACCTTCATTTATAGAAAATATTTTTCATATTTCTGCCAATATGTGTTTAAAGGCGTCTACTACATACTTGGCATATGTGGGAATGGGCAATCAAGAACGGATACGATGTACAGAGCTCTAGATAAGGGGCAGTGTTCATGTTCTAAAATCCTTATTTGACATTCAAACCCTATGTTGTGGGTACTCAAAAGAATCGTTTCAATGAGACGATTCTTTTGGATACCCACAATATAGGATTTTATATAAAGTAATAAAAGAAATATTGTGAGTAAAATACCTGTTCACTCCCTCTTATCTAGTACTCTGGATAATGATATATGTGTATTTAATTAATAAAACTGTTTGAATACATGCAAAACATTCGTTAACAGCATATTTTCAATAGTGACTAAAAAGCACTTTCTCGTTGTAATTATTTTCTAAACAGAAATTAAAAAAGTAAATTGACACGAGTGAAAACTTCTTATTTCTACATGACATGGAAGTATGATTGAACACAATAAAAATCGTGGGGAAAACAAATCATAGAAGTGAGTGAATATCGATTTCCCTTGTTAACCGATTGGAAAGAGCAATAACCGCTTACTTAAGGTCCCGGGTTCGACTCCCGTAACGAGCGGTTTCTACCTTTTGAATTATTCCAAACAAATTCGGCAAATATACATGCCATTGGCCATAAACAATAGATACATGAAAATATAACAATAACAAATATTTACATGCTGTACGTACATTAGTCAAAATAAATACATATATTGCTTAAAAAATAATAAATGTTTAATGTAATTAGACGATGTTTTCTAAACTTAAATCTCTCTTTTCCAAAGCTTCTTTTATAAATTTAGCCGTATTGACTTGCGTCCTTCTTCTTTTTGGTCGAACCCCGGTAGCTCAGTCGGTAGCGACGCGGGCTGTCAATCCAGGGGTTGTGAGTTCGAATCCCGGCTCGGCCAACTTTCTTTCCGACGATTGACAAAAGTCAATGCGACATGCGTCATTCGTCTTCCACCAATGGGCTATAAGTCTATGTGGAAAAGCAGCCAGTTGCTTGGGAAGATTGTTGTGTGGAGTACTGGTGTGAGAAAACCAGGAAATGCATGAATAGGTGAACTGCCCGCCGTGATATAACTGAGAAATTGTTAAAAACGGCGTTAAACCCCAATCAATCAATCAATCAATCAACCTTCTTCTTTTTGATGCCAGTACATTGATGAATTGGGTAACAGTTGGCCAAGTTATAGAAAGGAATTTCTCTTTCTTAGATCATGTAATTTCGGACAAATGCATAGAAAGTGATATTCTGTTTAAATCTGCATTGAATTACACAACTTACAAATTCTGTTCGCTCTATCAATATTTTCGAATCGTCCAGTTTCAATTGCAAGTTTATGAGCTGCAAGTCTAAATTGGCTACATTTAATCCTAAGCATTTCAATTTTAAATTCATTAAATAATTTTCAAATTCAAAACAATTCTTAAACTTACAGTAATACTCTAACAATCGTTGTGTAAACAACTACAGAGGCATCACACTAGTGAGTTGTTTTTCTAAAGTTTTCCCAGTATTCTAAATAAACGTATTAGTACATGGATAAATGATAATGATATTGTCAGTGATGCACAATACGGTTTTAGGTCAGGTAGATCGACCGTAGATGCTATTTTTATATTAAACGCAGATTATACTGGGATTTTATCGACTTAAAGAAGACTTTTTACAGTGTTTATCATTGCAATTTATGGTTTAAACTTTATAAACTAGGAATTAATGGTAATTTAGAAATATGCTTCTGTAAAAACAGGGTTGTAACTCCTTTTCCGAATATTTTGAATGTGTAGTTTGGCTAAAGCAAGGAGAGGTTTTTATCCCCGGTTTAATTCTCTTTGTTCTTAGAAGATCTTGAATTATTTTTACAGAATGACCCCTCATGTGGACTTACCATTGACGAAATTGTGATAGATATCATGTTATTTGCCGACGATGTGGTTCTGTTGTGCAATTCACCAGTTGATTTACAAATCCGACTTGATTTGTTGAAATTGTACTGTGATCGTTGGGGTCTTGACGTTAACAGTGAATATTGGCATTACGGAAGCTCAAACCTTGAAGTTGTTGATCAATTTAATTATCTGGGTACTGTTTGAGCTACACCGGTTCTTTTAGGTTAAACCAAGATACAAATGTTGAAAAAGGTCTTAAAGCGACTGAAATCCAGATGGCACGGGAAAAAAAAAATGTTATCCTTTATGTTATCCAAGTAAAACCAGGGTAGAAAATGTATCGTTTTTTATCAATAAAGTGAAGTTAAGTCGTTTTCAATTGTCCCGATGAAGGGGTTTCCTATTTAAAAATACCACGGAATCCTTCAGACGGGCACCTTGCAACGATCACGTGATATAACTATATAACGGTTCACTCTGACAGGCGTGTACAGTTATACACAATTTACACGTTTGGCGGAGTCGAACGACAGTAATCATAGAGATTTGTTTGTGATTGCATGAGCTCCTCGTGATTTTGCATAAAACCTTCATGGTATAAAAATGTTTCATTTATTGCGCATGCGTCCTATTGGTCATGTGACGACTCTTCAATTCACGTGACGATTTTTCAAGTCACGTGATGAATGAGATTAAAAGCATCGAAAGTTATTTATAAACCTACCCCGTTACTGACAGGGTAGAATTTGCGATGGAAAAAGTATCGAAAACAAGAAAATCTCACCGATTATAGGGGTATGTAATATGTCAGCTATCATATTTTAATGACCCAAATACAAAAATAACACTTATTTTCTTAAAATTAGATTTTTTTTTTTTTTTCGACAGTTGGGTATCTGGACAGCGTTTCATCAAATATTTGCGATGCGATAAAAGAAAATCGCATCTCGCAGAAATTGCGACCTACTTTGCGACCTATCGCAGTTACCGTTTCATCAAACAAATCGCAACTTTTGCTACAAAATCGCAGATACGTCGAACCGATTCTTACGAACAAGTAAATATTATGCGCTGGATGACGTAACGCGCACCTGCTAAGTTCGCGTGAACTGTCAAAAGTGACAGCAGACGTACACAAAGTCAGAACAACCATAGACATAATGGAAAAGCGGAAGACCAATTGGAGTTTCAGAGAACTGGAGGAATTGGTTTGCGGAATGGAAACGCACCATTCCGTGCTTTCCTCCAGGTTCTCCCACGATGTATCGAACCAGCAGAAAAACAGGTGCATGGAGGAGATTGTTTTATCGTAAGTAAACATTTGACGACGTTCGTCATTATTGGAAACATTTATCTGCCTGCAAATTCGTCGTTATGACTTTCATCTGTATGTTTTTTCTACTTGATATATGAAGAATTGTTAATTCGAGAAATGAAAGTATCCTCGTAGCTCGTACTTTACAAAAGAGTCAAGAGATATGACAACGTAGATCGTTTTCACTGGAACTGATAGTTTACATTTTGACACTCGAAACTTTCAAAATCATGGGTCCCCATCAATATTTAAGGGTCAATGACTCGGCCTCGGGACTCGCAGGTAAAAAGAAAATTACTGATGAAGATACATTTTTCGATGTTACTTTTTGTATGTTTATGCACTGTCCCTAGTTTATGAAAATCTTTTTAAATTCAAACAGAGGAAATGTAACATATCCTTTTCTACTGGAAGATTTTATACAATTCTTACGAAGATCACGATCAATCCGATTGGTTTATCTATGAAAAAGTAATGTGTTTTTTCAACCTTTACTTGACAATACATATGTAGGTTGAATGGAAAAATTGTCAGCAATCACAAACAACAATCCTTTATAAATTGCAGAGTAAATGCTGTTGGGGGAGCAAACAGGACGAAAGAGGAACTGTTGAAAAAATGGTCAGATTTGAAAGTAAGCTGAAGAGAAAGTATTTATTTCTTATAGTTCGGTTAATATATATAAATTAATGAGCCAAACTTTGTTACACTCAATGCACGATAAGGGCCTCTATGCAATGTCTTGTCATTCAAAAACATGAACAAAACATAACATTATATGACATGATGTTTTATTAATTTTTTCTAAACAGTATAGTACACATCGTTTGTGCTCACATTGTCTTTGGTTCACACTGGCAGGCATAATATATGATACATGGATATTTATCAGTGTTATAACTTTATTTTGATAAGGTATGTATAGAGGGCTGATTGTTTTGTTTCAAATCAGATTTGTTTGTTTGTTCGGGGTTTAACAACGCTTTCAACAGCTTTGGTCATATCACGGCTGTCAGTGCACCTACCAATACAGAAATGGTTCAACAAGAATAAGCTAAAAACCTGGATAGGTTTAAATATTTTCTAGATTTATCTTGCTAGCTAGTCATTTACAAATATGGCAAAGAACAATTATAAACACAAGCTGAATGCTATATGTACAAAATAAACCTTTCAGTCCTGAATATGACAGTTACAATCAGTGAAATGTGTGTGCTGAAATAAGTCTGATCATCAATACAAACCATTCACATGATACAAGTATTTAACCTGAACAAAGAAAATTTGATTGTAAAAATAACATTCAATTAACTCCTCATCAACTGAACAAATTTGCTGCAGATGACTTTTAAAATACAAATGTAAATGAACAGAAATCTTAAAATTCTTGCAACATTTAAATATTTCTACTAATTATTGTTGAAAATATTGTGACCAAATATTGCTCAAATTTAATGTGTAATAATATTTCATTTATATTGAATTGTCAGCAACAAAAGGATCACTTAAATCAGCAGCAATGCAAGTAAAACAATAAATAAATATTCATAAAGGCAACACATGAATAATAGATTGTAATTGTAGTATGATAAAAAGATAATGAGTCAATTTACATATGAAATGTTACCCGTCATGAGCTTGCAATTTGGTTTACCAACAAACAGTTAATTTTCATACTTCAAATATGTTTCCCTTACTTAAGTTAACATTTACAGACAAAACATCATTTATATACATGTTTGTGGAATTAAGAAAGTGTAAGCAATCTCCATAACTTTGCAACATTCCAGTAACTCTAAGTCTTCACCACCTGCATGAAAATTTCAAAGATTTAAACAATAATATGCAAAGTTAGAAACAATATAAATATTTATATAATTAATTAAGTTGAAAACATTGTGGCAAAAATAAATATTGCTCTATATTGTTTCTTAAGTGGTCTGCTGCAACTTCATGTGTTGAAGATTTAAACTAAAATAGAAGGTATATAATTCAATGATTAACTGAATTTTCTTTTTTACAGAGTAGAACAAAGAAAAAAGAGCAAGAGCGGCAGAAGGCCATCGGGATGAGTGGCCGTGGACCAATAAAAAAGGCGCTTGAAATGAACGACATTGATTTAAAGGTTTGTTATACTACTCAATCAATTTAATGATACATACTGTCAATAAGCTATATATTGATAATCTTACACAAGTGTTCGTTTATTATCATTTTTATCAAACAAATCTACAAAATAATTATAGTCAATAACTTTAAAAAATGGATAGCATGATAACAGAAATATAAGATTCTATTTATCATGTAAAGCAAGAAACAGTGAAAACAAATTTATACCATTATTTTAATTAGTAAAAATAGTATTGATGGTAATAGCAGTGGTGGTGGTAGTAGGAAATAGTTGTAGTATGATGAAATAAAAGTAGTAGAAGTAGTAGTAAAAGAAGTAGCATTATAAGAAGAAGTATTATAATAAGGGGTAGTAACAATATAATTAGAAGAAGTAGTTGTAGTCCTGATATGACATTTGTGTGCAAGACTGCAAAGTAATTATATTAATTTCTTCACTAGGTCCTTAATTTGTTACCAAAAGTAACAGTCTATGGAATAGATGGAGGCTTTGAAACAGGAGAGAAAGGTAAACATAGCCTTTTTCTTTTTGAAATATGATATATTGATGATAAATTAAATACATGTTCTATTGTTACAGAAATGAATATTTATATTTACATGGGAAAATACATGTGCAGTATCTGGCATATGGTATCAAATTTTGATATTGTGTGCATTTTAGGGGTCACCTTTTCATGATGCATGGTCAGAATGATTGTCTTGTTAACTCAGATTATTTTGAAACTGGGTCATGTAGGGTCAACAAGCATGTCACTAGGTGAAATAATTGAATAATCTCATATAAACATTGAGTTCAATGTATAGGCCACACTTTAGCCTAATCAACCATGGTTCTTATGGGACCAAACTAATGGCATGAGGTGACATTATAGAAAAAGTTTCTGTTAACTGTAGAGACTAAATTGTCCACTCAATCAACTTCAATCTTTGTCAAAATGATGTTCAAGACAAATATCAGTTTGTTTGAAGTTTGAAACCTGATCCTGTGGATCAAACAGTAGGTGACAAGCTCAAATCACAGAAAAATATTGTGTTCACTCTAGCGGCCACATTTTCAGCCTAATTAACTTCATACTAAGTGAAGATGATGTTCTTGTAAAAATCTCAATAAATTGCGAAACTATGTCATGTGGGGCAAAACAGTAGGTCACCATGTCAAATGTTAGAAAAAGCCTACTAATGCTCTAGAGGCAACATTCTCATCCTAATTTACTTATACCTTAGTCAGAATGAAGTCCTTGACAAAAGCTGGATCATGCATGGTCCAAAATTAAGTCACAAGGTCAAATCACACAAAATGCTTGAGAGAACTCTAGAGCCCATATTTTTGGCCTAATTCACTGATAACTTTGTCATAATCATATCCTTGACAAAATTTCAATCATGTATGAAATTGGTCATATTAACTTAAAAGATATATCACTACATTAAATAAAAACAACAACTTACGAACACACTAGATGACACATTTTAGTCTAATCAACTTCAAAATTGGTTAGAACAATTTCAATGACAAAGTTATATTACAGGTCAAAACTGGATTATGAGGTGTCAAAAGTATTGGAAATTCATTTGAACAATGTAGATCCTACATTTCAACCTTATTACTTTTATATTTGATTTTGTTTGCAAAGGCTTTTTAAAGCTTCTTAATTGCTAAAATGTATGAATAGTCTCAGGTGAGCAATTCAGGCCATCAAAGATATACATGTAAGAATAACAATAATGAAAACTATAAAACAACAGACATGTTCATTAGAATGAGCTAAAGTGCATATAAATGTATATTTGTTTTAAAATATAGATAACTGAATTGAAAGGGATAACTTTCAATTTATCTTCTAATTTATTTCCATTTCTCCTGCAGGCTCACAGAAAAGGAAAATAACAGATGATAAAGGTATTACATGCACTTAAATATTAAAAGTTGGCACCTTAAGAGATTGTGATTGATTAGGGTTAAATGTCGTGTCAACAGTATTTCACTTATATTAATTGGACAGTTTTACTTATCCAAGTTATAATCAGTACTACCAGTCATTTTATCCTGGTACTGGCTTTCCAGTCAGAATGCTATCCCGGAATCATAAGCACCAAGGGGGAAAGCCATTACTACCAGTAAATAATGGTCAATTGTCGGGGATCGTACCCACAACCATCTACTCCAAAAGTGGACGCTCTAACCACTGAGCCACCAGGTGGTTCAGCACATTAATGGAAGGAGGTAGACTCTCCAAAGTGTTGAAATTCTTCTGTGCAGTCTGATCTTAATCTTTTATGTCTGCAACATTTTCTAAATTTCGCACATAGAGTGCTTAACTTTAAAAGTGATGTTAATTTCCTATGACAAATTGTAGTATTTTGAAACACTGGAACAATTTTACAATATTCATCAGCATACACTGAATGATTGTTTTAAAAATGTTCATGAACATTAAACCCATATTTCAAATTTCAGATAGGCCAAAGAAATATATAAATATGATAAACGTTTAAGACTGACTCTAATGCAAGCTACTGATAAAGCATGTAAAATATTTTCAAAATTAATTGCTCATGACTATTGCAGTTAAACATAATTCCCATCAACAGGAAATCAGAGTAAAGAAATTATGTCTGTTGATGGTAGGCTTTGGTATTGTTTTGGTTCAGCTGTTTTCTAATCAATTGTCGTTATTTTATCATTTGCTCTTCAGAAAACAATGATGCTCAAAAAGTCCGTAGGACAGAAGGTAAAATACATGTACTTTATTAATGTTTATTTGTCTTATGTACTTGTTACAATTGAAGGTTTCACACTTTAACAACTAGTCATTTGAAAATTTAAATAATTCCAGGCATCAGACAGTAAAATTGCAAAAGTGTACTTCTCCATTATAAAGCTTCAAAATTAAATCATATTTCATAATTATTTTGTCAAGCTTGTCTGCTAAATGCACCATAATGGCTAAAATAAATAAAAGAAAATGAACATTCTGGGTCCTCAGGGCATCTTAAATGTGCCAGAGTAATAGAAGGCTTTAAAACTCATTTTCTCACATACTATTGCATTATCCCCTGAAAGACTAGCAAAATAGTTTTCTTATATCCACAACCATTGAGTTATTTGTTTAACATAAACAAAAGAAAATCCAATATGACAACATGCAAAAATTGCCCTTAAGCGACATTACTTCATTACACACTTATAGAATGGAAAAGGGTAAAAACAAATGCTTTAAACCACATGAATATTTTTAATAGAATATCATATGTTAAATAAATTATAAGTGTGCATCATTATTTTGTTAACCCTTTCCCTCATACAACATTTCTGCAGCAGACGACTTCGGACATATTTTGTCAAAACATAGAAAATCTCCATAATTGAATGGATAACCTGTGACAAAAAGTGGAAAACATTGTGGCAAAAGGAGAAATTGCACGTTTTGTGCAATTTCTTCTTTTGTCACTATGTTTTCAAAAAGCCGTCTGCTGCAGATGCGTTGGAATGCGTCTACATGAGGGAAAGGGTTAATGTAAGAAATTGCAAATGACGTTTTAATAAAAACAATTTTTTGCTTGACATGCCAAAGCTTAAGGGCCCTTTTGAATGTTGAGCATCATATAGTTCTATATAGTCTCAGGTGAGCAATCTAGATCTAAAACAACACGTTGTGGAGCATCTATCAATTTTACTGACCGACAGCAGGCATCTTATTCACAGGTCTTAGTCTTCTTTAAGGTAATCTGAAAAAAGAAAAGCATGCATATCATTCATGCTATAAATGTTAAACATGCAGAAAGATTTAGTTTACAAATGAATTAAAACAAGAGGCCCATGAGGGCCTATGCTCTACTGGCATTGATCTGGCTTGTTTCAAAAGGAACCAACATATCATCAATATTCAAATACCATCCGAGTTTGATGAAGATCAGATAGTAAATGGAAGCTCTATTGTGTTCACAAGCTGTATTATAGCAATTTTCACAATTCCAAGGGCCATAATCCAGTCATGAATAGGCTCCCATGGATATCTAACTACTGTAAAAGTTTGATTGAGATACAATTAAAAAATAAAGACTGTAGAGATAAAAAATTATGCAATACTCATGACTGTATTGATTGAAATATACATGTATGTAATTACTCATCAACAAATAATCTGCAGCTATCACCTACTGCATGAAGGGTTATATGTCACTTAAACAGTACTTCAATCAAATTAAGTTTCATGGTGTTCAACTTAAAATGTGTACAATATATAATGCCATTGCAGATCCGTTGGAACTACACATGTCACCCGTGCCTGGACCAAGTTGTGACAACGTGTCTGGTGGACCAAGTATCAATGAAGGTGACAACCAGAAAAAGAAACAAAAAACAGGTAATTTTCAGTAATTGATTGAAATTACATGACTGTTTACATTGGTTGTCTTCTCACTTTGCCAAGTTTTAGGTAGCTCTTCGTCGACAGAGGTATCACAACTCGTCTGCCATAGGCAGAGAGTTTGCTAAATTTCGTAAAGTTGGCAAAGAGAGACTGAAGCGTAGATTGTATTTTTAAATATTACTTTTAACCCGTAACCTGTTGAATGTTTAAAGTTAACTTATGACCTTTTTATTATTAATTGTATAAAGTTTTCAAAGGAACAGTCAGTAAGTGTTAAAGACTGTATCAGTTTGACATGGAGACTTGCCTTCAATAATTGTTTAAAGCAAACATTACAGACACTGGTCAGATCCTGGATCTCTACTGTTTGCTTAAAAGAAATATACATGTACTTGCTTCATTCTTAGTAAGGGATAAGGTACACTTAAGTTTTATAATAACAACATTGTATCTATAATTTATATATCAGTGTTTGGATAAAATGTAAATAAATATATCATTTCTAAATATTTTCTGTTCATTTCCAGTTTGCCATTGCTCTGAAGATATTGTTCAAATACAGAGGGAAATATTGGAGGAAAGCAGAAAAAGAAACGACATTTTAACAGCAATTAATTATAACCTTTCTCGAATTGTAGACACACACATAGAATCTAGTGTTATGGAGTCTTTCTTTAAAACATAAATCATAACCTAGTTAAAATGGCCCATTAACATTCAGACATGTATATCGATGGCTTCATGCAAAACGGCTGTAACTACATCTTGTAGTTACAGCCGTTTTGCATGAAGCCCACGATATCTGGTAAAAAGTGTTTAATTACTAAAACAAGATGGACATGATGGCCCTGGATCGCTCACCTAAATGTCAACAAGATTTTCCTTAAATTTTACCTAGTGACCTAGTTTTTGACCGAACATGACCCAGTTTCAACTAAGACAAACATTCTAACAAAGTTTCAACATGTTCAAGCAAAAAATGTGGCTTCCAGAGTGTTAACAAGATATACCACAAATTTGACCTAGTGACCTAGTTTTTGACCGGACTTGACCCAGTTTCATACTTGGCCTAGATATCACATAAACAAACATTCTGACAAAGTTTCAACATGCTCAAGCCAAAAATGTTGCTTCCAGAGTGTTAACAAGAATTTCCTTAAATTTGACCTAGTGACCTTGCTTTTAACAGGATATGACCCTGTTTCAAACTTGGCCTAGATATCACGTAGACAAACATTCTGGCAAAGTTTCAACATTCTCAAGCCAAAAATATAGCTTCCAAAGTGTTATCAAGATTTTCCACAAATTTTACATAGTGACCTAGTTTTTGACCGGACATGACCCAGTTTCGAACTTGATCTAGATATCACTTAGACAAACATTCTGACAAAATTTCAACATGCTCAATCCAAAAATATAGCTTCCAGAGTGTTAACAAGATTTTCCTTTACCTCAACCTAGTGACCTAGTTTTTGACCGGACATGACCCAGTTTCAAACATGACCTAGATATCACTAAGACAAACATTCTGACAAAATTTCAAAATGATCCATCCAAAAATATAGCTTCCTGAGTGTTAACAAGATTTTCCTTAATTTGAAGCTGTCCAAAATTTGTCATATTGTAATGGATTAAGAACAACAAGCAAGTATTCATCTCCAAAATTATGTCCCCTAATGTTTCACTCCACTTCTGATTTAATCTTTTTCAAAAACTGTTGACTCGTTTAACCCATTATCACACAACAAAATCAATGTTGAATCTTTTGAAGTAATTTACTCTAATAGGATAGAAAACATTGTGGGAAAAGGAAAAACTGCTCATTGTGAGCATTATTTTTCTTTTCTCACAATGCTTTCCTAAGTCATCTTTTGCAGACACATGAAAAGACGTATCTGAGAGTTAATGGGTTAAACCATTACCATTCATATATTTTTTTAACATGTCCATGTTCATTTACATTGAAATTTTTGTTTGCAAAATGAGAAATTTCCTACTACTACAACTACTTCTTCTTCTGTTGATTTAGAACTGCTACCACTTGTGACTACTATTACTACTGTCAAGACTACATTTACTTCTTATTACAATACTATAACCATTATACAATTTCTACACTGTTACTAATACTAATAGTACTAATACTACTACTATTTGTAATACTCAACTCTTTTTAAATTTTGTAACCTCCAAATTATGTTGAAAATGTCTATATTTAGCTCCACTTAGGGAAAAAAACTAATGTATTGTTGTAACATAGTAGTTTGCATAACTGAAATACTGTTGAGATTGCGTTAAACCCTAATCTTTCAATCAATCTGCATGGGTCAAGTTGTATGGTTACCTATTCATTACTTGAAGACCATATTGCCCCAATTGCATAAAACAATGTGGCCAAAAGAAAATTTGCTCAAATTTATAATTTTCTTTTTTCGTCACACATTACTTTATACCTTATTTGATGGCAGTATCATTATGAATGATCTACTATCAGATTTATCCACAAGCATTTAAAATTTTGTCTGCTTCAGTCATGTCTCAGATGGTGAATAGATGTTTTTTGTCAGAGTATTATTGTTTTCAAAAGGTTTTTAATTGAATCTTGAAATATATATTCGGTTTCAGCTGAAGAGTCCATTACTGAATACAAGATATTCCTGTGATTTGCAATTCCAGGTTTATTTGTATTCGTTTTGACTTAAAATTTTTGCTTTCATATTTATTTTTAAGTTTTTTTGTGTTAATTATTTATTGGAGTATAACGGATCACTGGCATTCAGAAAAATATACCAATTTGATACTACTTTTTTACCCGGCCGGGTAGCTCAGTTGGTAGCGTATCAGATTCGTGATCTGGAGGTCACAGATTCGATACCCAGTTGAGGAACACATTCTTTCGGGCGATTTTTCCCATTGCCTCTCACCTCTGATTTATCTGAGAAAGTAGTCAGTGGATTAGAATGAATGTTGTGTAAGTACTGGTGTGGCAAAGCCAGGAAAACATGGGTAGGTGCACTGACTGCCATGATATGACCAAATATGTTGAAAGCAGCGTTAAACTCCAACAAAAACAAAATTGATACTACTTTTAGTCTGTGTATTAACTTTGTGCATTTACAGTTGATCTGAATCAGCTCTTTGTCTGTGATAATATTTATTACCTAGCTACTTGGCATTTATTTAATTGATGTTTTAAATCTGTGATATCAACTCCAGGGCTCAGCGCAAAACTATCCTAATTCAAATAGATATTTAAGTTTACAAAAGATAATAAATTGTGAAGACTTTTGTAAAAGTGGTTGGTTTTTTCTGTTAATAATGGAAATTTAGGTGCCATTGCTCATCATGAGCAATGGAACCTAAAATTGCATTGGTTACAAAAGGGTCAAAACTTCCCTTAAATCAGAGAATGAAAAACCTGTCTGAGCTACGACAGTCTTGCACTGAGCTCTCGAAATTTACTGTGTCATATGAAAACATTTGTACTTAAAATTAATATGTAAATAACCATCAACTGTGATTATTGTTTCATGATTATTTATAAACAATTGGATATTTTAAAGAATAAAATTTGAAAAAAAAAATCATCTAAAAGCCCTAGTTTTACACACCTCAATATATTTACATGTTAACATATGCCTCTCGTATTTGCATGCCCCTTCTATCAGCTGGCACCGGCTGCATTTCAACATAGTCATCATCTTCTGGGACATCATCATCATCAGAAACATCTTGTCCGGAATCCATACAAAAGTTATGAAGCTTACAACAGGCAACAAAGATGCTGGCACATTTGGCAGGAGTGAATGGCAGACATCCTCCTGTTTTATGGAGACATATAAAATATTTTAGAGCAAATGTTAACATATTTATACACAGGAATTTACTTTATTTTAAAAGTGAATTTTGATTTTGTATGGATACTTATACATAGCACAAAATAAAAAGAAACAAGATGTGTTTGTGAAACATGAATATGTCCCTGGCTATGCTGGAAGAAAAGACTGTAATAATCACAAAATACTGGTTCTCAAATTTTTTGTATGGTTGTATACCATCTCACAAGGAGCCTACATGCCAAACATGCCAGGCATAACAGGCAAATTAGCCCCGCCCAATGGTGTCCATGCTTTTTCAACCAATCACTGGTTACTAGGGAGAAAAATTGACGCAAAACAGGCGACGGACAAAACGCATCACAATAACTCACCTTGAGCAAAGCTCATGTGAGCTATAAAAAGCTGTTGTGTCTTTTTCGTCAAAAATTATTACCAATGTTCTTTTTTTTCCAAATGAAAGTCCAGTGTCAATGTCAAAGGTCAAACATGATTTTAAATGACCAAAGCTGTTGAATCGGTGTTAAACCTTAAACAAACAAACAAACAATAAACAAGAGGCCCATGAGGGCCTATGCTCTACTGGCATGGATCTTGAATGTGTTATTGTGACAATCAAAAATAAAGACTGTATTGTGTTAACAAGCTATAATATAGTAATTCTGACAATTTCAAGGGACGTAATCCAGTCATGCATGGGCAGATCTGGCTGGTTTTGGAAATGAACCAAGCTCTCATGGATATCTAACTACTGTATAAGTTTGATCGAGATACAATCAAAAATAAAGACTGTATTGTGTTAACAAGCTCTATTATAGCAATTTTGACAATTTCAAGGGCCATAATCCAGTCATACATAGGCGGATCTGGCAGGTTTAAGAAAGGAACCGAGCTCTCAAGGATATCTAACTACTGTATAAGTTTGATTGAGATGCAATAAAAAATAAAGACTGTATCGTGTTAACAAGCTCTATTATAGCAATTTTGACAATTTCAAGGGCAATAATCCAGTCATACATTGGCGGATCTGGCAGGTTTAAGAATGGAACCGAGCTCTCATGGATATCTAACTACTGTATAAGTTTGATTGAGATGCAATAAAAAATAAAGACTGTATCGTGTTAACAAGCTCTATTATAGTAATTTTGACAATTTCAAGGGCCATACTCCAGTCATACATAGGCGGATCTGGCAGGTTTAAGAAAGGAACAAAGCTCTCATGGATATCTAACTACTGTATAAGTTTGATTGAGATACAATAAAAAATAAAGACTGTATCGTGTTAACAAGAAGTTGTTTACAGACGCACAGACAACGGACGAATCGCCACGACATAAGCCCTTCTGGCATTTGGCCAGTAAGGCTAAAAAAAGATGTATGGAATCATTTGACTTCTAATTTAAGCACAATGGATAAAAAAAAAGTGAGAAGGTATCTGTACCTGAACCTCATTTTCAAAACACCAAATGTGCGCTCCACCACCACCCTCCCATGCTTGTGCCGCCTGTTGTAGCGCTCCTCATTTGCTGTTGTTGTGTTCATAATTGGTGTCAGCAGGTAAGGCCGAAGAGGATACCCACTGTCACCAAGTATGACCACATTCTCAGTCTGCTCTAGGCGATCCTGTAGGGAGATGAATGTAAGTTTGTTACTGATAATTTTATAATTATCATAAGCTATGCTTTTATGATGGACAGTTGAAAAGTATGCACATGCATGCTAATTGGCAGGCATATCAAGAGAAGAGAGGGGACAACATAAACCCTTTCTCTCTTAACTCTTAAACATTTGAAACAAAATTACAGCAGTCAACTTTTCAAACATATGCAAAGATTTCAGAATATTGAAAAATTCCTATCAAATATTTTGAAAACATTGTGGCTAACATTATTGCTCAATTTGAGCAATATTTCCTTTGGCTACAATGTTTTCAAAAGTTGTATTGTTTCAATGACAACTATATGCTTTAATATGTAGATGTTGAATAGATAAACCAAATTTTCGTGACAGAAGACATGCTTATGTAGGGAATTCAATAAAACAGTTTTCAAATTATTATGTGTTATAGGTTCCTACCTTGACAGAGCTATTGTCAAAAATGCCAGCATCATGTGAGGAACCAGGCCATCTAGCTACAACGTCTAGGAATCTTGAAAAATAAATTTCAACATTTAAATAACAAATTACATGAATATGGGTTAATTAATGTTATACATGACCATTTCATTTGAAGAAGTTTTGCATTTTTGTCTGTATTTACTTATTCACTTCAATCTAATTCAGGAAGTATGATGGGTTCAGTGCAAGACAAATGTAACTCATGAGAATATTTGTTCGTATCGAACTACGCGCTTGTGAAAATATTTAATTTTATCATTTCTCGATGAAATATAATCTTTATACACTTGATACGAACAAATTTTCTTTTTATTTTACGCTTATTGACGACTAAAGTAGGGAACTGTTTTGTGTCATTGTACATGTTAACGTACGATATGTATTTTATTTCACTGAAAGAACACAGTATTTCATGACTTAGCATAAAATAAAATTTGATATTATTCCTCTCAAAGGAAAGTCTATTTTGAAAACTGTTGTTTAACCCTTTCCCTCATATGACCATTCTGCAGCAGATGACTTTGAACATATTTTGTCAAAACATAGAAAATCTCCATAATTGAATGGATAACCTATGACAAAAAGTGGAAAACATTGTGGCAAAAGGAGAAATTGCACGTTTTGTGCAATATCTTCTTTTGTCACTATGTTTTCAAAAAGCCGTCTGCTGCAGAGGCGTCAGAAAGCGTATATATGTGGGAAAGTGTTAAGTTTCAACTTTGAACATTGTAACAATGAAAATTTAGGGGAATTTGCCTAATTTAAGCAATGGCACCAAAATTGGCATTATTTACAAAAGGTTCCCTTATGATAAAAAAACGTGTATGACTTCCAGCAGTATTGCAATGAAACCTAGAAGTATACATGACCATTATTTTTTAACAGTTATAGCATTTTAATATTTAATATTTGGTTACCTATTTATAAAGTTCAATAGAAACATTTTTGTTATGATTGTTTGATCTTTGTGGCTTTCATGCATTTCAGTATTGGAAAGTATTAGGAACAATTACCTCATATTGGTGTCTACCACTGCTTGGCAATTTATGGCATGATATCCTTTTCTACATACATAGACATGTTCATCTGTGGTAGGGGCAATAATTGGTATCAGAGTACCATAAATTGCCCCTACCACATTTGGAAGATGACAATTAATATAAAAATTCCTCTTCAGCATACTGATTTCATTTCTATTTTCAGGAAATCTGAAATGAAAATGAGAATATTTACTTGAGATTTCTTCTTTTACAATATTAATTTCTTTGTCTCATTTTTGTCTGACATTTCCTAAAATCAATGTAAATCTGAGTCGAAACAAATTTTGAATAAAACATATTTGAATAAAATGAATTGTTGAAAACACTTTATTAAATTCACAAGCAATTTGCATCCTGATGCATTGCCAATTAAATGTTTTCATCACATTTAATGTATGCATATTCAGCAAGTTGCTCTATAAGTAATCAACTTTCTTTTAAGCCTCTCCTTCTCTGTGCAAGTGATTTTGTATAATTGACATTGAATTGTTGGCAAACACTAATACACTGCAACTTACCTGATGTTATCTAAATGCCTATTGACACAAGATATAAAAGTGTGCAAGATCCCACAAACGCTTGACCTGCTAACCCCATGGGTATCTGCCAACTCTGAATAGAAGGGACCTTTAGCCAAAAATCTCAAGGAAACAAGCAGCTGAAATAAAACATAGAATTTGTTGTATATAATTCGTTCATTTTACATACACTTGCAGTAAAGACTACACATTGTAAACATATATCTAACACATAAATACATTACTGTACGTCTTTTTGCTACTATTCTTCATAAAAGGATCACAAATGAATTTTCCCAACTGCAAATGTTAAATGACTTCAATTTTGAATTTCCAACTCCAAATTTCTCAAGAATGAAAATAAAAAAATCTACCTTCGGTCTAATAACTTTAATTCAGTTACTCCCTTTCTTTACTAATTAAAGGTCTATTTATGATGTTGGAATATATAAGTCTGTATCTCCACAGGCACTGCAACATTATTTATTTCATGTGAAATTCATGTTGCATTCACTCTCCTCAAAGCCTACCCCTTTATACTCTCCATATTTTTTATATAATGATAAAGTATGGCCCATGAGGAATGTCAAACAATGTGAACCATTGACAATGTGAAGTGTGGAAGATACGAGCCAATTCAAAATATAAATTTTCTACTCTTCTTATATCAATGCACCTCAATCAGGTGATGTTGGTTGCAAATTAATATCACCTGTGAAACCATCATGTTTTACTTTAGGGGTCATCAGTCTATTTGTAGGCCTATTGTAATTAAAACACATTTTCCAGTTTAATAAATAATCATGACAATCAACCCACCACAACTTGTTTTGATACGGCAGATTCCAAAAGTTACAAGGAATTTAATTGCTAATTGTAGTATATTGTAACATTATTGTGTAGTATAGTGGTCTATTCCACAGATAGACTGTAATTCTGTAGCTATGTGTTTGTATAAGGGGATACTTATACTGCCTTGCTATAGAGCTAGCTTTTATAGCGACGTTGTAGATCTAGAGTGTTCGCCTCCGGGACAAGAGATCCAGAGTTCGTGCCCTGTTCGGGTCGGACTATTTCAACCGGGTTACCTTGGCGCCCAATATAAATAACCAGCAGTGATGTGAGATTGAGTAGTAGGTGTAAATGTTTGAATTATTCGAGGGCGAATATTCCTATGCAGGGGGAGGGGGGGGGGGGGGGGGGGGGGGGGGGGGGGGAGTATGTAGAATAGTGGTCTATTCCACACATAGACGGTAATTCTGTAGCTATGTGTTTGTATAAGGGGATACTCCACAAGCAGGAAAGAGGGTATCTACCCATCATATCAAAAACAATCCAAATTTGCCGTCTGTTACGCTCTACCACCCGAAATTAAAACATATCCGAATGCGCAGTTTTTAAAATTTGTTTCAACTCGGTGCAGTATTTTCACGCTAGTTTAAAAGAAAACACACTTATCCATTTTAAAAAAATGCACTTATCTCAAATTTACTCCTGATATATCCTCAATCTTTCAACTCGATATTATTTCAGTCATTAATTGTAAGATTTTAAAAATCGGGTGCCAGGTTCCCCTTAGTCCTCCTGAGCCATTTTGTCAAAAATGGAACTTCCGTTCAAAACAACAACCCAAGGGACATAAGTATGAAGGCTTTGTCATTTGAGATATCAAAGATACTTCCCCTTTCGACACTCATATAGTTCTAAATTGTGTTTTGTGTTTCTACATACCTGTGTTTCGGGTGAAATCGTTTGTCCACCTCGAGAGGAATTGAAGAGATCTTGGCCGACTAACTGAAGTAGTCGTTCAGCCCCCGTCCTGTCCAGACGATACCTGGACACAAAGTCCATATCCCGGACTCTGTCCATAGTTAATCTGGCCTGGAACTCTCTGTTGCGCATCCTATTTATCCTGTTTCTGACAATTACTGCAAGGAACGCGGCCATATTTGCGATGGAATGTACACATTGCGGGAGGGTTTGAGCAATCGCAAGTATTTGCGATTCTTTTGCGATCTGCAGGTGCTTTTGCGATGCGATTTTTTTAATGAAACGGAAATATTTTGCGATCTTGCGATTTGCGATAATAACATTAAAAACTTGCGATGCGATAGTTGATGAAACGGGCCCCTGGAGTTCAGTCGCTTTAAAGCACTAAATGTATTAATGATTATCATAAGAAAGTATAATATAAAACCTTCAATTCAATGTCAATTATTTAATTCTTGTGTAAGTTCTATCCGTAACTATGAATGTGAAGTTTATGGTAATGGTGCATTCAATAATATCGAAAAAGTTCATTTAAAGTGTTGTAAGCGTGTTTTAAACGTTAAAAGTTCTACTAGTACACAAGGTATTTAAAGTGAACTCGGACGCTATCCATTGTATGTGAATCGGTATTGTCGTATAATCAAATATTGGTGTAACATTGTGCATAGTGACTGTATTGTAGTGCAATATGTTGACAGTGATATGTTAGACCAACTAAATAGTCGAAGGACTAACTGGCTTGTAAACGTTAAAACACTTTTAGATAATGATGGCTTTTCACATGTGTTCCATGATCCTTTTTGTGTGAATTTGAAAAGTTTCCATTCGTTAATTAAAGAATGAGTTATTGATGTTTTCAAACAATCTTGGTGTAACAGAATTGCATTACAAAACTCTATGGTCCTATACAAGGATTTTAAAAGCTCGATTGATTTCGAAATATATTTAGATGTTCTACCTTATAAGTTCAGAATTCATTATCACGTCTACGGCTTTCTTCTCATCAGCTGAATATTGAGGTTGGTCGCCACGGTAGCAACAGAGTTGATAGGCACCGACGATTAGGTTCACTATGTAATACAACTGATACTGAGTTTCATCTTCTTTTATTTTGTCTAATTTACTTACATTTTAGAAAACGTTTCATTAGGCGATATTTCTACAAACGACCAAGTGTGCATAAATTTATTGAACTTTATCTTCAAACAAGTATATTATCAAAGACTTAGGAAAATATGTTTATGAAGCACTTGCTTTGAGTAGCTCACTTAATACTTAGTAAAGTGTACCTTGTTAAACTGTTATGAAACGCCCTTTCGAAATTGAAGTAATAGCAATCGTTAACAAAGTATATGTATGGAAAAAATGTACTGCATGTACATTCAACCTCTATTTAAGATCTTAGGGAGGATAATTCGAAAGATGAATATTTACATTTTGTGTTCTGTAATTTTCTTTTTTTACACATTCACGTATGTTATGTTATGTTAATATGTTTGTACGATGATGATCTGTATTCTAGATCAATTCGATAACATTATGTTCTGTAACCATTTTACGAGAAGCAAAATAAAACTAGCTGTTCAAGTATTATACACTGAACATACAAATCAAGGACAAGTAATGCATATTCCTCTTTTAAATGTTTATATATTGGACTGGAATGAGATATGAGAACATGTGTATATTGTGGAGATATCATTGAATGCTAATATCCCTTTACCTTAGGTTATCGAAACGTTTCAATACGTTCATGTTCTGTTTTCAAAAACAAATTCTGGATAAAGTACATCAACACAATAAGTTCACATATATAAACGGGGTATCAAATTGTTTCAATACGTTCATGTTCTGTTTTCAAAAACAAAACAAGGATAAAGTAGAGTGACAAAAATTGTTGCCAAACATATAAGGGGTATCGCAGCGTTTCAATGCATGCATGTTCTGTTTTCAATAACACAATCAGGATAAAGTAGATCAACAAAATCGTTACACATACATATAAGTCGAATCGTAGCGATACGTTTATGTTCTGTGTTAAAAAAAAAAAAACAGGATAAAGTACATCAACACAATTAGTTGACATATATATATAAGGGGTATCACATCGTTTCAATGCGTTCATGTTCTGTTTTCAAAAACAAAACAAGGATAAAGTAGATTAACAAAAATGGTTGCCATACCTATAATGAGTATCGAAACGTCTCAATACCTTCACGTTATATTTTCAAAAATAAAATCAGGATAAAGAAGATGAATGAAATTGGTTCTCATACATATAAGGGGTATCGCAACGTTTCAATGCATGCATGTTCTGTTTTCAATAACAAAATGAGGATAAAGTAGATCAACAAAATCGTTACACATACATATAAGTTGAATCGTATCAATACGTTCATGTTCTGTATTCAAAAATAAAATCAGGATAAAGTACATCAACACAATTAGTTGACATATATATATATATATATATATATATATATAAGGGGTATCACATCGCTTCAATAGGTTCATGTTCTGTTTTCAAAAACAAAACAAGGATAAAGTAGATTAAACAAAAATGGTTGCCATACCTATAAGGAGTATCGAAACGTCTCAATACCTTCACGTTATATTTTCAAAAATAAAATCAGGATAAAGTAGATAAATGAAATTGGTTCTCATACATATAAGAGGTATCGCAGCGTTTCAATGCATGCATGTTATATTTTCAATCACAAAATCAGGATAAAGTAGATCAACAAAATCGTTACACATACATATAAGTTGAATCGTATCAATACGTTCATGTTCTGTTTTCAAAAAAAAAAATCAGGATAAAGTACATCAACACAATTAGTTGACATATATATATATATATATATAAGGGGTATCAATGCGTTCATGTTCTGTTCTCAAAAACAAAACAAGGATAAAGTAGATTAACAAAAATGGTTGCCATACCTATAAGGAGTATCGAAACGTCTCAATACCTTCACGTTATATTTTCAAAAATAAAATCAGGATAAAGTAGATAAAACGAAACTGGTTCACATACATATAAGGGGTATCGAATCGTTTCAATTCGTTCATGTTCTGTTTTCAAAAACAAAATGTAGATTAACAAAAATGGTCAACATATATATAAGGGTTATCGAAACATTTCAAGACCTTCATGCTATATTTTTAAAAATAAAATCAGGATAAAGTAGATAAAACGAAACTGGTTCACATACATATAAGGGGTATCGAAACGTTTCGATTCGTTCATGTTCTGTTTTCAAAAACAAAATCAGGATAAAGTAGACCAACACAATTGGTTAACATACATATACGGGGTATCGAATCGTTTCAATACCTTCATATTCTGTTTTCAAAAACAAAATGTAGATTAACACAAATGTTTAACATATGTACACAAGTTATCGAAACGTTTCAAGATCTTCATGGTGTATTTTCAAAAGTAAAATCAGGATAAAGTAGATAAAATGAAATTGGTTCACATACATATAACGGGTATCGAAACGTTTCAATACGTTCATGTTCTGTTTTTAAAAACGAAATAATGATAAATCAGATAAACAAAAATTGGTTAACATACATATACATATACGTATCGAAATGTTTCAATGAGTTCGTATTCTGTTTTCAATAACAAAATCAGGATAACGGAGATCACGAACATCGGTTAATATACATATACGTGGTATCGAATCGTTTCAATACGTTCATGTTCTGTTTTCAATAACAAAATCAGGATAACAGAGATCAAGAAAATCGTTTATCATACATATAAGGGATATCGAATCGTTTCAATACCGTCATGTTCTGTTTTCAAAAATAAAACAAGGATAAAGTAGATTAACAAAATTGGTTAACATACATAAACGGGTTATCGAAACGTTTCAATACCGTCATGTTATATTTTCAAAAAATAAAATTGAAATGTTTCAATAGCTTAATGTTCTGTTTTTAAAAACAAAATCAGGATAAGGTAGATCAATATTATCGGTTAACATACATAAACGGGTTATCGAATAATTTCAATACGTTCATGTTCTGTTTTCAATAACAAAATCA
Source organism: Serripes groenlandicus (assembly GCA_031761405.1). Taxonomy (NCBI): domain Eukaryota; kingdom Metazoa; phylum Mollusca; class Bivalvia; order Cardiida; family Cardiidae; genus Serripes; species Serripes groenlandicus. The sequence continues at coordinate 124,247,194 of JASEVX010000004.1, read as the reverse complement.
GGATAAAGTAGATTAGCACAAATGGTTGATATACATTTACGGGGTATCAAATCGTTTCAATACCGTCATGTTGTATTTTCAAAAATAAAATGAAGGCATATCAAGTCGTTTCAATACGATCATGTTCTGTTTTCGAAAATAACACAAGGATAATGTAGATTTAAAAAAATGGTTAAACATACATATAAGGGGTATAGAATCGTATCAATACGTTCATGTTCTTGTTCAATAACAAAACCAGGATAACACAGATCATCAAAATTAGTTAACATACATATAAGGAGTATCGTTTCAATACATGCCTGTTCTGTTTTCATAAATAAAAAATCAGAATAACACAAGTCAACAAAACTGCTTAACGAACATACAAGGGTTATCAATAGAAGAGTTCATGTTATAGTAATCTAGAGCTCTAGATAAGGGGCATTTTACATGTTCTAAAATCTTATTTGACATTTAAACCCTATGCTGGGGGTTCTCAAAAGAATCGTTTCAGTGAGACAATTCGTTTGAGTACCCACAACATATAATTGTATTGAGTAATAAGGGAGATATTGTGGGGGAAAGACCAGTTCTTTCCCTCTTATCTAGTCCTCTGTTAATCGAAAAATCAGCATATATCAATATATAGTGTTTATCAGTATAAAATGATTGCACTTATGTTATATTTATCAACAAAAAACATGATAAAACTGATCTAAAAATACGTGTGTATGAACGTATAATGGTCATCAATAGATGCCGTTGCGTTAATGTGCTATTGTACATCACTGTTAGGATATAATAGATCTGCGAGAGGTAACAATAAACAACACGAAGTTTTTTATTTATCAACAAAATGAGGATAAAATTGATCTACAAAGGTTGTGTATGAACGTGCAATGGGCATTATTAATATATGCCGTTTCGTTAATGGGATGTTTTTAAAATCATCAACATCAAGATTTAACAGATCTACATCCGTGCTATACTATCAAATAAATCGACAAAATATTTAACGCACGGGCAAGGGGTATCAATAGTTGTCATTGCGTTCATGTTATTTTAAGCAACACTCTCAGGATAACACTCATCAACAAATTGCTTAACGAACACATATGCTATTGTCATCTTTGCGCATTAGTAAGTTCAACAACATGTATCTACAAAATTGCGTAACGAAACATATACTAGAGGTATCTTTACGCGTGTGTTCAACAACATCTAACTACAAAAGTATTTATCTCACATATATAGTATAGGTACCTTCGGGCTTATGTAAGTTCAATAACATATGATGAAAATAAATATGCATACTGTTATTGAGTATCAATGGGTGTCAATGCGCTCATTTCCGTTTCATCAACTAATATCTTCATAATTTGTTAAACGAACAGTTCTGGGATATCGATAGATGCCCATATGCTGACGTTTTATTACAATTCAATACAATACAATATATTGTATTGCATAAAACAACAAACAATATGTCACAATGTCCACTCTAATACTTTGAAAATTGGGCCAATCCATTTTTCGTCAAACAGGACATTTGGTGAAATTTGATGTCTAAGTGGCAATCAATGCATAATTCAAGAGAGACGGCTCGTTACGAGCTGTCTAACCTGAATCTGCATTGTTTGCAAAAGCCTTTAATTGCCTTTGGCAGGAAAATAGTTAAGTTCTCAATGTTTCATTGAAAAGAATATATATTAAGCTAATGTAACGAAATCAATATAACATCTCGATCTACAAACGTGTTTAATGAACGTGTTTACAAGAGTTATAAATATATTTCATTGCGTTATGTGCTGTTTATCAACACAATTACAATTAATAAGATGGTATTCTTTTTATCAGAATTCAACTTGGCTGAGTTGTTAACGTAAAGGATTTGAAACCAAGTGTCCAGTGTTCGACTCCTGCTTGCGGCAGTCATGGTCGAATGAATTTGGGCAATGCACACGTTCTAGCCCAGTACTGGTTGGTCATCCAGGAAGCACGGACAAGTGTACGGACGCCGTTATATCACTGACATACCGTTGAAAGATGCGTAAAACCAGTAAAACAAAAGTGCATTAATAATACCTGTATAAAGATATGTAGATCTGTACGATAGCTTAACGAACACGTATTAATTAAAGCCTTTTGCAAAAAAAATGCAGATAACGAGTTGTCTCTCCTGAAATATGCATTGTTTGCCATTTACATGTAGACATTAAATTTAACTAAATTTCCTATTGGACTAAAATGTGAAATTCGGCAGCGAAAGAGAATTTCCCACTTAAATACTGATTATTGTTGAAATGACCACGACAGTATGTGTATGTTTTTGTATCGCATTACAATATGCTTGCATATGAATATATATATATATCTTAACAAAGCGTTCATGTTCTAGTTTGACAACACCAAAGAGCATACTTAAGCCGTGCCTTGAAATCCAAACCGTAATGTGTTTTGTTTTAATAGTGCGTCACGTCTTTTTCAACAGTATTTCAATGTTATCACGGCGTTTTCCTGAGGAATAAACCAGAACTACCGGTTTTATTTATCCTGACACTGATGTATCAGACATAATGCTTACCCAGTTACCCCGAGGGCAAAGACGAGTAATGACTAGCAAGTCTTTCTTTGGTATAACCCGACCGGGGATCCAGCACTGGCCTCCCATTCGCAAGGTGGAACCAGCTTAGAGTACTTTTACGATGTGTAGATAAATCCTTGCCAAATAAATGCTTCTTAACAAAGCAAATGTTTCTTGAAAGATACATAAGGAGAAAGCTTCCTAAATAAGCTTAATGCTTTCTGCTCAATCCTATATATATTTGTATTTGATATGAAGTGCAATAAGATGTTCATGTAAAATTAAAATATAATAAAATATTGTTGAAACTAAAGATACATGAGCAGCGGTGTAATTTCATATCAGGCTTCGCGGAAGCGCAGGTCGTAAATGCATAAACAAAACAGCTATGCTTAGTTTTTCCTCGAGCGCAGTTAAACATTCTGTGTATAATTATTCTGAAATCCAGAACAAATACTATGTTCTATTCCTAGAGGTTTTGTGGTCGAAAGAAACGACATATTCACACATGGTTACAAAACCACTAAACTATACCAGGGATACTTTATTTTGTCTGATCTAATTTTGGCTTAACAAATTACTTGTTTCGGTTTAGTTGAGTTTTATTCAGTTATTTTGCCGTTTTCAACACTATTTCATTTATCACGGTGACAGTTCCCTGGTTAAACAAACCAGTACTAGGCTAGGAAATGTGCCTTGCCCATGGGCACTCGACCACGATCGCCGTGACTGGGGATCGAACTACTCGTTTTGATAGTTCGCTCCTATAATTAAGAGATTATTAAATTCGACAAAATCATTATGTCCGAAGTGAGCAATGTACATAAGATTGCACAATTAAACAATGTTACATGAAACAAATAATTTTGGTCGAGTGTTGATCCGTACAGATGAGTCGACTCTATCGATTTGAGGTTTTCCGCACAGTCTTACCCTAGTCTTCACCGTCCGTATAGGAACATCTTCTTCCAAACGACTGAAAGTGTAGCCCTATTGAGATAATCCCTAACTGTGAATGATATCAAAGCGGGGTGTACTTAAGACACCAAAACGCTAGACGTCACTTGTTTATACATGTATTTAGGTCTGCCAATAGCGTGTGTTGTGGTTATACGTATACATGTTGTTACCAAACCATTTCACTCGTTGACATCTTTCCGCATTATGATCTAAACTTATTTCCCGTTTAGCCTGGTAATATCTGAATAATTGCTAAATGTTTGTGCTTTTCGAGCGCACTGTTTAGTTTTCTGATTGATTTGTTTGTTGAAAAGAAGGCCGTAAGGAAAAATCGAACATAGTAATTGGAAATCAATTTTTGTTACAAATTTGTTTTGGAATCAGAATTAATTTCCTTCTTGCAAGTATGTTCGAACGCGAAAATCGTATGTCAATCGACTTGTATTCTTTCTATTTCGCGTCCTGGTAACTTATCATCGTGCCGACCACATACATAGCTTAAGTGGAAATTGCAAATCATATCGCAAAAGCATAAGAGCACTGAGAACAATGTATTTTTTGAAATTTACAAATTCCAAGCTCATTTAAACCAGACCAAATACGTCATTTTAAGAGCGAGTGATGCTTTTAATGGTCAGAACGTCCAATCTGTTTGAAAAGGGAAAACATTTGAGCCGTTCCACGATAAAACCAACATTATGGACTCTGCGTAATATATCGACCGGATCAGCCAAGCATGCTGCGCAGGCTAACCCGGACATACTCTGTTCGTCTCATGTGGATTTTCTGTTTCAGGAATCTTTACTTTATACCTCCATCCCCTTGAGACGGAATGTGTCGGCTCGGATTAGCCTGCGCGGGCTGCGCAGGATAATCTGGGTCGATATATTACGCAGAGTCCATAATGTTGGTTTTCTCGTGGAACGGCTCAATTATATACAAGCAGCATGAACATTAAGATAAACTATATGTTATTCAAACTATTTCTCAAAAATTGATTCAAAGTAGAATGACATTTGTATCAAATGTAGGGGGTTAACATTATCGCCATCAAAACAACAAATAACGTCCATTATTGAAATAAATCTAGGATCGAGATAGTTTAACAGGAATAACGACAAATTGAATTCACTGTAAAAGTAGCATTGGTGACTCTTAACATACCGATATATAGGTTCCATCATGAGTTTTCTTTGGAGATCAAGATTTCTTAAATGAGTCTAGAAAAGACGGTTATTAACCGAGCCTCTTGGCGAGGTTAATAACTCTCTTTTTCGAGACGAATTTAAGAAATCTTCTCCAAAGTAAAACGAGTGATGGATTCTTTTTATCACCTAAACAGTGTGTTTTAAGGCAAAATATTGACAACATCAAAACAAAGACCGAATAACATATTCTTCATAAGAACTTGTGATTCACCGCATAAAAAAGTAGTCCTCATCATTTTTGAATAAGAAGAAGAAAAAAAAACAATGTTTTAAACAATTAAGACACGTTATTTATTCAAAATAACGTATTATTGCATTTTTCAATGTGTAAAATTTAACAACTTAACAATAAACATAATAAAGATAAAGTCAAAATGACGTCATCAGTAGTCGCGTGTATGACGTGTTTTTGTTATCACACATGTTGGATATCGTTGTTCCGTGATTTGTTCTCAACTTGAAAATAAGGGTATTTATGTGATAAAAGATACTTCTCAGTTTTATATGTAAGAATATCACGTTGTCATTAATTTAACAAACCAAAAACAGAGCTTTTCCAAACATTAAAAGAGAAAACATAAAAAGAAAAATGTCCCATGGACGACTTTACGTTAATTTTACAACGGAAAGTTTTATTGAATTAATAACATACTGTGGTCACTAGATATTCCAAATCGGTACTAGATAAAGATGAAACATAAAACACTTGGAAAGTAACTGTACATTTCGGTTATATACAAATAGAATATGGAAAAAGCATGCTTTACTTTAAAAAATACCCATTAAATTCGTCAAACGATTTGTTCAGGGTTTTTGGTGTGAAGAGTTTAACTATTGTATTAATGGCTAACCTCCTTCTGGCTCAATGTCGTGATATAGTGAAAAAATGTTGAAGACATTTGGCGACATTTTCCATTCACCAACGGGCTAAATAGTCTATATGGAAAGGTAGCCAGTTGCGTGAGGAACATATGCTGTGTAGTACTGCTGCGTAACATTCGGGAAAAACATGTTAGGTGAACAGGCGGTCGCTATCTAACTAAAATACCATTGCGAAGCGGCGTTAACCCTCTCCCACGTATCGTCCATTAACGTATTTTCGATACGTACATGTTTTCGATACTTTATTCTGCACGCGCATATAAGTTAACCTGTAGTTCAATGACGTCACAGTTTGTTTACAATCTACTTCATCCTGCGTAGATCCGCTCGAAAAAAAAATATAAAATGCGTCGCAAACAATTGAGATTTCATTATTTTAAAACATTATCACGAAAACAGTGTTTTTTACTATTACTTTTTACCAGTTGCATAGTAACTGTAATTAATTAAACTTCCTAAATAGGAAAAAAAAAGGATATTTACCGTAAATATTATTTTGTCTGCTGCAGAAGTAACACGACCGTCACACGAGACTATGCAAAAAATGATGTACATGGTGTGCCAAAAAGAACGTACCTCTTATATATTTTTTATGATTTCAGCAATCATTAAGCAATCATTAATCAGTCATTAATTTCAATCAAGTATATAAAAGGATTTTTTTTCAGGCAATACATATTGCATTTCGTTGGTTTATGTGAAGTGGACAGGGTGTGACTTCACATCTTGAAATCACTAGACTCACTTAAAGTATTGCTGCCAGGAGTCTGTAGTCTGAAGAGTTGACACATTTATCTCCCCTGTCATAACACTGATACTCAAGAATGAGTTGTTAATATCGAATACATTTAGCTTCATACTCAAATTTTAACTGTTTTCTGAAATATCTAGTTCATTAAAACCCTTTTTGACTATAACTGTACTTATTTATACTCTTCAACGTGGAGGTATCGAAAATAGGTCAAGTCAACATTAAAAATGGCCAACCTACATGTGTTTTCTTTTTATAAAGTTATTTTAACTCAAAGTTAAATAGTTATTGGATACATATTTTAGGGGGAGAGAATGAATTTATCTAAAACTATGTTTTGTGTTTTTATGTTCATTTGCTTTCTTCTATGCTTAAAAAGCAAATATCGCTTATGGTATCGAAAACCCGTCAATCCTCGATACATTATGCAAACGACTTTGAAAACATTTTGGCAAAAACGTTAAGAAATCCCATAAATAAGATGTTTAATTATAAATGATAGTTTAAAACATTTTTGCAAAAGAAGAAATTGCTCATCATGAGCAATGTCTCGTTTTTGGTGCAATGTTTTTAAAAGTCGTCTGCTGCAGCAGAGGCGTCAGAAACGTCTATATGAGGAAAGGGGGGTTAAACCCCAACCAATCAATGCAGAGGCCATGTACTTTATGCAAATGTGAAAGGTCAAACAAAGTCGGGCGACACGTTCGAGAATTCGAAGTGCACACGGTTACTCAGGGCATTGCTTTATACAAGTACAATGTAGCGGTGCACTAAAACGTTGAAAGAAGTATTAAAGAAGGGAAAACAAATATTAATTACAAAATACGCAATTAATGCCGTGCTATTCCCCTCTAGTCTGATAGGAAAGTCATCCTTATCATGTTAAATGTGTATCATTGGAAGTATTTTTCTTTGAAATTCTAGTTATATTTAAAAAAAAATCTAAAATCAGATCTATGTTTATTCAAAAGCGTAAACGGAGATAGCATTACCGTGCCATGCAGTCTGGTATTGATCTGCAGATTTTAAAAGGACGTTTTCATCTCTTGTTCACCAGTGTCATGGTTAATAACATCCTGAACTTTGGAAATGTCACATTTATTAGCTGAATACATAGGAGAAACGCCTGTCTGATATAAGAAAGCAATAATCTACAAACATTACGGAGGCCCAAAATGACCACGTTTTTGTGAGTTTGTCAATGTTGTTGTTGTGGTATTAAATCATCTCTGTTATCATTATTTTGATAGTAACCATAAGTTTTGTCATGATCATCATCATTGTCTTAATCATCATTATAATGATTACTATTGTTTTTTATTATTGTTATTTAATTTGCGACCTGAATTGCGGAAGTAAACATTCATGCGAACCCTGCTATAATCAAGGGAGATTACTTTAAGAATAACTGACTTTTTTCGTTTTAAAGCTAGAATTACAACCTCATCGACACACCTTGCTGGACGATGGTTAAACAGCCATACATTCCTGACTCAACGAATACAAACTTTCTTAAACAGAGCTTACGTCTGTAATTCAACAACTTGGTGTATACAGAAACAGTTCGCGGACATATTCTTGCTAGAAAGTTTACAATTCGATCGATCACATGCCAGTATTTCTAGTCCTTTGATGCTTACAGGCTACCATACAATACACGATGGTAGATTTAGCTCGATAAACGACGCCTCATCTAAGTAAATATTCCCATCGCTACGCATGTTAAATGTTAACCCTTTCCGTCATATAGACGCTTTCTGACGCCTCTGCAGCAGACGGCTTTTTGAAAACATAGTAACAAAAGAAGAAATTGCACAAAAACGTGCAATTTCTCCTTTTGTCACAATGTTTTCCACTTTTAGTTATCCATTTAATTATAGAGATTTTCCATTTTTTGACAAAAAACAAAATGTGTTCAAAGTCGTCTGCTGCAGAATTGTCGTATGAGGGAAAGGGTTAAAGGCTACATATTTAGGGGAACTATCGCTAACGTTGCAGAATTAAATTGCGTCACGATTTGTTTTCCTTTTGATGTTTTGTAAGCACATTTTTTTATGAAGATTTGTTATACTTAATACACAAATGGCATTTTATACATTACAATTGTTTTTGGTTTTTTCTTTTGACATATTTAGCACTTTCTTCAAATATATTATACGCTTTTATGACGAATGAAAAATTTGTATTTTTACAAACAAATCATATTTAAAATAATGGAGTCTTGCCATTCACAAAAAGTTTCTGATATTTAACATGCATCTTCTAATTAAAATAATAGTACCACTACTCTCCAAATCTCAGCTCATATACTATAAAAAGGTACCCACATCTACCACATCTTTTTTTTATAAATACAGAAAAAGCTATAGAATTATTTAAAAATTAATTTGTTAACACTGTATTTCCTTTTAATTTGATAAAAAGGGGAACGAATGATGCGTATATTTGAAAGTCGACTAATATCTTAAACGTTTAACCCTTTCCCTCATACAGACGCTTTCTGAGGCCTCTGCATCAGACGGCTTTTTGAAAACATAGTGACAAAAGAAGAAATGGCTCAAAACAAGCAGTTTTACCTTTTGACACAATGGTTTCCACTTTTAGTGATAGGTTATCCATTCAATTATAGAGATTTTCTATTTTTTGACAAAATATGTTTAAAGTCGTCTGATGCAGAATTGTCGTATGAGGGAAAGGGTTAAGACGTAATAAATAAAAGAAACTATTTCGCAGAATTCATTTATTTATTTTTCATTACAAAAAAATCATACACACACAAACAGTGGTATTGATATAAGTCACATAGATCATTTACATTTATATTACAGCATCAGAATTAATCACATTCAAAGCATATACTCTGAAACAATGGTATGACAATAAATCACATTTAAAATCAGATACCCTCAATCAATGGTATGAAAACAAATCACATCAAAAATCAATTACGCTCAGCGATGGTATCAGAATAAATCACATTAAAATGAGATACACTAAAACAATAATATTAAAACAAATCTCATCAAAAAAAAATACACTAAATCAAAAGTATTTAAACAAATCCCATCAAAAATCTACGGAAGCCCTAGAGGGACATTTGTTACTTATTATTTGTTTGTTATAAACTATTACTTATTACTTTTAATTTATTTGTTATAACTTATGATTTATAACTTATGCTCACACGTTTGTGTTTACAGGATACACGTTCTCCGCCATTTTGTAAACATTCGCGGATGAATACAAAAATAGTGATTCGGTCGTATTATATTACACACGTTACATATAAAGAAATAGGCAATGGGTACAAGTATTGTCATGTGATAAATATATATATTTGGACCAGACAGTAACATAATTATTCCTTACGCGGATCTTCCCTCTCATGGCATTGTAATTTTTAACTTATTACTTTTGATTTATAACTGTTTACTTATAATTTATAACTTATAATTTATAACTTATAACTTATAATGTATAACTTATAACTTATAATGTATAACTTATAACTTATAATTTATAACTTATAACTTATAATTTATAACTTATAACTTGTTACTTATTATTTATAATTAATATCTTAATATGTATTACTTATGATTTAATGACGCAATAACCATTTTCAGGGATATCGACCTGGCTCCATATTCAAATAGAGATTCATATCGGTATTTGCCCTTCTAAAGGCGGAATCTACTATCTAGATATTCTTATCGATATTCGCGTAGCTACATAATCACCATAATCCCGAATATCGACCTGGCTTGATGTTCAAATCGATATTCGCAGTCGGTAGCGACGCGAGCTGTCAATCCAGGGGTTGTAAGTTCGAATCCCGGCTCGGCCAAATTTCTTTCCGACGATTGACAGAAATCAATGCGACATGCGTCATTCGTCTTCCACCAATGTGAAAAAGCAGCCAGTTGCTTGGGAAGAGTGTTGTGTGAAGTACTGGTGTGAGAAAACCAGGAAATGCATGAGTAGGTGAACTGGCCGCCGTGATATAACTGAGAAATTGTTAAAAACGGCGTTAAACCCCAATCAATCAAATCGATATTCAAATCGGTTTCTATATGATGAAAAATAAGTTATAAATTACAAGTAATAAATAATAAGTAATAGATTATAACATACAAATAATAAGTTACAAATGTCCCCCCAGGGCTTCCGTAAAAATCAAATACACTAAAACAATAATATTAAAACAAATCTCATCAAAAATCAAATACACTAAAACAAAAATATTTAAACAAATATCATACAAAATCAGACGCACAGCAATAAAAGTATTTAATTCAATTCATTAGATAGTTTAATAGTGTTTATTGTATTCAACTGAGGAATCCGCTGTGGTCGAGTGGTTAGCGTCGGGGATTTCGAAACCGGGCACATTGTCTAGCCTAGTACTGGTTTGTTTACCCAGGGATCATGAATAAGTGAACTGTCGCCGTGATATAACTGAAATAATGTTGAAAGCGGCGTAAAACCGGAATAAATAAATAAATAAGTATTCAACTGATGAATGCGTAATGCCGAAACGTACAGCATAAAGGTAAGAACCAAACAACACATGTTTCGTGTGATTATATATTTTATTTATTTATTAAATCCATTACACACAGACAATAGCAATAAAATAAATCACATTAAAATCAATTTAGGATATTGTCCTGAGTACTTGTATTAAACTTGTTTACTTGTTGAAACTCCTTTTAAATGTTGATTGCTTTTTTTAAAACACGGAAATCATGCGTCGTACACGTTAAATTGTTTGATGTTTTTTTCCTACGGACTAAAAGTTAAGTGTACAGTTCCCCTTTTCTGTGATCAATAAGTCTTAGTTACAAGTATGTGCATATACTTTGTTGGTACTATCACATAACCAATTGGGAAAAGCTTTTTCGATTTTCTATAAACGATGGCATAAAGGGTTCTCTTCCTACAATATTATGTTATATCCTCAGCAATTAGATTATATGCTCCACCTCAACCCTTGACATGATATGCGAACGGCCATACGAAAACAAACCTTCGGGGGTTTTGGAATAAATGATCATTTCGAACAAGTTGCGTACGAATATAGTCGGATGTTTTAGCTCACACCATAACTAGTGGTGAACTGTTGTGATGACATGATGTCCGTCGTCCGTCAAGACATCCAGACGTCCGTCGTCCGTTAAGACATCCAGACGTTCGTCGACAGCTTGTTCTTTAAATGACCTCTCCTCCTCAACTGCTACTTTGATTTTTACTAAACATGGCAGGAATGATCCTTTGGTGGTTCTCGTCCAAAAATGTTCAAACAGTTACGATCCATTGCATACCTAGGTCAAAGATGTTTAAAATAAGTTTTATGGCTGAAAAATCTTCTTGACAAAAAATAATGACCCAATTTGAAAATAATTTGGCAGAAAAGTTTTTTTGGATTAACCTCTTCAACGTTTGTTAATGTTTTACCTATCCGTTAAAAACATGGCCTCCGGGAGTGGGGCTCGTATTCCTTATATGTATTTAGTAAATAAAAATAAAATCAAAATGCTCTTGTCCAAAAGCACTGAAACCAGTTGGCACAAATGTTCCTTGTGTGACCCTCTACATCTCTACACAGTTTTCCAAATTATTCCGATCCGTTGCAAAACATGGCCCCAGTGTGTGGGGCTCACTTTGTGTTTGTTCTCCATTTTAGACCATGAACATAACATTTTGACATACGTGTGTGGGTTTTAAAACTTCAACTGTACGATTCGGATCGTGTCTACGAGTACCGATCTTCGCTGTAATGAGTGATTTTGTAGTTTAATCCTTTCCCACACGCAGGCGTAACTGCAGTAGGAGATCTTTGAAAACTTTGTGACAAGAGAAGTTGTACATTTTGGCATGTAGTTTTCATAAAATGTATTTAATAAATGGAAAGATCACATGTATATACGTACTCAAACTAAAGTTAGATAATACTCTGGGGAGTGATTTAGGGCCTTCATTGTCCTCTTGTTTCATTATTGAGATAATGTACAAGTTTGTATTTGGGAATAATGTTGGTTAAAGTAAGGTCGGCCTCTCGTACCAAAGGTCCTGGGTTCGTATCCCTGTGATGAGCGGGTTTTACCTTTAGGATTTTTCCACACAAACCGCGCGAGTACTGGTTATGTCTCCAGGATGCAGACATCGAGCGTGATTAATATAAGCTTAAAGCCTGTTTCGCAATCGATGTAAAATAAATAAGTTTAAACTAACTAAATGTGATCAGCCTGTGCATCTGCTTCGACATATCATACCAGAATGTACTGTAGTTGACAGAATCTTCTAACAAGCTTATGCAAGTAAAATAATATTTAATTTAGTTAGTTTAAACTTATTTACAATATAGATAATGATCAGACGGTATGAATGTCGTCTTTTATGTCAAATAGTGGAGGCCCAGGCTGATCTGGTTCTTCGCTAATAGCCTAGTGGCGACGTTTGTTGTCTGTGAGCGGTTGCCCTAGTTATGATAGTTTAGAGTTGTCTGATTTGGGCGGAAACGAAGTAAAAAAATGTGTGAATTTTGAGCCGTTCCACGAAGAAAACCAACAATAAGGACTTTGCGTAATGTATCGACCCAGGCTGAGGGGAGTTGAGGTATAGAGTAATGTATCCTGAAACAAAAAATCCACAGAAAAGTGTATTTCCGGGTTAGCTTGTGCGGCATGCTTATGCTGATCCGGGTCGATACTTAACGCCGACTCCACACTGTTGGTTTTCTCGCGGAACGGCTCATATCAATATATCTGCGTAATGTATCGACCAGATCAGCCTGCGCTGTCCGCGCTGATCCGGCCGACACATTCCGTCTAAGGGGGGATAGATAGAGTAGTGATTCCTGAAACAGAAAATCCACAGGAGGCGAAAAGTGTCTGTCCGGGTAAGTCTGCGCGGCATGCTAAGGCTGATCCGGGTCGATACTTTACGCAGAGTCCACACTGTTGGTTTTCCTGCGGTACGGCTCATTTGGTAAGTTGGCAGTATGAATTAATAACATTAATACGTGTAGTTGTTTTCATTTTCATATCAGCTTTCTGAAATCAGGTGCGACTGTTCTTAATATGAGCCGTTCCACTAGAAAACCAACATTATGGACTCTGGGTAATGTATCGACCCAGTCCGCGCAGTCTAATCCGGGCTGACACATTCCGTCTCAGGGGGGATATGGGTATAGAGAAATGATGCCTGAAACAAAAAATCCACAGGAGGCGAAAAGAGTCTGTACGAGTTAGCCTGCGCGGCATGCTTAGGCTGTTCCGGCTCGATACATTACGCAGTCCATAATGGTGGTTTTTTCGTGGAACGACTCATATCATACAGTTCAACGTTTCCTTTATTGTTTTAAATTGCAATAACATGGTATAAAACCATCATTTTTATTACCTCTAAATTGGTTTACGAAACACTAATGAAAAACATTAATATATACGTCGCATATTATGAACCGATTCCCGATAGCCGAGTCAGTAGAGTCGTGAGGCTGTCACATATGGTGTTGTTAGTTCGAACCCTAGTGTGCTTACAGTTAAAAAGCAGCCAGTTGCTTGAACAGACTGTTGTGCGGAGCACTGGTATGAGAAAGCCAGGAGATACATGATATTACTGAAAGAATGTATAAAACGACATTAAGACTTTCCCGCATACAACACATTTTCAGGAGGCGATTTTAAAAACATCTTGGCTAAAAAATAGAGAAATTACCCATGAATAGAAGTATTATTATTGACAAGAGTTGAAAACATTGTGGCAAAATGTAAATTTGATAATTAAATTGTCTTTTGCTGTGGATGCGTCAAAATGCGTCTGAAAGTGGGTAAGGGTTTCCATTGAACGAATCATGTAAATCTAGAAGGTACATCATCTGTTGATTGATGGTATACTTGTGATACAGCGTATTTCGAACTATATTAATGTTGTCTTTTCGAGATGTCCTCATATGTCTTCTATCGTGAAGACGAATAATAATTATTTAATTCGGTCACAATAATACTTCCAGGGTGCATTTTGAATCATTTCAATGTTTTCTTAATTCGGTCACGACAACACTTTCACAGCGCGTTTCGTACACTCTTAGTGTTCCATTTTAAAAATGTCTTCGTGCGTCGACTGACGTGCAGACGTAAACAATGTCTTTATCAAGAACACGTTTAATCGGATATTTTGGTTTAATACGGGCATGATAATACTTCTACAACCGCAGTCAACCTAAGTGTCCTATGGTTAAAATATAAGCCTAACTAACGCTTTCCATAGTACAACAACTCCGCAGCGGACGTCTTTGAAAACAGAATAGCAAACAAATGGAAATCTCTTTATACATGATTTAATTATATGATTGAGTTGAAAATGTTTTGACAAAAGGAGGAAATTACTCAATTTGAGCAATTTCTCATTTTGCCACACTGTGTTTCAAAGATCGTCTGCTGCAGATGCGTCTGCAAGTTGGAAATGGTTAAACCGTTACATTGATACAGACTAACCTGTACGTCGATGCAGCTGCCAACCCATGAAAACATTGAGGAAAACAGAGGAAAACAGAGAACTTCGTTCTTTTTCCCATACAGTTTTCAGTTCTGCATTAAAACCATTTATACGTGGGGGCTTTATGGTTTGCAAAAAAGCGTTGGAATTGAATTGAATTGTAAATAATTTGGAAATATCTTATAAAGCATGTCATGGTTTGGTAAAAAAAAACGTGAAGATATCGACAATATACCTAGTCAATATCGTGAGACCGAAAAGGCATTACGTTCTTACTTTTTGAAAAAAACAAAGAAACACAAAAACAAACCGCTAAATGAAACAAGATAAAACCAGTAGAGTACTTGCACAGTACGAAGCACAGTTTGACGCACAAAGCTGGATATATCAGTCTTAACAGTCTTAAACAGAGCTTCCGCATTACTTTGCTTAACACCACATGGGGACAAACCATTTTGGACTTTGTGACCAGCCTAGTCAGTCTCTTCACTAGTCGTCATGACGACGTACATATATCCTAGAGGCCGAGCCCCGGTAGATCACTAGGTAGCGACGTATGTTGTCAATATATGGGTTGTGGGTTCGAATCCCAGCTCGGCCAACTTTCTTTACGACGTTTGAGAAAAACCATGTGACAAGCGTCATTCGTCTTTCACCAATCGACTTATAGTTTATGTGGAAAAGCTGCAAGTTGCTTGGAAATACTGATATGAGAAAGACAAGAAAAACATGGATAGGTGAGCTGGTCGCCGTTATATAACTATACCCTTTGACTGCCGGAAGCGAGTTTGTTTTGCCTGTGTCAACAGCGAAGAGCTAGCGCGCCGACCCATTTGCCCCATCTGACCAGGCTCTATACTATTGGCTTTCTAACTCTAAGGTTTATCTTGATTTTCCTAAACTTGGCTAAGAACTTTTGCTAAATGCAAAGCTGGATGAGCTCTTTTTAAAATTCAGCATCAAAATGATCAATTAAAAAACATAATTATCAGTTTTCGTGCAACCTGGCTCCAAAAATAAATTATCAGTTTCCGTGCAACCCAGTGGCTCCAAAAAAAAAAGATCACATTGTAAGCACCTGTTCAAGCTGTGGATATTGTCATTTCGTGCAGAATTATAATCTATCCTTTCCAATATTCTTTCGTGCATTGAGGTCATACACATTTTACCAAGTCAATGGTTAAGGTGGCAATACACAGTTGAAAGCTGTTTTTCTGTTTCATTTGGACATCCCAACTTTTTCACGGAGATACAGAATTATTAGAAAATGACTCGAATTCACACTCACAGACAATTTTATGGAGGAATTGGCCACAAAAGTGGTCTGAAACAGGGTGAAAAGGGTAGGACAAAAATATCAATTTTACCATTTACACCAATAGTTACCCAAACGCAGAGGGTTAGTGTAAAATTGAAAGGCTGTTTAGATTCTCGAAACAATAAGCCAGCTGTGGATGCAGTCAGAAATAGCATATTTCCAGCTCCTTTTCAAGCAATTTTGTACGCGAAAGCTGGTATTCAAATTTACCCATAATCAAGCAGTACACCTGTCCCTAAACATATGAACCAGGAGGAGAAGTGGTTTCAATCGCAAGATTCAAACCCATGCTGAGAGCTTACTTTTCACATTTATAAACATTAAAACCCATGCTGAGAACTTACTTTTCACATTTATAAACTTTAAAATCAACCATTTACCCAAAAATGTTCCCAAAAAATACTATCATTATTTCTATTTTGGCCAAAATCCGAATATCCCGACTGCAGCTGTTATTTGCCACCTACGGTGCGAGATGACATGAACGGTGCTCCAGGAAAACCAAACATAACGTAATTATTAAAGATGTGGAATACACCTGCTTTCGCTTCCATGCTAACAAATCTAAATGGATACTGCTTAAAAGAAGTATCTATGGGCGTATAGTGGAGAACCCTGATCAGTCAGATCTGGATCTACATTGGTCGCACATGCCTTACCAGCTGGTATACTCATATACTCATATATCTAAAAAAAAAAAAAAAAAAAAAAAACAAGATGTGTTTGTGAACACTACTGCCGCGGAAAGAAACATATCATATTTAGAAAAGTAGGTCAACTGTCAATGTCAAGGTAAAAGCATCAACTATTTTACAATAAATGGACTAGAATTGCCACATGGAATATATAATGGTTTTCACGGGTTTTTTTACGTCCATGGTCAGCTGGTATACTCATATATCTAAAAATACAAAACAAAGAAAAACAAGATGTGTTTGTGAACACTACTGCCGCGGAAAGAAACATATCAAATTTAGAAAAGTAGGTCAACTGTCAATGTCAAGGTAAAAGCGTCAACTATTTTA
This sequence comes from Serripes groenlandicus, assembly GCA_031761405.1. Lineage (NCBI taxonomy): Eukaryota > Metazoa > Mollusca > Bivalvia > Cardiida > Cardiidae > Serripes > Serripes groenlandicus. The sequence goes on along the minus strand of JASEVX010000004.1, from coordinate 124,229,982 downwards.
CAATAAATGGACTAGAATTGCCACATGGAATATATAATATGAGCAGTCCCGCGAGAAAACCAACATTGTAGACTCTGCGTAAAGTATCGTCCCGGATCAGCTTAAGCATGCCGCGGAGGCTAATCCGGATAGACACTTTTCGCCTCTTGTGGATTTTCTGTTTCAGGAATCATTACTCTATACCTCTTTCCCCCTGAGACGGATGGCGAAAAGTGTCTATCCGGTTAAGCCTGCGCGGCATGCTTATGCTGATCCGGGTCGATACATTACGCAGAGTCCACACTAATGGTTTTCTTGCGGGACGGCTCACATAAAAGGCATAAACAGTCTTTTCTTGGAACTGATAGGTGTATGATCAGGCTCGGATGAATCGTTATTGTTATGTATCGTTTCGAAGAAGAGGGTGTATATGGATGGCTTTACAAATCTCGATCAATGCGTCGGTTGGTCGGACTGTGGGCAGGCCGATGCTTGTCCGATTAATAATTTGATATTGCTTTCAAATATAGAACTAAAACTTGGCAGAAAGGTCGGGCATAACCAGTAGATGTCCCATATTGATTCTTTGGTCATCAGTTCAAAGGTCAAGGTCACAGTGACTTTGAACACAAAAAAAGGGAGCATAATGTTTGACAAGCATCTCCTGTTCACTATTGCAACATTATGCTCATTCACCTGGCACGGTTTGGATATAATTTCCACCGACAGACCTATTTTCACCCATCTGCAGCAAACGAATGTACAGTGTACTTTCTTTATGTTCTCAAAAGTTAGTTGGGGTAAGATGTGATTGATATTGTTGACTGTTCTTACCGTACGTAAGAAAAATTCATTGTGGGAAGACGTAATGGAAAGTATTGACTATATTTCCATATTGACTATATACCTTCCTTATGTAACAAAAAGTACTTAGGGGAAAACATTGTTGATATTATTGACTATACCTTCCTTATGTAACAAAAAGTACTTAGGGGAAAACATTGTTGATATTATTGACTATACTTTCCTTATGTAACATAAAAGTCCTTCGGGCGAAAAACGTGGTTGATCTTATAGACTGAACTTTTCTTATGTAACTAAAAGTACTTATAGGGAAAACATGGTTGATATTATTGACTGTTATTTCCTTATGTAACAAAAAGTCCTTAGAGGGAAAACATGGTTGATATTATTGACTATACTTTCCTTATGTAACAAAAAGTGCTTAGGGGGAAAACGTGGTTGGTATTATAATAACTGACTGTGCTTTTCTTATGTAACTAAAAGTCCTTGGGGGAAAAACATGGTTGACTGTACTTTTCTTATGTAACCAAATGTCCTTCGGGGGAAACGCCGTGAATGTTATTGACTGTACTTTTCTAATGTAACAACAAGTCTTATGGGGAACCAGGTTGATATTATTAACTTTTCTCTCCTTCTTATGTAACTAAAATTCCTAAGGGAGTAAACGTGTTATAAAGTGTCGTCTGTACTTTCCTTATGTAACAAACAGTTCTTGGGGAAAACGTTGTTGACATTATTGACTGTACTTTTCATAAACAACAATAAGTCTTTGTGGGAAAACTTGGTTGATACATGTAGGTTGATATTATTGACCTAAATTTCATCATTTAACAAAAAGTCATTGGAAAAAAACCGTAGCTGCACTTTCCTTTTGTAACAAAAAATCCTTGAAAACCTGGTTGATATTATTGACTGGTTTTTTTTTTTTTTTTTTTTTATGTAACAATACGTCTTTGGGTGAAAACACTTTTTGATGATATTAATGACTTCACTTTCCTAAAGTTACATATCAAGTCATTTTCCTTATGTAACAAAACTTCCTTCGGGGGAAAAACGTGTTTGATATTAATGGCTGTACCAACAAGTCTTTGGGGGGAAAACGTTGTTGATATTATTGATTGTTCTTTCCTTATGTAACAAAAAGTCCTTGGGGAAAACGTGCTTGGTATTGTTGACTTCGTGCATTTGTTTACCCGCAATGATAGTGTAAGAGCTAGGCCACACTGTTGCTTTACGAAAAGGACATCAGTCGACAATTAGGACAGACTGCTTTAATCTGGCACCTCATATCGGAAATATTCGTCGATTCTGTTTTAGACGAGTTTAGTAGACAACGTGGGAAAACAGAAATTCTTAGAAAGCAATATCGTCCTTTCACTACATCGTCTTTCGTTCGCTTGAACTCGTTTATTTTCATTTTCCCCCTTAAAGAAGAGTATCAACACATCTGCAATAGTTGGTGTTTGAAAATATCGTGACAAGAGGAGAGATATACTGACAGTGGGCAATATTTCTGATTTGGCCTCAATGTTTTCATCTTTATTCACTTTTGTTCATAGAGATGTCGATATATTTTCCCCATATGTTATCAAAGTCGTCTGATGCTGATGGTGTGTGTGTTAGAAAGGGTCAATCGTTTCGTGATGAATTATCGGAGGAAGGATCTAACCCTTTTTCTGAGATACAGATGACATCAGACGCCTTTGAAGCAAATTGTTTTTTTGAAAACATTGAGGGAGAAAAACCGGAGAACTTTGTATATAAATTCTACTTCCAATTATCCACAGGTCAACCCTTTCCCTCATACGACAATTCTGCAGCAGACGACTTTGAACATATTTTGTCCAAAATTAGAAAATCTCTATAATTGAATAGATAACCTATTACTTAAAGTGGAAAACATTGTGGCAAAAGGAGAAATTGCTCGTTTTGAGCAATTTCTTCTTTTATCACTATGTTTTCAAAAAGCTGTCTGCTACAGAGGCGTCAGCAAGCGTCTAAATGAGGGAAAGGGTTAAGCTTTCTCCCTCAGACATGTTCATTCAGACATCACTAAAACATTCCTGTCATTAGAGTTTTTCTTTTTAAAATCCGAATTTGATCTCCAAACCTATTGTGTGGGTACTCAAAGACACGTCTCACTGAGACGAATATTTTGCGTACCCACTACATAGGGCGCATATGAGTAATAACTAATTAGAGAGGTATTGTAAAGCAAATAGCGGTAACTACCTATTTAGGACTATGTTGTAACAGCAGAATTTAAAAAAAATACGGTGCGAAGGGTATCAATGCATTGACGTCAATGCAAGCTGAAATAGACGATGTGGTTACTCAGGCAACCGATATACTATTTCTTGATTTGTAACACCGAGGTATTATTGGTATTTTCAAAACATTATGACAATACGAACCTGAATTTCATCCGACACATCAGGCCTTGATAAGGATAAACAAACAAGACTCCCAAAGTATCTCTATTAACGCTAGTTTTAACCTTGTTTTATGATTACTCAAAATGATCATCTAGGTTAAGTACCCACAGAATAGGGTTTCAGAGCTAAAGAAGGATTTAAGAAGCTCTGTTCCTTATCTACATTTCTGAGTGAACACCTGTAGCTATATCTTTGATTGAACACTTGTAGCTATATCTCTGATTGAACACTTGTAGGTATATCTCTGATTGAACACGTGTACCTATATCTCTGATTGGGTACTTGTAACTATATCTCTTATTAAACACATGTAGCTATATCTCTAAGTGAACATGTGTAGCTATATCTATGAGTGAGCACTTGTAGCTATATCTCTGAGTGAGCACGTGTAGCTATATCTCTGATTGAGGACTTGTAGCTATATCTCTGATTGAGGACTTGTAGCTATATTTCTGAGTGAGCACTTGTAGGTTATATCTCTGAATGAACACTTGTAGCTATATATCTGGGTGAAACACTTGTAGTTATATCTCTGAGTAAACACTTGTAGCTATATTTCTGAGTGAACACGTGTAGCTATTTCTCTGAGTGAACACTTTTAGCTATATCTCTGAATGAGCACTTGTAGGTTATATCCTTGAATGAACACTTGTAGCTATATATCTGAGTGAAACACTTGTAGTTATATCTCTGAGTAAACACTTGTAGCTATATTTCTGAGTGAACACTTGTAGCTATATCTCTGAGTGAGAACTTGTAGCTATATTTCTGAGTGAACACTTGTAGCTATATATATGAGTGAATACGTGTAGCTATATCTCTGAATGAGCATTGGTAAATATATCTCTGAGTGAACACGTGTAACTATATATCTGAGTGAGCACTTGTAACTATATCTCTGTGTGAACACTTGTAGCTATATCTCTGAGTGAACACCTGTAGCTATATCTCTGAGTGAGCATTTGTAACTATATCTCTGAGTGAACACGTGTAACTATATCTCTGAGTGAACACTTGTAGCTATATCCCTGAATGAGCACTTGTAACTATATCTCTGAGTGAACACTTGTAGCTATATCTCTGAATGACAACTTGTAGCTATATCTATGAGTGAAGACTTGTAACTATATATCTGAGTGAGCACTTGTAACTATATCTCTGAGTGAACACTTGTAGCTATATCTCTGTGTGAACACCTGTAGCTATATCCCTGAATGTGCACTTGTAACTATATCTCTGAGTGAACACTTGTAGCTATATCTCTGAATGAGCACTTGTAGCTATATCTCTGAGTGAGCACTTGTAGCTATATCTCTGAGAGAGCACTTGTAACTATATATCTGAGTGAACAGTTGTAGCTATATTTCTGATAGAACACTTGTTATTATATCTCTGAGTGAACACCTGTAGCTATATCTCTGAGTGAACATTGGTAAATATATATCTGAGTGAACACGTGTAACTATATATCTGAGTGAGCACTTGTAACTATATCTCTGAGTGAACACTTGTAGCTATATCTCTGCGTGAACACCTGTAGCTATATCCGTGAATGAGCACTTGTAACTATATCTCTGAGTGAACACTTGTAGCTATATCTCTGAATGAGCACTTGTAGCTATATCTCTGAGTGAACACTTGTAGCTATATCTCTGATTGAGCACTTGTAGCTAAATCTCTGCGTGAACACCTGTAGCTATATCCCTGAATGTGCACTTGTAACTATATCTCTGAGTGAACACTTGTAGCTATATCTCTGAGTGAACACTTGTAGCTATATCTCTGAGTGAACACTTGTAACTATATATATGAGTAAGCACTTGTAGCTATATCCCAGAGTGAGCACTTGTAGCTATTTCTCTGATTGAGCATCTGTAGCTATATCTCTAAGAGAGCACTTGTAACTATATCTCTAAATGAACACTTGTAGCTATATCTCTGAGTGAGCACTTTTTAACTATTTTTCTGAGTGAACATTTGTAGCTATATCTATGAGTGAACACGTGTAGCTATATCTCTGAGTGAACACGTGTAGCTATATCTCTGAGTCAAAACTTGTAGATATATCTCTGAGTGAACACCTGTAGCTACATCTCTGAATAAGCACATGTAGCTATATTTCTGAATGAGCACTTGTTACTATATATCTGAGCGAACACTTGTAGCTATATTTCTGAGTGAACACTTGTAACTTTATTTCTGAGTGGGCACTTGTAGCTATATCTCTGAGTGAACACTTGTAACTATATATCTGATTGAGCACTTTTAGCTATATGTCTGAGTGAGCACTTGTTACCATATATCTGATTGAACACTTGTAACTATATCTCTAAGTGAGCACTTGTAGCTATATTTCTGAGTGAACACTTGTAGCTAAATCTTTGAGTGAGCACTTGTAGTTATATCTCTCTGAGTGAACACTTGTAGCCATATCTCTGAGTGAACACTTGTAGCTATATCTCTAAGTGAACACTTGTAACTATATTTCTGAGTGAGCACTTGTAGCTATATTTCTGAGCGAGCACTTGTAGCTATATATATATGAGTGAACACTTGTAACTGTATCTCTGAGTGAGCACTTTAAGCTATATCTCTGAGTGAACATTTGTAGCTATATCTCTGAGTGAACACTTGTAGCTATATATCTGAGTGAACACTTGTAGCTATATCTCAAATTGAGCACGTGTAGCTATATCTCTGAGTGAGCACTTGTAGATATATCTTTGAATGAGCACTTGTAAATATATCTCTGAGTGAGCACTTGTACCTATATCTCGAGCGAAAACTTGTAGATTTGTTTATGAGTGAACACCTATAGCTATATCTCTGAGTAAACACTTGTAGCTATATCCCTGAGTGAAAACTTGTAGCTATATATCTGAAAGAACACCTATAGCTATCTATCTCAGTGAGCGTTTGCAGCCATATTTCTAAGTGAACACATGTAGCTATATCTCAGAGTGAACTCTTGTAGCTATATCTCTGAGTGAGCACTTGTATCAATATCTCTGAGTGAGCACTTGTAGCCATATCTCTGAGTGAACACTTGTATCAATATTTCTGAATGAACACTTGTATCTATATTTCTGAATGAACACTTGTAGCTATATTTCTGTTTGAACACTTGTAACTATATTTCTGAATGAACATTTGTAGCTATATCTCTGAGTGAACACTTGTAGCTATATCTCTGAGTGAACACTTGAAGCTATATCTCTGAATGAACACTTGTAGCTATATCTCTTAGTGAACACTTGTAACTATATCTCTGAGTGAACACTTGTAGCTATATTTCTGAATGAACACTTGTAGCTATACCTCTTAGTGAACACTTGTAGCTATATCTCTTAGTGAACACTTGTAACTATATCTCTGAGTGAACACTTATAGCTATATCTCTGCGTGAACACTTGTAGCTATATCTCTGAGTGAACACTTGTAGCTATATCTCTGAATGAACACTTGTAGCTATATCTCTTAGTGAACACTTGTAGCTATATTTCTGAGTGAGCACTTGTAGCTTTATTTCTAACTCAACACGTTTAGCTATATCCCTGAGAGAGCACTTGTAGCTATATCTCTTAGTGAACACTTGTAACTATATCTCTGAGTGAGCAATTGTAGCTATATCTGTGAGTGAGCACTTGTAGCTATATCTCTTAGTGAACACTTGTAACTATAGCTCTGAGTGAACACTTGTAGCTATATCTCTGAGTGAACACTTGTAACTATAGCTCTGAGTGAACACTTGTAGCTATATCTCTTAGCGAACACTTGTAACTATATCTCTGAGTGAACACTTGTAACTATAGCTCTGAGTGAACACTTGTAACTATATCTCTGAGTGAACACTTGTAGCTATATCTCTGAATGAGCACTTGTAGCTATATCTATGAGTGAAGACTTGTAACTATATATCTGAGTGAGCACTTGTAACTATATCTCTGAGTGAACACTTGTAGCTATATCTCTGTGTGAACACCTGTAGCTATATCTCTGAATGTGCACTTGTAACTATATCTCTGAGTGAACACTTGTAGCTATATCTCTGAATGAGCACTTGCTATATCTCTGAGTGAGCACTTGTAGCTTTATCTCTGAGAGAGCACTTGTAACTATATTTCTGAGTGAACAGTTGTAGCTATATTTCTGATAGAACACTTGTTATTATATCTCTGAGTGAACACCTGTAGCTATATCTCTGAGTGAACATTGGTAAATATATATCTGAGTGAACACGTGTAACTATATATCTGAGTGAGCACTTGTAACTATATCTCTGAGTGAACACTTGTAGCTATATCTATGCGTGAACACCTGTAGCTATATCCGTGAATGAGCACTTGTAACTATATCTCTGAGTGAACACTTGTAGCTATATCTCTGAATGAGCACTTGTAGCTATATCTCTGAGTGAACACTTGTAGCTATATCTCTGATTGAGCACTTGTAGCTATATCTATGAGTGATGACTTGTAACTATATATCTGAGTGAGCACTTGTAACTATATCTCTGAGTGAACACTTGTAGCTATATCTCTGCGTGAACACCTGTAGCTATATCCCTGAATGTGCACTTGTAACTATATCTCTGAGTGAACACTTGTAGCTATATCTCTGAGTGAACACTTGTAGCTATATCTCTGAGTGAACCTCTGTAACTATATATATGAGTAATCACTTGTAGCTATATCTCAGAGTGAGCACTTGTAGCTATATCTCTGATTGAGCATCTGTAGCTATATCTCTAAGAGAGCACTTGTAACTATATCTCTAAATGAACACTTGTAGCTATATCTCTGAGTGAGCACTTTTTAACTATTTATCGGAGTGAACATTTGTAGCTATATCTATGAGTCAAAACTTGTAGATATATCTCTGAGTGAACACTTGTAGCTATATTTCTGAGTGAACACTTGTAACTTTATTTCTGAGTGAGCACTTGTAGCTATATCTCAGAGTGAACACTTGTAACTATATATCTGATTGAGCACTTTTAGCTATATGTCTGAGTGAGCACTTGTTACCATATATCTGATTGAACACTTGTAACTATATCTCTAAGTGAGCACTTGTAGCTATATTTCTGAGTGAACACTTGTAGCTAAATCTTTGAGTGAGCACTTGTAGCTATATCTCTGAGTGAACACTTGTAGCCATATCTCTGAGTGAACACTTGTAGCTATATCTCTAAGTGAACACTTGTAACTATATTTTTGAGTGAGCACTTGTAGCTATATCTCTGAGTGAGCACTTGTAGCTATATATATATGAGTGAACACTTGTAACTGTATCTCTGAGTGAGCACTTGTAGCTATATCTCTGAGTGAACATTTGTAGCTATATCTCTGAGTGAACACTTGTAGCTATATATCTGAGTGAACACTTGTAGCTATATCTCAAAGTGAGCACGTGTAGCTATATCTCTGAGTGAGCACTTGTAGATATATCTTTGAATGAGCACTTGTAAATATATCTCTGAGTGAGCACTTGTACCTATATCTCGAGTGAAAACTTGTAGATTTGTTTATGAGTGAACACCTATAGCTATATCTCTGTGTAAACACTTGTAGCTATATCCCTGAGTGAAAACTTGTAGCTATATATCCGAAAGAACACCCATAGCTATCTATCTCAGTGAGCGTTTGCAGCCATATTTCTGAGTGAACACATGTAGCTATATCTCAGAGTGAACTCTTGTAGCTATATTTCTGAGTGAGCACTTGTATCAATATCTCTGAGTGAGCACTTGTAGCCATATCTCTGAGTGAACACTTGTATCAATATTTCTGAATGAACACTTGTATCTATATTTCTGATTGAACACTTGTAGCTTTATTTCTGTTTGAACACTTGTAACTATATTTTTGAGTGAACACTTGTTACTATATTTCTGAATGAACATTTGTAGCTATATCTCTGAGTGAACACTTGTAGCTATATCTCTGAGTGAACACTTGTAGCTATATCTCTGAATGAACACTTGTAGCTATATCTCTTAGTGAACACTTGTAACTATATCTCTGAGTGAACACTTGTAACTATATTTCTGAGTGAACACATGTAGCTATATCTCTGAGTGAACACTTGTATCTATATCTCTGAGTCAGCACTTGTCGCAATATTTCTGAGTGAACACTTGTCGCTATATTTCCGAGTGAACAATTGTAACTATATTTCTGAGCGAACACATGTAGCTATATCTCCGAGTGAACACTTGTAGCTATATATGTGAATGTTCACGTGTAGCTATATCTCTGAATGAACACTTGTAGCTATATATGTGAGTGTTCACGTGTAGCTATATCTCTGAATAAGCACTTCTAGCTATGTCTCTGAATGAGCACTTGTAGCTATATCTCTGAATGAGCACGTGTAGCTGTATGTCTGAGTGAACATTTGTAGCTATATCTCTGAGTCAATTATTGTAGCTATATCTCTCAAGTTATATTTCTAAAGGAACACTTGTGACTATATTTCTGATTGAACAGTTGTAGCTTTATTTCTGAGTGAACACTTGTAGCTATATTTCTGATAACATTCCTGTTACTATATTTTCAATTAAGTTTGTGTAACTATATTTCTGAGTAAACTCTTCTAGCTATATTTCTGATTGAACACTTCCAGCTATATTTCTGAGTGAACAGTTGTTGCTATATCTCTTATTTAACACTGGTAGCTATATCTCTGAGTGAACACTTGTAGCTATATCTCAGATTGAACACTTGTAGCTTTATATCTGAGTGAACACTTGTAGCTATATATATGAGTGAACACTTGTAGCTATATCTCTAAGTGAGCACTTGTTGCTTTATATCTGAGTAAAAAATTGTAGATTTGTTTCAGAGTGAACACTTGTAGCTATATTTCTGAGTGAACACTTGTTTCTCTGAGTCAATACTTGTAGCTATATCACTGAGCACTGTTGGCTATATATCTGCGTGAAACCTTGTAGCTTTGTTTCTGTGTGAACAATTGTAGCTATATCTCTGATTGATCACTTGTAGCTATATCTCTGAATAAACACTTTTAGCTATATTTCTGACTGAACACTTGTAGCTATATCTCTGATTTGACATTTGTAGCCTTAGTAGTTGAACACTTGTAGTTATATTTCTGAGTGAACACGTGTAGCTATATTACGGAGTGAACACCTGTAGCTATATTGCTGAGTGAACACGTGTAGCTGTATTTCTGAGTGAACACTTGTAACTATATTTCTGAGTGAACACATGTTGCTATATCTCTGAGTGAACACTTGTATCTATATCTCTGAGTCAGCACTTGTCGCAATATTTCTGAGTGAACACTTGTCGCTATATTTCCGAGTGAACAATTGTAACTATATTTCTGAGCGAACACATGTAGCTATATCTCCGAGTGAACACTTGTAGCTATATATGTGAGTGTTCACGTGTAGCTATATCTCTGAATGAACACTTGTAGCTATATATGTGAGTGTTCACGTGTAGCTATATCTCTGAATGAGCACTTCTAGCTATGTCTCTGAATGAGCACTTGTAGCTATATCTCTGAATGAGCACGTGTAGCTGTATGTCTGAGTGAACATTTGTAGCTATATCTCTGAGTCAATTATTGTAGCTATATCTCTCAAGTTATATTTCTAAAGGAACACTTGTGACTATATTTCTGATTGAACAGTTGTAGCTTTATTTCTGAGTGAACACTTGTAGCTATATTTCTGATAACATTCCTGTTACTATATTTTCAATTAAGTTTGTGTAACTATATTTCTGAGTAAACTCTTCTAGCTATATTTCTGATTGAACACTTCCAGCTATATTTCTGAGTGAACAGTTGTTGCTATATCTCTTATTTAACACTGGTAGCTATATCTCTGAGTGAACACTTGTAGCTATATCTCAGATTGAACACTTGTAGCTTTATATCTGAGTGAACACTTGTAGCTATATATATGAGTGAACACTTGTAGCTATATCTCTAAGTGAGCACTTGTTGCTTTATATCTGAGTAAAAAATTGTAGATTTGTTTCAGAGTGAACACTTGTAGCTATATTTCTGAGTGAACACTTGTTTCTCTGAGTCAATACTTGTAGCTATATCACTGAGCACTGTTGGCTATATATCTGCGTGAAACCTTGTAGCTTTGTTTCTGTGTGAACAATTGTAGCTATATCTCTGATTGATCACTTGTAGCTATATCTCTGAATAAACACTTTTAGCTATATTTCTGACTGAACACTTGTAGCTATATCTCTGATTTGACATTTGTAGCCTTAGTAGTTGAACACTTGTAGTTATATTTCTGAGTGAACACGTGTAGCTATATTACGGAGTGAACACCTGTAGCTATATTGCTGAGTGAACACTTGTAGTTATATTTCTGGGTGAACAGTTGTAGTTATATTTCTGATTGGAAACTTGTAGCTATTTTTCTCGGTGAACACTTGTAGCAATATCTCTGAGTGAAAACTTGTAGCTATATTTCTGTGTGAACACTTGTAATTATATTTTTTAATTAACTCGTGGCTATATTTATGAGTAAACACTTGGAACTTTATATCTGAGTGACCACGTGTCACTATATTTCTGTGTGAACACATGTAGCTATATTTCTGATTGAATACTTGTCACTTTATTTCTTCGTGAACACTTGTAGCTATATTCCTGAATAAACACTTGTAGCTATATCTCTGTGTTAATTAGTTTAGCTATATTTCTGAGTGCACCCATGTAGTTATACTTCTGAGAAAACACGTGTAGTTATATTTCTGAGTGAACATGTGTAGTTATATTTCTGAGAGAATATCTGTAGTTATATTTCTGAGTGAACACGAGTAATTTTATTATATTTCTGAGTGAATACGTGTAGTTATATTTCTGAGTGAACACGAGTAATTTTATTATATATCTGAGTGAACACTTGTAACTATATTTCTGAGTGAACACTTTAAGTTAACACTTTTGACTATATTTCTGAGTGAACACTTGTAGCTTTATTTCTGAGTGAACACTTATAGCTATATTTCTGATAAAATTCTTGTAACTATATTTTCGATTAAATTCTTGTAACTATATTTCTGAGTGAACACTTGTAGTTATACTTCTGAGTGAACACTTGTAACTATATTTCTAATTGAACACGTGAAGCTATTTTTCTGGTTCAACAATGGAAACTATATTTCTGAGAGAACACCTGTAGCTATATCTCTGTGTCAATACTTGTGACTATTTTTTCTGATTTAGCTCTTGCAGTTATATGTTTTAGTGAACACTTATATCTATATTTCTGATTGAACAATTATAGCTTTATTTCTGAGTGAACACTTGTAGCTTTATCTCTGAGTGAACACTTGTAGTTATTTTTCTGAATGATTACGTGTAGTTATAATTCTGAGTGAACACTTGTAACTATATTTCTATTTGGACTCGTGAAGCTATTTTTCTGGTTCAACAATGGAAACTATATTTCTGAGAGAACACCTGTAGCTATATCTCTGTGTCAATACTTGTGACTATTTTTTCTGATTTAGCTCTTGCAGTTATATCTTTTAGTGAACACTTATATCTATATTTCTGATTGAACAATTGTAGCTATATTTCTGAGTGAACACTTGTAGCTTTATCTCTGAATGAGCACTTGTAGCTATATTTCTGATTGAGCACGTGTAGCTATATTTCTGAGTGAACACTTGTAACTATATGTCTGAGTGAACACTTATAGCTAGCTATATTTCTGAGTATGCACGTATAGCTATATTTCTGATTGAACACTTGTAGCTATATTTCTGGGTGAACACTTATAGCTATATTTCTGAGTGAACAATTATAGCTATATTTCTGAGTGAACCCATGTAGCTATATTTCTGAGTGAACACTTGTAGCTATATTCTGAGTGAACATTTGCAGCTATATTTTGAGTGAACACTTATAGCGCTGGTGATGTTAATTTAATCGCGCACCTTGTCTAATTTCTGTCTGTCTGTCTTCCCCCGAAGATAAAACACCTCTGAATTCTGTCTCTTCATCTTTGTTTGTAAGTTTGTAAGTTTGTTTGTCATCAAGGTAAAGAAGAGTCATCGGCCCACTAGATCCATCGAAGATAAAATACGTCTGAATTCTGTCTCTCCATCTGTGTTTGTTAGTTTGTTTGTCATCAATGTAACGAAAATTCATCGGTGCACTAGAACCCTCGAAGATAAGATACCTCTGAATTATGTCTCTCCATCTTTGTTTGTAAGTTTGTTTGTCATCAGTGTAATGAAAAGTCATCAGTCCACTAGATCCCTCAAAGCTAAGAAACCTCTGAATGTATGTATGTCCAAAATGTAAGATTTAAAAAAAATCATAAGAAAATAATGTCTGATTTGGAATTTTTTACTGTTTACTGGTACATAAACATTTCTTTATTGACCTTCTTAGTCATATTAATTTGACAAAAGGCAGACAACATGGGGTGTGGGTAATTTCACTTTATGGCAGTGGAGCTACATTTGTTGTTATGTTCCTCTTGGGCCTCTTGTATTAGCTTACCTGACCTCAAAAGGAGTTATTGTGGTTGGAATGACAAACCACATTGCACAAAACACAGGTGAGCGATCCAGAGTCATCGTGGCTTTCTTGTTACAGGATTTAAGTAATAACTCAGTCTGCCTTAAGTTAAGTGTGGTGCAGGAATTAAAAAGCCATTTTCCATCTTGTTCAAATCCCCTTTTCTCCAATGATTTAAACGTGTTTTCTGCATTCCGAATCTCGTTTTTATTTATTTTGTCTAATTGCGTATCCCTCGTACAACCGCTGTATTCCACCGTTACCGAATGGTTAGCGTTGGATTGATTTATGACTGGCCACGGTAGAGTGTCCTTTGTCAATGCATATTCTCTAGCCTGGTACTGCAGTACAGGTGCCTAAACTATAAAACAATAGTATGTATTGTAGCCTTGTATTGAAGTACAGGTGCCTAAACTATAAAACAATAGTATGTGCTCTAACCTTGTACTGCAGTACAGGTGCCTAAACTATAAAACAATAGTATGTGCTCTAACCTTGTACTGCAGTACAGGTGCCTAAACTATATTACAATAGTATGTATTGTAGCCTTGTACTGAAGTACAGGTGCCTAAACTATAAAACAATAGTATGTGCTCTAACCTTGTACTGCAGTACAGGTGCCTAAACTATAAAACAATAGTATGTGCTCCAGCCTTGTACTACAGTACAGGTGCCTAAACTATAAAACAATAGTATGTGCTCTAGCCTTGTACTGCAGTACATGTGCCTAAACTATAAAACGATATTATGTGCTCTAACCTTGTACTGCAGTAAATGTGCCTAAACTATAAAACAATATTATGTGCTCTAGCCTTGTACTGCAGTACAGGTGCATAAACTTTAAAACAATAGTAATTTCCCTTTGATTCTTCATGTCTTAAATGTGTATACTTGTGAGCTCTTGCACTCAAGTGAGCGATATAGTGCCAACAAGGTCCTTCTGTTTTTAAATTGGCAGTTAAATAAAAATGTACTAGTGTTGACATGCTCTTTCAACTTCTTGACAATAAAAACATAAACATAAGCTGCAATTGTAATTTCCTTTCACATTTCCCCTACTTCTCCAACCTACCAGCAGCCCTCAGGCCGTCAGCACTGCAGTGCTTTGATTTTAGAATGTCGCCAAAACTTAGTTTGCCTAGTTAGCGAAACGAAAAGTGCAGAGTCAGACCAGACTGCGCGGATGTGCACGGTAATCCGGATTTACATTGGTGATTTTCGTGTACCAAAAGACAACCTGTTTAAGAAAATTAACCGACGTTTTAATAAAGACCTGAACAAAATATCCCTGTCTCTTCTTTTTATACCAATTAAGCAATATTAAATGGAAATTTAAGAAGCTTTTTCTCCTTTTTGTGAAAACTAATTGGCAATGCTTCAAAATCCTCAGTCTGATATATGATAACAATGGAACGTAATTATATAGGTCATTATGTCAGATGACCCCAATCACAGGAAAACGTACCTGTCGATAGAGGTCAAAAATGGGCCGCGTCAGAGGGAAATGTCTCGTGCTGCCTCCCTGCATGAGAATAAAACCAGTACGTAGTCTATTAGTCCACCATTTCGACCTAATCCTGACCTCTGTATATTTACATTTGCCATATTGATGTGTTTGATATGGTATGTTTGTATGGTATGTTTGTATGGTATGTTTGTATGGTATTTTAAGCCGCTTTCAACATTTTTGAGTTAGTTCTCGTCGTTCCTGGTCGTCCATTTATCCTAATACCAGCGACTCAGTCGTAATATAAGCCCCACAAATATGATCGCTAAGATAAGAAAGCCATTACTACTATTCTCAAAGTATTTGGTAGCAAAACGTATAAGCAACACACGGCTTTTGAAAACATTGCAGTAAATGCAGAAAATGCGAAAACTGTCCTTTTGCCACAATGTGTTCAGTTGTATTCATTAGTTATACTATCATTCATAGATGTTTGCAATGTCTTTGCTTAAATATTTACAAAATCGTCTGCTGCAGATTTGTTGTATGCGGTTAAAAGGTTGTCTGTTCTTAGAATATGTTGTCAAAAAGGTGTATCACGCTGAAATGCAGAAGTACGACTTTGATGCATACATGAACACAACATTGCAGAAAAGGGAGAAATCCATAAGTTGTTGTGTTTTAAAAATATCTGTAGAAATCAAAAATAATTTCTAGAAAAAATCGGATATACGTTTGCGTCCTAGAGAGTTATTTTCTTTTCTTTTATCTGTTTGTATTATACAAATATATTGACGCACATCGCACACTATGGAACATTTTAAATTAAAAGTGTGAATATCAAAGTAAAGTCTAATATTAGTAAAACTCAGTTATAACCAAAGTCTGAAACAAAGTAGATTGATACAGCGAGCCAAACGTACATCAGTATAATATGTTGGACTAGATTGTTACAGAGAACCAAAAGTACACCAGTATAATATGTTAGACTAGATTGTTACAGCGAGCCAAAAGTACACCAGTATAATATGTTAGACTAGATTGTTACAGAGAACCAAAAGTACACCAGTATAATATGTTAGACTAGATTGTTACAGAGAACCAAAAGTACACCAGTATAATATGTTAGACTAGATTGTTACAGCGAGCCAAAAGTACACCAGTATAATCTGTTAGACTAGATTGTTACAGAGAACCAAAAGTACACCAGTATAATATGTTAGACTAGAGTGTTACAGCGAGCCAAAAGTACACCAGTATAATATGTTAGACTAGAGTATTACAGAGAACCACAAGTACACTAGTATAATCTGTTAGACTAGATTGTTACAGCGAGCCAAAAGTACACCAGTATAATATGTTATAGACTAGATTGTTACAGCGAGCCAAAAGTACACCAGTATAATATGTTAGACTAGATTGTTACAGCGAGCCAAAAGTACACCAGTATAGTATGTTAGACTAGAGTGTTACAGAAAACCACAAGTACACCAGTATAATATGTTAGACCAGATTGTTAAAGAGAACCACAAGTACACCAGTATAATATGTTATACTAGATTGTTACAGAGAACCACAAGTACACCAGTATAATCTGTTAGACTAGATTGTTACAGAGAACCACAAGTACACCAGTGTAATCTGTTAGACTAGAGTGTTACAGAGAACCAAAGGTACACCAGTATAATCTGTTAGACTAGATTGTTACAGAGAACCACAAGTACATCAGTATAATCTGTTAGACTAGATTGTTACAGAGAACCACAAGTACACCAGTATAATATGTTAGACTAGATTGTTACAGGGAACCAAAGGTACACCAGTATAATCTGTTAGACTAGATTGTTACAGCGAGCCAAAAGTACACCAGTATAATATGTTAGACTAGATTGTTACAGAGAACCAAAAGTACACCAGTATAATATGTTAGACTAGATTGTTACAGAGAACCAAAAGTACACCAGTATAATATGTAAGACTAGATTGTTACAGAGAACCAAAAGTACACCAGTATAATATGTTATACTAGATTGTTACAGAGAACCACAAGTACACCAGTATAATCTGTTAGACTAGATTGTTACAGAGAACCACAAGTACACCAGTGTAATCTGTTAGACTAGAGTGTTACAGAGAACCAAAGGTACACCAGTATAATCTGTTAGACTAGATTGTTACAGAGAACCACAAGTACATCAGTATAATCTGTTAGACTAGATTGTTACAGAGAACCACAAGTACACCAGTATAATATGTTAGACTAGATTGTTACAGGGAACCAAAGGTACACCAGTATAATCTGTTAGACTAGATTGTTACAGCGAGCCAAAAGTACACCAGTATAATATGTTAGACTAGATTGTTACAGAGAACCAAAAGTACACCAGTATAATATGTTAGACTAGATTGTTACAGAGAACCAAAAGTACACCAGTATAATATGTAAGACTAGATTGTTACAGAGAACCAAAAGTACACCAGTATAATATGTTAGACTTAAGGGCAAACACGAAATCTGAAAAAAGTAAGGTGAATAAACCATGTCTCCCCGAAACCGACATTTGGAGATTAAGTGGTTAATATGTGTTTGTTTAATTGGTTTTTAACGCCGCTTTCAACATATTTATAATTATATCACGGTGTGCCCTAAATGCATGTTACTCGTACTACTGGTCCATTTATACTGACACCAGCGAGTTAGTCGTAATTCAAACCCCACAACCCATAACTTCCATTTTTAAAGCCGTTTGTATGACTGGTATAGTTAATGCTGTGATACTTATGTATTCGGACTTTGGTCCTTATCGGTCTATACCGGCTTCCGGTGGTTTCCGGAATGCGTGTACGACAAGATCTGGTTAGATTGTTCGAAAGTGCAGACTGATCTATATCTTCGACGGTCACCTGAAAGTCGATTGAAGGTCGGCGTTCTTCTGACACTGAAAATAAGTTATTCTATAATTTCCTCTCTCTGAGTTTTATAATGGTCTTTGCTATATTTGGAAGAAAATAATCCCATAATTACGCTGTATAGGTCAGGCTATTAATAAGTTATTTGAGGTCAGTGCATGTACTGAAATGAGATGATAGTACATAACTAACGACAACTGAAAAGGGAGGGCAAAATTTCGAAGACTTAAAACATATTGAGACAGAGAATATAGATAAAGCATTTGTGGAAATGAAGAGTATGTATATTTTGATTTTTGTTTCTTCAATAAGTCGTCATAGAAAGTGCTTTAGCTAAGGACATTAAACGTGGAATAGTGTAGGTGGTATATATATATATATTACATGTTTATTCGAGAGCATGACACATTTTTGTTAAGTTTTGTAGATTAATAGTTCTTTGTTAAAGTATAAGTTCGTTACAAAAAAGAAATTGGTCGTTAAAAAAAAGTAGTTCTTTAAAGACAAAGATATTTGGTCATTAAAACCAAAAATATTTGTTCGTTAAAAACAAAAATATATGTTCGTTCGTTAAAACAAAATAGTTGGTCGTCAAAAAAGAAAAGATCATTAAAAGATATTTGGTCATTAAAAAATATGTAAAACATAAATAGTTGGTAGTTAAAAACAGAACTATTTATTGGTTAAAAACAAAGATATTTGCTGTTTATAAACAACGATATGTGTTGGTTAAAAAAAAAAATAGTTGGTCGTTAATACCAAAAATGTTTGTTTGTTAAAAACAAAAATATTTGTTCGTGAAAAACAAAAACAGTTGGTCTTTAAAAACAATATTTGTTTTTAACCAATAAATATCTTTGTTTTTAACCAACAAATATCTTTGTTTGTAACCAACAAATATATTTGTTTTTCACGAACAAATATGTCGTCGTCTCTTAATGTCCGGGTAACTGATGGCATCTTATGGGAATCATTTCACACTGAGAACTAATAATTGTTCTCTTCCCTCTTATATGTCTATAAAACTTGTTAAATGTGTTTAGGTTACCAGTAATTTATACTAGTACTGCCGTTCGTATATCACGGCATGTTCATGAAAGCATTTTGCACGTTTCAGTCCGTTGCTTGGAAAGTATGTTGTGTAGTTTACTGGTATGATGAAGCCAGGGAACACATAGGTAAAGCTTGATCACAACTTACCCACGACGCATTTGTGCGACGACACGACAGAAAATTTGGGAAAATCGTGGGTTATCAGGGGTCGTCGCAAGACAGTCCTACGAAATTTCGAGTCTTTCAATAAATATCTAGTCGTGGGTACCAGAAGAATTCTTTTTAGTCAAACAATCTAACGATTGTCGCACAGCTGTCCGAAGACTGTCGCAGGACAGTCGTAAGACAGTTGCTATATTGTCTCATGGGTACTATATTTCATAAGAGGCTCGCACAACATTGCAAGTCTTGCGTAAGTCTTTTTTTCGTTTTAAAGTGGTAAATAGCTCGATCGAATGAACGTTTGGAAACAAAAACGGTCTATCGTCGCTGAGAGAGGATGGCTATTTCACTTGAGCGACTACGACTGGTCTTAGTGAGAGGGTGTCTGTCGAAACTCCAGCACGAGCACAATAAAGTGCTATTGGCGTTGATCCTGGATACAAACTTGGATTCAATTTGCAGAAAGGTATATATTATTAGAATAAAATGACAATTACCAAAAGTTCGGGCAAAACTACGATGTTTCCACTGAAAAATCTCGAGAGCAAATGGCAGGCACCAGACCGGGCCTCCTTATATAGTCGGGAGAATGACGCGCGAGCGTCCCACGAGTTACTAACGACTGTCGCACGCGCATCCCACCAATCAACCACGACCTGATCACGTGAAATACCGCCCCTCGACAATGCCCGACAACTCACCATGGTCCCACAACTGACTTGCAACACACCCACGATATAACCACGAAAAATCATTTTTATCTGTCGCGTTCCCATCGCCAAACAATATTTAATGTGTCGTAGCCATTGTGACCGATCGAAATAGATTTCAGGCATGTTGCAAAATCTGGCCGCGACAAATATTTAAGGGTCTACCACGACAAAATTTCGTTTGTGCCCGGGGCTTAAGTGAACTGACCGGCGTGATATGACTGAAAAGTTGTTGAAAACGACGTTAAAACCCAATTAATCATTTAATTATGTATCACGACATCTGCCTGAAAACATTTTCCTCGTATAGTCTGGTGTTATCCTTATTCGTGTAAATGGACATCATAAATAATATTTTGTTAACAATTGCTGATATTAAAGGATTAAAGGGTGACACGTAGTCTAAAATTATCAAGAATAGGCCAACGTTGTGGTTCCTAGATGGTTCCACGATGGAAATAAAATCCCCTTCCTGAAACGGAGCTTAATCCGGATTTACCCGGATTTTAGTTTTATTCATGAACACCATCAGACGTCTGAACTGAGTTAAGGTGATTCGATTTGCTGTTCTCCAAAAATAGATGGAACCAATATTGCTCATGCTCTTTAAACCCTTTTCAAATTGCAGACGCATTTTGACGCATCCGCAACAGTCGAAAATTGTGACGAAGGAACATTTCTTCATGGTAAGCTTGCTTTTGCCTACTGCCACACTGTTTTCAATTCTATCTTTAAAACGTGTTTACTTCAATTTAAAGAGACGTTCCATATTTTTGCATTCATGTTTTCGACGTTGTCTGCTGCATTTGTGTTTCAACAATGTAATTTACGTTTAATTCTTTACATGAATGGTGTATATATATATAAATGTTTAATTATATCATTGTTTGTATTTCATAGCCACGCCAATGGCAATGTTGTTAACATATTTATGTTCTCATTTAATTAATAAACTTTGAAAAGAGTGACACTTTGCCTCTCACTCCACTGTAACTTTAACGACTGGGGATTGTACCCTGGGCGCCCAGTTCCAAATCCCCGACGCTAACCATTCGACCTAGGCGGATTCCTTTTTTCATTTTAGGTTCTGTCTGAACAAGGACATTTTCCCATTAAAACAGACTTCGTTCCATCATTCTGAATTAACAACTTCACTATTTCACTTAAATCGTTTCACATAACCACAAAACCGATGAAACATTTAGCCAGACTTGTTAGCCTCGTGGGATTTCTCGTGACGAACGAGAATTTCTAGATTATGTGTTTTATCTCTATCTATTTATAGGCTCATACCCTTCTAGTATTTTTTTAACAATTGGGTCTGACGGGTTATCGTCCTGTGCTATTCGTTACTTTACCATTTCACACATACAATAAAAATGCAGACGATGACGTTGAAAACATATCCATACATACCTCGGCCATTCAAGTGTTTTCAAAGATTATCAAAAGTCATTGTGACTATCATCATGCGTATTCGACCAATGGGCTAAATAGTCTGTGTTATAAAGAAGCCAGTTGCCTTGGAAACATGTTTTGTGGATGAGTCAGTGTATGAGAAAATGTACAACCTGATAACAAGAAATGTATACATGTTCTCACTCACTTGGTCATATGTGAATTGACCGACGTGATATCACTGAAATAACGTTGACAAAATAGTTACATGCGACGTGATATCACTGAAAAAACGTTGACAAAATAGGTACATGCGACGTGATATCACTGAAATAACGTTGACAAAATAAGTAAATGCGAAGTGATATCACTGAAATAACGTTGACAACACAGGTACAATCGACGTGATATCACTGAAATAACGTTGACAACACAGGTACAAACGACATGATATCACTGAAATAACGTTGACAAAACAGGTACAAACGATGTGATATCACTGTAATAACGTTGACAACATAAGTACAAACGACGTGATATCACTGAAATAACGTTGACAAAATAAGTACATGCGACGTGATATCACTGAAATAACGTTGACAAAATAAGTACATGCGACGTGATATCACTGAAATAACGTTGACAAAATAGGTATATGCGACGTGATATCACTGAAATAACGTTGACAAAATAAGTACATGCGACGTGATATCACTGAAATAACGTTGACAAAATAAGTACATGCGACGTGAAATCACTGAAATAACGTTGACAACACAGGTACAAGCGATGTGATATCACTGTAATAACGTTGACAACACAGGTAAATACGACGTGATATCACTGAAATAACGTTGACAAAACAGGTACAGGCGACGTGAAATCACTGAAATAACGTTGACAAAACAGGTACAGGCGACGTGAAATCACTGAAATAACGTTGACAACACAGGTACAAGCGATGTGATATCACTGTAATAACGTTGAAAAAATAAGTACATGCGACGTGAAATCACTGAAATAACGTTGACAACATAGGTACAGGCGATCTGATATCATTGTAATAATGTTAACAACACATGCACAAACGACGTGATATCACTGTAATAAGGCTAACAACACAGGCACAGGCGACGTGAACTCACTGAAATAACGTTGACAACACAGGTACAAGCGATGTGATATCAATGTAATAACGTTGACAAAATAAGTACATGCGACGTGATATCACTGAAATAACGTTGACAAAATAAGTACATGCGACGTGATATCACTGAAATAACGTTCACACCACAGGTACAATCGACGTGATATCACTGAAATAACGTTGACAAAATAGGTACATGCGACGTGATATCACTGAAATAACGTTGACAAAATAAGTAAATGCGAAGTGATATCACTGAAATAACGTTGACAACACAGGTACAAACGACGTGATATCACTGAAATAACGTTGACAAAACAGGTACAAGCGATGTGATATCACTGTTATAACGTTGACAACATAAGTACAAACGACGTGATATCACTTAAATAACGTTGACAACATAGGTACAAACGACGTGATATCACTGTAATAAGGTTGACAACATAAGTACAAACGACGTGACATCACTGAAATAACGTTGACAACACAGGTACAAACGACGTGATATCACTTAAATAACGTTGACAAAACAGGTACAAGCGATGTGATATCACTGTAATAACGTTGACAACATAAGTACAAACGACGTGATATCACTTAAATAACGTTGACAATATAGGTACAAACGACGTGATATCACTGTAATAAGGTTGACAACATAAGTACAAACGACGTGACATCACTGAAATAACGTTGACAAAACAGGTAGAGGCGACGTGAAATCACTGAAATAACGTTGACATCACAGGTACAAGCGATGTGATATCACTGAAATAACGTTGACAACATAAGTACAAACGACGTGATATAACTGTAATTACATTGACAACATAAGTACAAACGACGTGATATCACTGAAATAACGTTGACAAAACAGGTACATGCGACGTGATATCACTGAAATAACGTTGACAACATAAGAACACTCGACGTGATATCACTGAAATAACGTTGACAACATAAGTACAAACGACGTGACATCACTGAAATAACGTTGACAACACAGGTACAGGCGATGTGATATCACTGAAATAACGTTGACAACATAAGTACAAACGACGTGATATCACTGAAATAACGTTGACAACACAGATACAGGCGATGTGATATCACTGAAATAACGTTGACAACACAGGAACACTCGACGTGATATCACTGAAATAATGTTGACAACATAGGTACAATCGACGTGATATCACCGAAATAACGTTGACAACACGGGTACAACCGCCTTTATATCACTGAAATAACGTTGACGACACAGGTAAAAAGCGACGTGATATCACTGAAATAATGTTAACAACACAGGTAAAAGCGATGTGATATCTCTGAAATAATGTTAACAACACAGGCACAGGCGATATGATATCTCTGAAATAATGTTAACAACACTGGTACAAACGACGTGATATTACTGTAATAATGTTAACAACACAGGCACAAACGACGTGATATCACTGTAATAATGTTTTAGCAACACAGGCACAGGCGATGTGATATCATTGAAATAACGTTGACAACGCATGTACAATCGACGTGATATCACTGAAATAACGTTGACAACATAAGTACAAACGACGTGACATCACTGAAATAACGTTGACAACACAGGTACAATCGACGTGATATCACTGAAATAACGTTGACGACATAGGCACAAACGACGTGATATCACTGAAATAGCGTTGACAACACAGGCACAGGCGATGTGATATCACTGAAATAACGTTACCAACACTGGTACAATCGACGTGTCATCACATAAATAACGTTGACAACATAGGTACAATCGACGTGATATCATTGAAATAACGTTGACAACGCATGTACAATCGACGTGATATCACTGAAATAACGTTGACAACATAAGTACAAACGACGTGACATCACTGAAATAACGTTGACATCATAGGTACAATCAACGTGATATCACTGAAATAACGTTGACAACACAGGTACAATCGACGTGATATCACTGAAATAACGTTGACAACACAGGTACAATCAACGTAGCATCACTGAAATAACGTTGACAACATAGGTACAATCGACGTGATATCACTGTAATAACGTTGACGACATAGGCACAAACGACGTGATATCACTGAAATAACGTTGACGACATAGGCACAAACGACGTGATATCACTGACATAAAGTTGACAACACAGGCACAGGCGATGTGATATCACTGAAATAACGTTACCAACACTGGTACAATCGACGTGTCATCACATAAATAACGTTGACAACATAGGTACAATAGACGTGATATCACAGAAATAACGTTGACAACACAGGTACAAACGACGTGATCGATGAAATAACGTTGACAACACAGGCACAGGCGATGTGATATCACTGAAATAACGTTACCAACACTGGTACAATCGACGTGTCATCAGATAAATAACGTTGACAACACAGGTACAAACGACGTGATATCACTGAAATAACGTGTTGACAATACAAGTACAATCGACGTGATATCACTGAAATAACGTTGACGACATAGGCACAAACAACGTGATATCACTGAATAAATGTTAACAACACAGGTAAATAACGTTGACAGCACAGGTACAATCGACGTGATATCACTGATATAACGTTGACGACATAGGCACAAACGACGTGATATCACTGAAATAACGTTTACAACATAGGTACAATCGACGTGATATCACTGAAAGAACGTTGACAACACAGGCACAGGCGATGTGATATCACTGAAATAACGTTATCAACACTGGTACAAACGACGTGATATCACTGTAATAATGTTAACAACACAGGCACAGGCAATGTGATATCACTGAAATAACGTTGACAACACATGTACAATCGACGTGATATCACTGAAATAACGTTGACGACATAGGCATAAACGACGTGATATCACTGAATAAATGTTAACAACACAGGTAAAAGCGACGTGATATCACTGAAATAATGTTGACAATACAGGTACAATCGACGTGATATCACTGAAATAACGTTGACGACATAGGCACAAACGACGTGATATCACTGAATAAGTTTTAACAACACAGGTAAAAGCGACGTGATATCACTGAAATAATGTTAACAGCACAAACGATGTGACATCACTGAAATAACGTTGACAACACAGGTAGAGGCGATGTGATATCACTGTAATAATGTTAACAATAAGGTACAATCGACGTGATATTACTGTAATAATGCTAACAACACAGGCACAGGCGATGTGATATCACTTAAATAACGTTGACAACACAGGTACAAACGACGCGATATCACATAAATAACGTTGACAACATAGGTACAATCGACGTGATATCACTGAAATAACGTTGACAACACAGGTACAATCGACGTGATATCACTGAAATAACGTTGACAACAAAGGTACAATCGACGTGGCATAACTGAAATTACGTTGACAACATAGGTACAATCGACGTGATATCACTGAAATAACATTAACAACACAGGTACAGGCGACGTGATATCACTGAAATAACGTTGACAAAACAGGTACAGGCGACGTGAAATCACTGAAATAACGTTAACAACACAGTTACAAGCGATGTGATATCACTGTAATAACGTTGACAACACAAGTAAAAACGACGTGATATCACTGAAATAACGTTGACAAAACAGGTACAGGCGACGTGAAATCACTGAAATAACGTTGACAAAACAGGTACAAGCGATGTGATATCACTGTAATAACGTTGACAAAATAAGTACATGCGACGTGATATCACTGAAATAACGTTGACAAAATAAGTACATGCGACGTGATATCACTGAAATAACGTTGACAACATAGGTACAATCGACGTGATATCACTGAAATAACGTTAACAAAATAAGTACATGCGACGTGATATCACTGAAATAACGTTGACAAAATAAGTACATGCGACGTGATATCACTGAAATAACGTTGACAAAATAAGTACATGCGACGTGAAATCACTGAAATAACGTTGACAACACAGGTACAAGCGATGTGATATCACTGTAATAACGTTGACAACACAGGTAAATACCACGTGATATCACTGAAATAACGTTGACAAAACAGGTACAGGCGACGTGAAATCACTGAAATAACGTTGACAAAACAGGTACAGGCGTCGTGAAATCACTGAAATAACGTTGACAACACAGGTACAAGTGATGTGATATCACTGTAATAACGTTGAAAAAATAAGTACATGCGACGTGAAATCACTGAAATAACGTTGACAACATAGGTACAACCGACGTGATATCACTGAAATAACGTTGACAAAATAAGTACATGCGACGTGATATCGCTGAAATAACGTTGACAACATAGGTACAACCGACGTGATATCACTGAAATAACGTTGAGAACATAAGTACAAACGACGTGATATCACTGAAATAACGTTGAGAACATAAGTACTTGCGACGTTATATCACTGAAATAACGTTGACAACACAGGTACAATCGACGGGATATCATTGAAATAATGATGACAACCCAGATACAAGCTACGTGATATCACTGAAATAACGTTGACAACATAAGAACAAGTACCGTAAGAGTTAAAACAAATAGTGGTTTTTTTCGTAAAGTTGGTTGAAATGTAAATTGGCAAATACTAAGTCACTTCGAAACTGGGCCGTGAGGGGTCGAAATCCCGTGATGAGCGGGATCTCAGTATCGTATTTTTCCACACGAGTACTGGTTAACCCTTTCCCTCATATAGACGCTTTCTGAAGGTTTTTTGAAAACATAGTGACAAAAGAAGAAATTGCACAGAACGTGCAATTTCTCCTTTTGACACAATGTTTTCCACATTTCGTCTTAGGTTATCCATTCAATTATGGAGATTTTCTATGTTTTGACAAAAAAACGTTCAAAGTCGTCTGCTGCAGAATTGTCGTATGGGGGAAAGGGTTAAGTCTCCGGGAAGCAGACTTCGATCGGGATTAATATAAATGGAAAAGCTTGTTTCGCAGTCGATTATTTTAACATAATAATAATATAATATATTTAGTATACATGTATAAACAAGGGCTCTAACTTCCTTGTCAGCCGGATTTTACCTATGTATGCATTTTGATCCGATACAAAATAAAATATAAAGATTGATTAAACTGCTAAGCGCCAGCACGTAGCCAAATATATATACCCTAAACATTGGTCACAGGGACTTTGTCCGCAAACGATCTATTTATGGACAACAGACTTAAAATCACAACACTAACGGTGCAATTTGATAAATCGGACACGAGTATGCAACCTTACTTCTAAAGCTATGATACAAAGTTGCAGCATAATATTCAAAGGACATCTAAAAGATAAACACATTAATATGAAATTTACATGTGATTTTACTTCATTTGCGCATTTCGTTTATTCATGATCACATAAAATGTTTGTAAGTTCGTCTGATATTGTTGTACACTTTGATCCTTATTGAAACAGGTTTCTTCATTGGTCGCTTAAACTGAAACGGCCAATCACAGCGCTCCTTGGAACCTTTGTAGGAAAGGGTTAATATGTGCGTGAATCCATATAATAGGCATGTTACACGTTTCTAGATGGCGAACACGTGGTATGATATGAATTGTTAAACGTGGAGGATAAGAACGTGTGTGCAGGCTGATCTTTATCAGAGACGTACGAGTAGATCTACGTTCCTGTATTTATCTTTGCCGTTCACGCACATTTAGTACAAATCCGCGTACATGGGGCCAAGGGTGATAACGGACCTCTGCACTTTGGCTGTTACGTCCTCCGCCGTACGAATCTATATATAGCCCACAAAGCTCTGCAAATGCGACGTGAGTGGGCGAGCGAAACATTATTGGTTATTAGAAACTCTAATTTTGGCTGAGCGCAGAACCAAAGTCTGATCGATAGTTCTAAGTATAGAATACAATTTGCTTGTGTTTCAAAACGCTGAACATTATCCACTTTTTCGCGCTGTGGGCCAACTACAATTTCATTTATTCATATGTAGATACTAGTATAACTTCAGGGCGTTCGCATTAACTCGAATATTGGATAATTCGAATATATCGTTTAATTCGTTTATTTATCAAAACAATTTACAGCAGTTGTAATAGCCGTACTGTGTTCTTGACAGAATGTTATCAACAATAAACACTTCAGTATAAATGAACTACGGAGCTGAAACTGAATTAAGCATAGATATGTGGATCACTCGAAATCAAGACACCACACTAGTTTATAATGTAGATAATATAATTAACCCTTTCAGCGCCGAATTGTTTAAAGTAGACTCTTCCATGTTCAAAATCGGGCGTCTCCATTTCCCATGTAATACAATGTTGGACTATTTTGATAACTAAAAGGCAAACAATGCTGATTTCAGGGGAGACAGCTCGTCACGAGCTGACTCGCCTGAATCAGTATTGTTTGCAAAAACCTGAATATTGCCTTTGGCGCTGAAAGAGTTAACTCGTGTCTGTTTCAATCCCGCCCATCGCCCCCTACCCACTCAAACAAACAACAAGAGAGTTAGATCATATGTAATTTTTTTCTATTGCCAACATGTTTTTCAAATGTCATTTGCTGTAATCGCGTCAAAATGCGTCCAAAAGTTGGAAAGAGAAGGTTGATAAAGCAGTTGTGGCTTTTCCTTCCTTGTCGGTTAGCATTACGACCTAACCAGGAGGTCAATGTTACCGGTAGTATACCGGTAGTATACTGGTAATGTATACATAAAACATCGTGATACGTCTAAAACACCGTTGAAAGCAGCGATAAACACAATTCAAACACAATTGAGCCGTCCCTCGAGAAAACCAACAGTGTGATATCTGCGTAAGGTATCGATCCTGATCAGCCTGAGCATGCCGCGCAGGCGAACCCGGACGTGCACTGTTCGCCTCCTATGGATTTTCTGTTTCAGGAATCATTACTCTATACCTCTATCCACCTGAGACGGAATGTGTCGGCCCGGATAAGCCTACGCGAACTGCGCAGGCTGATCTGGGTCGGTACCTAACCCAAAGGCCATACTATTGATATTCTCGCGGGACGGCTCATTTATTTAATTATTTTATGGACACATAATTACTCCACACACAGTAAAAGCTTGGGACCGTCGTAATTAACCCTTTCCCACTTGTAAATGCATACTGGCGCATCTGCAGCAGACGATTTTAAAATGCACAATCAATGTTATGAATCAATCATATAAAATCCATTTATTTAGATATTTTAATTTTTTATCAGGATGTTTTCAAAGTCGTCTGCTGCTGCTGAATTATGTCAAGCCGTTTTACTATTTATTCGTTTGAGAGATCTCTCTATTATTTCTGTATATGAGTAATAGGTAATCTTAGCTTATCCGCACAGTCTGGTCGATTTGTTAAAGTGAAGCTGTAGTGGGATTAGATATCAATCCTTTCCCATATACATAACATCTGCAAGCAGACGACTTTGAAAACAGCTACGCAAAAAATATGGAATATCTCTTTAAATGAATGTGAAATAGTTGAATAGTGTTGAAAAATATTGTGAGCAATTTCTCATTTTGTCACATTGTTTTTATAAGTAGTCTGCTGCAGATGCGTCAACATGCGTCTGAACTTGGGAAAGGGCTATTTTCTTCGTTTTTTTTAGGCTGCAACTGAAATAGATATGCAGTCGTCTACTGGGGTCATTATGGAAGTCAAACTAGGCTTTAATACGTGTAAGACCCGCTGTGTGCTCTGCTATTGTTGTGGCGGTTTGACAATCGCTACAATGCTAACAGAAACAACAACAACGAAAAAAATCATTGTCAGTTTTGAACAGCCCGTTGACTTTTTATTCCTTACTGCAAACCAATTAACTTACATCCGTTAAACCGCCAAATATATAGTTTCATCAGTGATGCAGAGTCACGATTAATAATAATCATGTCAGTGCTACTTTGGTACCGGATTGATACTAACTGTTAGGGGGCTAACTGCAGATTACAATGGACATGTAACTACCGTTCCCGAAAGTCTAACTAGAACACTTTACAATTGCACTTTTCTATGTCCATATATTGAATGATATAGGAATTGAACGCATGCCGATTTACTAAAATAATTTGACACAAACTACTCCGCTCATGTACTTGGTAGTTCCCGGTTAGCACGTCTACTTATTTACAATGGATTTTAGGCGTTATTTGTTTCTGCAATTAACAAATAAACATGTAATATCAAAAGCAAATGAAGGTCTCTGCCTAACAATGAGAAATAAATTGAGAGTCTAATTCTAATATCAAAGCAGAAATAAATTCATGTGTCTACATTTTCTACGGCGTGATGTAACTAAAATATTGTTAAAAGCAACGTAAAACATCATGCAAACAACCTAATAATTTTCTAATGGGGTTTCACAAAGTATAGGCGAAAGACTAAATGCAATGCTTTTGAATTTATTTTAAATCACAACATTTTGAAGGAGTTGGCTGTAGAGGTGTCAAAGGACGTTTGTACCACTGATATGAGGACTTCATGATAACGAATAGATGGATTTATTATTTTTTGTTCAGTAATAGAGAGTAGGTAAGTCAAAGTAGGCCGCTTGATCATACTGACCTCACACCACTCCAAAAACCAGTTGTATTTAATTTATATATACACGCACCATTGGATTAATGTGTCTTTTTGGTTACTGTATTGATTAATTAACTAATTGATTGGTTGATTGACTTGTGGTGCAGGTAAGTCATAATAAGTGTATTTATCCAAAACCCGCTTATTTTAATGTATAAATTAATTACAATACATTAATTTTAGGTGTCTTTCGTTTTTTCCACGGAGCACATTTTAATGCCTAAAATAGTCGGTATTAACTTATTTAAGTTCGTTTAGACAGAAGAACGCACGTACATAATTAATGTTTATATCGCGGAGATGAAACGTTGTCTAAAAGAGTATTGCTGATACAAATATAACTCGCTTTAAATTAATTCCTCTTACGATTTCTCATAACCGAACTGTGAGAATTGTAAGATCTTACGACATCATGCGATTCTCACGCTATACCGATTACGGTAGCTCCGTCCAAGAACTACGACAGTTCAAATCTGTATAGACAAAGGGCGACAAATTCGTATAGACTGTTGCTGTAACGAATATAAATAGGCCATGTCAAAGTTCCTTGAACATATAGTACAAGTACTGGTTATATGTTTTTTGTTTTGTTATGAACAATAAATCAAACATCTACTAATAGCCGATAATGTTGCTGTCAAAGACATTTTATTTCATTTATTCTTTTATATATATATATATATAGAAATGGATCTTGTATAAAACATTGATCCACCAAGTAAAGTGATTTTTTCAGAACACTCCACCATATTAAAACTACTTGTATAATGTTAACTTAAATCATTTTCACAATTACTTTTATGTTCCTTGGTAAAAATAATAGTGTATCTTGGGCCGGAGGCCTTGTATTACTGAATAAAAAACTATTTGTATTGTATTGTATTGTATATATATTTATAAAAAAAATCCGATTAAATAGATAATTCAATATATGATTTGCTGTAGAGAGGAAATGTGCATTTTCTCTATACAGGTGAATACATAATATGTAACGTCTCGTCCTAAAGGTCCCTGGTTCGAATCCCGTGATGAGCAGGTTCTGCCTTTTGAATTTCAACACAAACTGGGCGAGTATGGCCCCGAAACTATAAAACATTTAAAACGTTCTCCGTGCTCAAGAAACGTTCTCCGTGCTCAACGAGAGCACCGAATACGAAAAGACGGAACTATAACACTTTTAGAGAACGTATCAGTTGGATTTGTTTTAATTGGGAGAACGTTTCGCAGAGAATGGTTTAAACCAATCTCAGCGAAACATACTCCATGCTCAAATGACTAAAATGGCTAAAAGTGGCAGGCATTTTTTCTCGCTAGAAATAAAAAATCTCTAAAAAGAAAGCAAGGAAAACTTCATCATTTCAACTAAAGCGGCATTATAATTGGTGAAAAATACGATTGACTACAAAATGGATCAACAAAAACACTTTTCTCCAAACAAATTGTTGTTGATTGTTCCTGACAAGTAGGTGCAATCGATGAAGTCGGAATTTACGTGTCTGTATTTTTTTAAATAAAGACAAATAATGACATCTAGAGAACACACCATTGGAATTGATTGAAGTACGATGTATCTAAATACTAAACAAAGGACGGAAAGAAGTGTTTCGTTTGACTTATCAGCAAGGGAAACGACTTGCCGAACGATGACGGACGATGTTACAGTCAAATTCTGAAGTTGGTCGAGAATGTGAAGTGAAATGTGGTATGATTCGTCTCAGACTATGTTGCAAAAAATAAATAACTTTGAAGATAAGTATTTTGATCTATTTGTTCATCGATTTAGCTGCTATTTTATGTTCTACCGCTGACGATTACGGGCACGAAACATGGTCCATTCGTCCCAAAGCTAACTCTATCTGAGGACATGTTTTCACTCAAAACAGCATGACATTAATTTGTTTAAATGAGAATAAACTAGGATGAAGATAAAGCTTGGCATCTACAAATTGATTTATTTTATGCAACATGCGGACAGTGAATATTTGTTGATATTATAATGTATATGACACGAACAGTTTTGACACTTTTCTGCAGCCAGCTAGATCTACTTTTTAGAACTAATCCAGCAGACAGGCAAATTGTAATCCCCCTCCCCGATATACATTCAATGTAAAGATATGTATCTTTGATATGTGGTCCAAGATAATGAACCTCAGTGTGTTTATTACACATGTAGATGAATATATGTAGCATATCTATGTACATTCAAATTTAATTGTTCATCTCCTGTCAGACATTTATTGACAAAGATCTAGACCAATGATATGCAGATGCACAGTTGAAATGAAACTGTATTTGTAATAAACAATATTAGGTAAATGTTTCTGGAGTACCATCTATGTAATAATACTGTATAACTAATAAAATGCATGTGTCTGTCCCTGTTAATACTTTATTTTATTTGCAGGCTGATTTGATATAGATCTACAACATGGGAACAGACCAATAATGATTTTACCAAAGCTGTATTTCAAGAAAATGTTACAGTTATATAAACATTAATCAATATACAGTCTAGCTAACTCTAATGAAGTGTTGATTAACATTTTTCCACATACACCAAAACTGCAGTAGATTATAACTTGATTATTTCTAGAAATGAAAGTATGATTATTGAAAAGAGTTGAAAACACTGTGGCAAATTATGAGCAATTTCTCCATTTGCTACAATATTTTCAAAGGTCATCTGCTGCTAAGGTGTCAGAATGCCGCTACATGTGGGTAAAGGTTAAACAACATAACTGTTGACACATGAGATATTTAAGTTTTGTTTAAGTATGAAGAGCTCAAGATGTTATGAATGATTGAGGAGGCGTTGATTGGTCGCCTTTGGATGTTTGCAAACTATTTCAATGATTGCACTGGAGTATAGGTCTGTACCGCGTGAGCTTTAAAAACCTTAACCGCCTCGGTGGTGTAGTGGTATAGTTTCCGCAATGGATAAATGAGGTCGTAGGTTCGATCCCCGGTCGGATCATACCAAATACTTGCTTTCCTTCATTGACACTCAGGAGTGTGGGGTTAGCATTACGACTAACTCGCTGGTGTTAGGATAACTGGACAAGTAATACTAGTTACTTACTCAGGACACGCCGTGATGTAACTGAAAAAAGTGTGTGCCACCAAAGATCTTCATTTAGCTCGCTTACCGTGTGGTGTCCCGCCTACAGATTACAGAAACCTTCTACCTGAAATCACTTAAGCCAGGTCTACGTATTGCAATAACATTACGCTAAATAGCTATTGGAGACTCTTACCAATTACTACCGTACGGCTTTCTTCGAGTAGCACACAGCACCATCAGCAGAGACATGTCATGTAATCTTTGCTGAGTATGGACAAGGGACTATTGAATGCCAACATCCTAGGAGCCATTGAATGGGAAAACATTGCTATTCGTTGTCCAGGTTCTACTAGGGATTTTACTCTGTCTTCCTGATATCCCTAGTAGATTCTGTTTGTGGACATAGGAGCCAACGGAGACTGCTCAGATGGGGGAAGTAATCAAAGAGTGTAACTTCTTCAAAGTTCTGAATCAAGGTTTTGCGGGTGTGCTAAAGCCTCAACCTCATGATGATCTACCTATTCCATATGCTATTGTTGATGATATTAGCTTTGTTAAATGAAGCCCTACCAACATCGCTGCATGACCAACCACGAACGAAGAGTACAGAGCACTACTTGTTCAGGGTTCGTCGAGTGGTGGGGGAGTGGAAGAAATGGTCTGTGGTTCTGGTGCTGAAACATCTTTCATGGATTGATGATCCATACTCGAGGAAATCTCTCAGGGATGCTAAATGCTGCCCTTATGGTGACTCAATGGTTTTGAGAGGGAGGGATTGATTATTTAGGTGGAGTTAAACCACCAAACGTTTTTTGATCCTCGTGTTATGGTGCATGGTGCAAAATGAAAGCTTCTTCCACTTTTGCACAATCAAGCCTGATCGCGTGATGCACTCATTTCCATCATGTTAATATAAGTCATGGAAGGTCTTAGCACAATCGCAGCGCAGTCTTGTTAAGATCGGGTAGAGGTCTTAGCGAATATTGATCACTATGACCTGTCCTGACCTGTCCCGACATCACCATAACCATCCCGACATCGCAAAGACTTCCCACTACTCCAATTTGGTCGGGGTAGGTCGTGGATTTTTTTTAACATGGCCCGACCAAGTGATCTTCTCGAGGAAGCTACGACCAAACCCGACGCTTTCCGAATGATGGGGATCAACCCAGATCACCTCCCTGCTAGTCCCAAACCAACCCAAGATCTTTAAGACGGCGTCGGTCTGAGAGGATATCGTGAATATGGTAGGGGTGCTTTATGCGCATTAATGGCAATAACTAAAGGCAAAGAAATCCGTGAATATAATGTTTCAATTTTTCTACTCTTTTGTTACAGCAATTTTAAGCTACGATTGTGAAGTATGGTATTTTACGAAAATGGATTATCTTGAAAGAGTACAGTTTTTAGCCTGGGTCTGTAGCACCTAGTCATAGTAGTAATACCATTTGTCGGGGTTGGCAGCCTGCCCAATTGCTGTTAACACCGTACAACGCATTTTAGGGTTAGAAAATAGTTCATCATGGATTCAACAAAACTGCATTTAAAAGGTTAAGATCACACAAAAAAGATCATTATAATGTTGTTGGAGCATCAGTAAAAAACTTCAGGCGTGAGAACCTAATATCATTTTAACAAATGCTTAGAAAGTAATGCGCCGAGAGGACAAAATGGACGCTTATTGTTGTGGGGGCGTCCCGTTTACAGTCCTGGTCATGTCAATAATACTGAAACGGAAGGCGTTGCAGGAAGCTGCGACTATTGTTGAATCCGTCGGCATAGTACCTACTTTACCGGTTTATGTAGCCGACAGACACGCCGTAACAACAACTCCGATGATACTCCGGACGAATATTTTATGCATGTTATAACTATCCCATTATTGGATCATCTGCTCCAAAAAAAAATCAAACGATTTACCTCACGTCAGCAGCGGGCTACAACGACATTCTGACTGTTCCCGCCAGTTGATATAGCATTTAACGACGAGTCGGTAAACTTTATCAGGGAAGACGATACACTCCAGGTGTAAATCGAGTGCTGGAGGAATAAATGGGGTGGTATATCACCCTTATCTTACCGACCAGTCAACCAGTGACGACTTGATTAATGAATGTGATCCGAATGTCCACACAATCCGTTGGATAGCGATCACGTTTTTGGTGACAAATTGCTAGTTCGAAGAAAGAATTTCAACTATTGGCTTCGTGAAGTCCGACTTAAGATCATCAATGGCGAAGAAAATGCTTACAGGAATGTGTCTTATATCTGCACATAGAGATATATGGATATCAACCTTATGTTTTTAAAAGTCTTCTACTGCAGATTTATATTGGTTTCAAAAGCATATTTATGAATTAAAAATGTAGCCTCCCTAGTATCACTTAAACCCCAGTCACAATTACCTTGCGAAAGGTTTGCGAGTAGTTTAAGGCGGATGTTTAGGCATTTTCGGCCGGAACCATTCGGGACTCCTCGCGGGCATCTTTTAACTCGGACTTAAAACCTAATCGCAAACTGATCACACATATCGGGCGAGCGCCGGGCCAAAGTGTGGTCTACCCAGATAATTTACATGCTGCTCAGAGCCCGGCCAGAAATCGGGCAGACATTGACCTGGGAAAGGCGGGGGTCTGGCTGACCACCTACTGTGGCTCGCAGGTTATAAAAGTCGGTTCATCATATCATTCACAAGATTACCCAGTCGCGCTGAGGTCATCACAAAAGGTAACAAGTTGACACACAGTTTATCACAAAAGTGTCAGTACTACAAGATGCCCTAGAAAAGAAGGGAGGGCTGAGGGACAAGGAGATGGCAGTACCCACAAGAGAGGGACCTGGCAGTGAAGTGAATGAGACCATGCCTCTCCTCTTCAGCCACCAATGCACCAATAACTGAGTTGTAGCGGTAGCATGCAAACGACAACCTCTCCCTCAACCGGTCGACCCAATCACACTGTGCAGGTGCACGTAATCGCTATGGAGGTATCAACGGCATTCTCGTAAGAATGTTTGTCTTAATGATATCTAAGTTAAGTTCGAATATGGGTCATATTGGGTCAGAAACAAGGTCACTAGGCCAAATTGAAGGGAAATCTTGTTAACACTCTGGATGCTGCATTTTTAACTTAAGCATGTTAGAACTGTATCAGAATGTTTGACTTGATGATATATGTAGGCCAAGTTCGAATATTGGTCATGTCTGGTCAAAGACTATGTCATTAGACCAAATTGAAAGGAAATCTCGTTAACACTGTACAAGCCGCATGTGTTGCTTCATCAGTTTAAAATAAGGTCAAAATGTTTATCTTAATGATATCTAGGCCAAGTTTGAATATGGGTCATGCCGGGTCAAAAACTAGGTCACAAGGTCACAAGGCCAAATTGAAGGGAAACATTGCTAGAATTAGTTAGAATAGTGGTCATATTTGGTCAGAAACTAGGTTACTAGGAAACTAGCCAAAATAAAGGGTAATCTTGTTAACACTTAGGATGCTGCATTTTTAACTTGAGCATGTTAAAACTTGATCAGAATGTTTGTCTTGATAACATGTAAGCCAAGTTTAAATATTTGTCATGATCTTGTTCTGTAGAAGCCGCATTTTTTAGCTTTAACATCTTCACATGTTTTCAAAATGTTTGTCTTAAAGATATGTAGGCAAAGTTCGAATATAGGTCATATTGGGTTAAAATATTGAAAGAAAATATTGTTAAAACTCCGGAGGCAACATCTTTACGTTGAGCAAGTTGAAACTTTGTCAGAATGTTTGTTTTGGGGATATTCAGTCCATGTTCGAATATGAGTCATATCAGGTAAAAAAAATAGGTCACTAGACCAGATGAAGGAAAATGTTGTTAACATTCTGGAGGTTGCATTTTGAATCTTTGTCAGAATAATTGTCTTGATGAGTTTTGCATTAGAAAACACATTGCATAATAAAGGTGAGCGATCTAGAGCCATCATGGCCCTCTTGTTTATGTTTCTTTGCAAGTGTAAGCTTATGTACTCTCATGTGCTTTTCTTCTATTAATTCGTTCGCTTTGTGTTGTTAATTGTGATCAATAATGTTCCTTTTGTTAGCTCGCATGTGCACAAAGTGCTCAATGTGAGCTATTGTTATCACATTTTGTCCGGCGTCCGTCCTGTGACGTGCATCATCAATAATTGCCTTGTTAACACTATACAGGCTACATTTTACATCAGATCTTCATGAAAGTTTATCAGAACATTCATCTTCTTCAAATATTGGACAAGTTCTAAAACTGGGCCATATGAGGTCAAAAACTTGGTCACTAAGTCAAATTGATGGAACATCTTGTTAACACTCTTGAAGCTGCTTTTTTAACTTTGACCATGTTGAAACTTTATCAGAATGTTTGTCTTCATGATATGTAGGTCAAGTTTGAATATGGGTCATGTTGGGTTAAAAGGTAGGTCATTAAGTCAAATTGAAATAAAATCTTGTTAAACCTCTAGAGGCTGCAATTTTTGCTTCAGCAGTTTGTCAAAATGTTTGTCTTAATAATATATAGGTTAAGTTCGAATATGGGTCATATTGGGTCAGAAACAAGGTCACTAGCCAAATTGAAGGAAAATCTTGCCAACACTGTAGAAGCCACATTTTTTAAAATTTGGTCAGAATGTTTATCTTAATAATATTTAGGTCAAATTGAAGGGAAATCTTGTTTACTTTCTGGAAGCTGCATTATTAAATTGAGCATGTTGAAACTGTATCAGAATGTTTGTCTTGCTGATATGTAGGCCAAGTTTGAATATGGTCATGTCTGTTCAAAAACTAGGTCATTAGGCTAAATTGAATGTAAATCTTGTCAACACTGTAGAAGCCAGAATGTTTATCTTAAAGGGTACCAAAAATGGCATTCAAATACGCGATTAATATGTAGGGAAAAGTAATAAAAACCTAATGTGATAAGAATTTTCTTTGAAAAATATCAAAAAATAACTTTAATAAGCATTTAAAATCCGGGCTCAAAATAAACCAGGTCAAGATTAACGAAAAAAAAAAAAAGATCGGCAATTTCCGTAAAAAATACCGTAAGTGACGTACTCATGAGGAATTCAATGCAGGCTCTCATGATGTTGACAGTGTAAATCGTGAACGCATCGATATATTTGGAATAATTAAAGAGAAATAAAACGTGAAAATGCCCAGAGAGTGTGTGGTAGGGGGTGTTTAAACATGCCGAATGACGGTGTTAGCTTTTATAGCTTCCCAAAGGACGAAACAGTAAGAAAAATGTGGATAAAGGCGGTGGACTCAACGCGAACACTTTGGAAAGGTCCGGAAAAAACATACCGTGGTTTGTTCCGACAAGTACATTTTTCGTGTGAAAAGGTCCTCCGAAAGTTTATCACCATACAATTTGATTATTTACAAAGGGATCTCAGACTTTAAATCATAGTGTCACTATATAAAGTTTGTTAGTAAAAAGCGTCCAAACAGGTGTAGTGTTTAAACATTCAGTAACCAGGTTGAATGAAATGCGTCGGGAACTGATAAGATTGAAAATTACCTTATTCCTATGAAAAATATCCGTTTCCATTTGTAATTGTTTAATGTAATTATTTAGACCAAGTTCGAATATGGGTCATGCCGGGTAAAACTTTAGGTCACTAGGCCAAATTGAAGAAAGATCTTGTTAATTCTCTGGAGGCCGCAATGTTTGTATTGATGAGATCTAGTCCATTTTCGAATATGAGTCATATCAGGTAAAGAAAAATATGTCACTAGGCCAAATGAAGGAAAATCTTGATAACACCCTGGAGGTTGCATTTTGAATCTTTGTCAGAATAAGTGTCTTGATGAGATTTGCATTGATCAAACACTTTCTCCCAGTCTAGTACATGGTTTAGAGAACTATTTCTACTTAATGGAAGTTAATTTAATATTGACATATTTCTCATCATAATAAAGCAGAAACTTCAAAATATTCTGCCTAAACCTGATGTCAAAGTTTCCTTTAATTCTTCATGTCTTAAATGTGTATACGTGTGAGCTCTTGGACTCAGGTGAGCGATATAGTGCCAACAAGGTCCTCCTGTTTTCAAATTGGCAGTTTCATAATATTAACTAGTTTTGATATGTTCTTTCAACTTCTTAACAATAAATATGCAATTATTATTTCCTTTCAC
Source organism: Serripes groenlandicus (assembly GCA_031761405.1). Classification (NCBI taxonomy): domain Eukaryota; kingdom Metazoa; phylum Mollusca; class Bivalvia; order Cardiida; family Cardiidae; genus Serripes; species Serripes groenlandicus. The sequence continues at coordinate 124,189,589 of JASEVX010000004.1, read as the reverse complement.
ATTTTCCCTACTTCTCCAACCTTCCTGCAGCCCCCAGGCCGCAGCATGTTGTGTGCTTTGATTTAACATTGGTTTTAAATGTATACGGTGATACTGGCCTATACCCCATAAAGATTCTTCTTTTTTCTTTTTCATTTTTGTCATTTTGTTGGTGTATTTTCTTTTCTTTGTGAGTGTTGTTTTCTCTGCTGTTTGGTTTCGTCGTAAACTAGTGTTTGTAACGCATGTAAATATGTAATGATGAAGAACACTTTTTTTTCCAAGTCTTATAATAAACGTATTGAATTGTCAGTATGTGATACTTATTCATTTACGGATCACTGGGTCATGGGTAAAATGGATGAGTTCATAAATGTCTCCTAGAAACATAGTTTTGTTGTTGCCGACCATATGCGCAACCAGACTTGGTATTCTTATATGGGATTACATATTTAAAGTATATAAACGCCTTTACTTCCCCAAGACCAGCTTCCGATGGCATAAAACGATTGAACTAAGCTCGTAACTCAAAACCATTAATTCAAGAAGAATCCACCGAGTCGTACAAGCAGCAACAGCTAGCTTTGAAATTTAGCACCGGCAAACAGCCGGATAGATTATCGGATGACAGTATGTCCGTATCAATCAGTATGTCTCCCCAAGAAATACCATTTATACAAGTGAACCATGTACAGAAAAAACATTTCTTTCAATTATAACGACAAATCTAATGAATATACTTAATTCAGTTATTATATATAATCTATGCTTCTATATTTTTTCTTTATATGTTCTTTTGTAATTTATGTTGGCCTATGCTATTCTATTCTTTTCTATTTTATCATTTCATATTATATTCTGTTCTGTTTTCTTCAGTGCTAATATATTATATTAGTCAATATCCTGTTCTATTATAATGTGTTGCTATATGCAATAATCTTATGATATACAAATGTAGATTACTATGTTTCGGTGATTTGCACGACGTTTACTTACTCGTTTCAGCTCGACTAGGGGGTAGCGTAACAAAACGTATTTATAACCAAATGTGTGCAGAATTCGTACGAATTCCTCACAACATGTGAAGAAGTCTCACGTATTCCTCACATGTGACGAGTACGTTTTTGTGAAGAATAAGGCTCAACAATAAAATGAGTGTTTACCGACCATGTCCATTAAGCGTATATATTGGTAATGATAACGTCCGAAATCGAAGTGAAACTAGCCAAGCTAATGGGAAATATGACTTGATAATCAAATTGTCAAAATACTGTATAATTCTCGAATATTAACATTTGTTTCCAAACGTGATCCGGAACTGTCGATGACCCGAAACTATCGAGTTCACTGTGACCGTACTGAGACAAGATCATCCCAAATATCCTAGTTTCTGACTTAATAAATAAACTATCGTCATTCAACATATAGGTCAAATGACAATCCACAGTGATATTCTGGTTGCATTTTTAACACCGGTGATAAACGAATGCTTTCCGATTGATATGATATATTGCAGGCCATATAAAGAAATGTCAAATTTCTAGGCTTTCTCCTTCCGTTAAAGTTGACAGCATTTTGCCTAAAAAGCTATTACCTAAATATTTCCATCAGACTGTTGAACCGTTGTGTTAGATTGACCGATTTATTTAGTTGATAAAAAATTGTTTATTCAATCGAGTCCGTGAAGTTTGTGCCAATAGTAAAGAGCCATGCCATGCCTTCTTAGTCGCCGCGCAGAAGCCCGCGACTTATATTTGTAATAGCTTTTCGGAAGTGACATGGGAGGAGAGTTATTATTAGAAAAAAACAAATTTAAATGTCTTGAACATATTACAATTGCGTTTGTTTAAAAACACTAAGTTATGACACATCTAAAAGGAGATAAATATTCCGATGTTTTAAGTATTTGCAGTTTCTTTATTACAAAACAGTTCCTATAAGACTTGCAGCAGACTGTCATGTGTCAATATCGAGATAAAAATCACGTCGAATTCTCCTTTTAAAGCAATTTTAACTTACTGAATGTTATTTTCATGTTCAAAGAGATCATGTATTTAATAATGCACCTGTCAATATTTTGCCCGGGGGGGGGGGGGGGGGTCCTTTGACACGCTGAATGATTCCGGGTCCCGGGAATTAGACATTGGCCGGATTTTACATCCCTGTACCCGGAGTACACAAAGCATCTCCCACTATGGGGATTTAGACAAAAGTTATTGTCTAATTCCCCCGGGTAGGTGCATAATATTTATCCATGTATATCTAAAATATGAACTGTTTCTAAGCTAAATATGTTGATCAAGTGAGTACCGAATACCGACTGCGTAGAAAAATCTCCTTTGCAGAGAGCCCACTTTGCAGAGAGCCGTTCTTTACACTCACTTACAAATAGTTAATTATAGGTGATTTAAAATGTATATTTGGTTCGAAACAAAAGAAGAAAAGAACAAACTGAGATAAAACTGTTTTTAACATAAAAATTACTTCGAATGAACATTCTCTGCCTATACAGAGAGTGTTAAAGAACGATAATTATGCGAAGAAGAAACGAATCGGGTCTTTCGTACACAATTATTTCGTCCTTGACAATTTTAAATGTGTCATAAGATTCCTTACAGGCGTTTTGCTTGCGATCTGCATATTGTTATGCATCATTGACACAAGGGCGCTCATCATTATATACTTTTAAGACACACCCTCTGCCTATAAAGAGAGTGTTAAGAACGACAACTATGCGAAGAAGAAACGAATCCGGTCTTTCGTACACAATTATTTCGTCCTTGACAATTTTAAATGTGTCATTAGATTCCCTACACGCATTTTGCTTGCGATCTGCATATTGTTATGCATTATTGACACAAGGGCGCTCATCATTATATAATTTTAAAACTTGAGTAGACTAATGATTGGAAAGAATACTCATTTCCTGTTTATGATCAATAATTAGTTGGACGTGTGTATGGTCAACCTACCTTAGAATGGAGATTGATCATAAACAATGAAAGGCTTCAATTATATTTCAATGAAGAACATTCACTTCGTTGACAAAAAAAAATGCAAGTTATGATACATTTTCACTTGACCCCACCCCTGATGTTCCAATATGCCCCTCAGTTGATAACTGTTTTTGTATACTATAATGTAATTGTTATGCATAACTGCAGTATGGATTTCCGGCGACATTGATGCGTTGCATCAACTTTCTCTTGTACTTACTTATATATCTTCACTGAGTTGTACATCCAAAGTGATTTTCCCCCGAGTAACCAAAGATAGAACTTTCGTTGTCCACTGTATCGTGATGTAAAATCTAAACACTCAATTAGTCTTATTATTCATGATTTACTCGCTAAGGGCATGGTTGAATAAACTTTAAACAGTGAAAAGAACTTTCAAATAGTTAGTTAATCCACTGTAATAATAATCCACTGAAAGCACGCCATAAATGTTCCATTAATGCTCGAATTTCACTAACCTCTATTAGTCCTATTAAATCTTAAAAGTATTTCATAAAAAGGGATAATGCTAGGTATTGAGGATTTTGTTTATATCTCACCCGAGCAAAACATGCGAGTAAAGCTATTGTGATTACTCAACGTTCGTCGTCGTCGTCGTCTTTCCGTTCACATTTTCTAAATTCACCTCCTGTACTAATGGATCAATTTTAAAATATTTGCACAGTTCCTTGAGTGGTCCTGCTTCTTAGTTGTTCAAATAATTAAATTATATGGTGAGCGTTGCTTGTTGCCGCATCAGAAAGAGAGAGAAATGCACAACACTTGAATAATTTAATTGTCAAAACGTACTAATGTGAAATAAAGACTGAAATATAAAAAAAAATGCTGAAAGATTGTAAATTGGGCAAAAAATGTTAAGAATATCTTAGACACATCTGGGTTATCTTATTCTTGGGAAAACCAATATAGTATTAACTATAAATCATTTCCTGGAATTGTTAAACAAAGATTATTTGATATTTTCTTACAAGGATGGTCATCTTATTTAAATAGTAGCTGTAAACTGAGAACATATAAATTACTTAAAAATATGTTTGACTGTGAAAAATACTTGAAAGTTTTACCCTGTATTCTATTCATGCATCTTGCCAGACTACGCTTATCGTCTCACAATTTGAGAGTATAATATGATCAGCATACTTCGCAAAGGATTTACTATGAGCAAAGCAAAGATATTGTAATTTCTGTAATGAAAAAGATATTGAGGACGAATTCCATTTTTTTTTTAATTGTCCTGTATACTCGAAAATTAGAACCAAATCCATTAAATCTTATTACAGAGATAAACCATCTGTAAACAAATTTATTTATTTATTAAAACTGATAAAAAAAAACCTGTTATGTAATTGAACTTGGCCAAATATTTACGAGAAGCTTTTGCGCAAAGGATAAGCTTAGTTAATACCACTTAACAATCTCGAGCTATCATGCAATATGCCATGAAAAACCAATATGTTTCTTATCATTTATATGTACGTGCAGGTATACGTAAGATATATGTGTCTATATAAATACTCGAATATATTTCTTACATTTCCATACATGTTCATCTTCATTTAAATATTGGTAGAATATAGTTGTCGAATTAACATTGTGCACATAGTTGTTTTGACTTGATCTTTGTATTATATATTATATTATTCATATGTATGTAACTAGAAACTTTGTAAAGTTTACGTTACGGAATAAATAAATCTTGAATCTTTAATCTTTAGACCAGCAATACAAGAACGAGACTAATTCTATGTTGTATATATTTCATTCATGACTTTCTTGGAACCAGCACCTGTGTTTTTCTTGCTTGTATGACACACGTACTCGATTTGAATACAATTTGGTACAAATCTTCCTTGGGTGACCGCCTACCAAGAGTGTTCTAATTATTTCGATCCGTTGAAAAACATGGCAATCCGGGGGCGGGGCTTGTTGTATTTTTATGTGTATTGTAAAACTTCAAAAACCTTCTTGTCTACAAGTGTTTGCCCAATTTGAAAATAATTTGGCATAAAGTTTCCGTTGGTAACAAACCACCAATATTGATTGCTTATATGTATGTATAGTGAATACTGATTTGAAAATAATGTGTACCTTGCTCTTACAAGTTTGTTTAAATTATTCCGATCCTTTGAAAAACATGGCCACAGGCGGCTTCTATTCAACCAGGTGGGTGATTGATATAGGAGCAGTATGGTCCTCTTGTTTAAATATATATCATATCTTAAGCTTAAGCTAATATGGGCCGTCCCGCGATAAAACCAACAGTATGGACTCTGCGTAAAATATCGCCCGGATCAGCCTAGGCATGCTGCGCAGGCTTACCCGGATAGACACTGTTCGCCTCCTGTGGATTTTCTGTTCCAGGAATCATTACTCTATACCTCTATCCCCCTGAGACGGATTAGCCTCACTAGCTGAGCAATAGCCTCAATTTGTCTTTACATATTTCAGATTCGGCATGGGATGGTAAAGAGGAAAAGAATCAGGATAGTTTGGTAGCGGCTGCTGCAGAGGGTGAGTATGGAGCTAGTCTATCTGCACCCCAAACAATTAAAGAAATGGGTGCATGAATGTGGTGGCTGTGGGTTGGGAATGAAACAACGATGTTAAATAAGAAATAAAACTTCATGTCGAATCCTTTAGATTCAAGTGTCTTGTTCTTGTGAACGATTGAGATTTGGTATCCTGTCATATTATTTTTTTCAAATTAATATCGAAAATATAACATTTTTAACTCGTTCAGACCCAATGGCAATATTTATTTGTTTAGCAGACAATACATATTTAGGTGTGTTAGCTCGTGAAAACCTGACTCACTTGAAAACAGCATCGTTTGCTTTTTTGTTATCAAAATGGTCCAAATTAAATGAAGAATGCAGTCGTTCAAGTTTGAACATGGAGCAGTCTACTTGAGGAAATTCGCGCTGAGAGTTTTTTTTCTTTCTTACCGAAAAATCAGATGACGGCCTTAGCTGTATTACATAAAAGGATGTAAATATAGTGCCTTCTTTAAATCTATGCATGAGGAAAATGCAAAAAAAAGTATTTCCATCATAGTCAATCGAACTGCATATATATGAATGCTTGGTGTAAAAGTATGCCGCATTATAGCCATAAATCGCCGCCATCGAATAAAACAAAGTACGTTAATTATTTGACATATTCAGAATTATGTTTAACAACTATTGCGTTATTTTTATGTTCGCGGTTTTTTAAGCTTTCATTTTTGAAAATGCATTTATTTCACCATAAAAAATCAGTACAAATGTTGCTGCTTAATGTCCTTGAAATCACCAGAGACGACCTAGGAAATAAGATTAACATTTGAGCCGTCCCGCGAGAAAACCAACATTATGGACTCTGCGTAAAGTATCGACTCAGATCAGCCTGCGCAATCCGCGCAGGTTAATCCAGACCGACATATTCCGTTTCAGGGGGTTATACATGTAGAGTAATGATTCCTGAAATAGAAAATCCACAGGAGGCAAACCATGTCTGTCCGGATTAGCCTGCGCGGCATACTTAGGCTGATCCGGATGGAAACTTTACGCAGAGTCTATACAATGTTGGTTTTCTCTTGGGATGGCTCATTTTTCCAATGCCTCGTCAGCACGTTATGTCTGTCGGGTATATTCAGATTTACCTAACACGACGAGCACTCGGGCGAGTGCTAACTGAATGCGGTAATTTGATTGGTTGACTGACCAATTTTCTGCTATACATGTATGTTCATCTGAATACACCCAAGCATACGTCATTGATAAAAACAGAGTTGTCCAGAGAGGAAATAGGGACGGATTTAACTTCTGTCATTTTCAAATAGCGCGACATAGACATTTATTATTGGATATATATCTAGTCGATGTGTTTTACACATGCAATAAATAAGCAGTTGCGTAACTTGGTGAAAACCGAGAATACACACAGCTGAGGGAGGGGGTCCGGGCATATTGCGAAGGGAAAATTTGAAATCCTACATTGCATATGGTGAACTCAAGTGGTAATTTTGGTCATACCGAAAGCACAAACTAGCTATATAAACCAGGGGCGTAGCTCCCTTTAGGCATTGTAGGCACGTGCCTACACATTTGTTCTAAAAATGCCCCAAAATGCAGCTATGTACAGCGATACACATCTGCGTAATGTATCGACCAGATCAGCCTGCGCTGTCCGCTGTCTAAGGGGGGGGGGGGGGGAGGGGGGGGGGGGGGGGATAAATAGAGTAGGGATTCCTGAAACAGAAAATCCACAGGAGGCGAAAAGTGTCTATCCGGGTAGGCATGTGAGGCATGCTTAGGCTGATCCGGGTCGATACTTTAGAGTCCAAAATGTTGATTTTCTCACGAGACGGCCTAAACATTGATTATTGCCAAGCTACATGTAAACATGCAGATTTATTTACATTTTCGGACAAAATCAACCCTCACCACTCTCAGGCTTCAGTTTTGAGTGCATTTTTCTACCTCTCCTGATAAATTGTACGCATTGGCGTTCGTGTGTATGCCTGGGTATGCGCCTGATAGTGCGAAGAAAATGCTACGTGAATGCTGATAGAGATAGACATGTTGTTCGCAATTTTGAGATCGTAAAAACGGGTTATATTTTGAAGTCATCTAATCTATCAACTCGGGTGGTTTATAACAATATCTATCCAATGTTCTTCCTTACATATTTGTAATTTGTATTGAAAGTCTAGTTAGCTACTGGGGACAAATTGTACGCAGCTTGGTATTTTGCATTTGAGTACAGATTGCTCTATGCGAACGATTTTTAATCCCATCCCACATGTAGACAAATTCTAACGTCTCCGCATCAGACGACTTTTAATAATATTGTGGGAAAAGGAGCTCATGATAAACAATTTCTCCTTTTGTCACTTTGTTTTTAACTTTATTCAATACTTGTTCTTTCATTCATATAGAGTTACCATAGTTTTGAGTCTTTTGATTGAAATGTCGTCAAAGTCGTCTGCTGTAGATTTGTTGTATCTAGGAAAGGGTAAATAATGAAGATCTATGTACGTACTGCTCGCCAAATTGTAAATTATAAATGACAAATTCTACATGACGAGGGAAAATACAAATCATCATCATTAAGATTTGAATGTGAATGATACATACTACTATGTTCGTAACCTATTTACATATTAAAAGACGTTTGCAATTTTGTCACTACATGTATATGTGTTTATAAAAGGGAAAACACCAACAAAGCGCCAGTTTGAAATCTTAATGACCAACATATAGACGCATTTGCAACAGACGCCGTTTTTGAAAAAAATTCTGGCAAAATGAAAAACATGTTCTCCTTTAGCCACACTGTTTTCAACTATATTCAATACTTGAACTATTATATCAAATTATAGCTGGAGCAATTAGGGGCGTAGCTTTGCAATAATCAATGTTTAGGCCGTCTCGTGAGAAAATCAACAGTGTGGACTCTGCGTAAAGTATCGAACCGGATCAGCCTAAGCATGCCACACAGGCCTACCCGGATAGACTCTTTTCGCCTCCTGTGGATTTTCTGTTTCAGGAATAACTACTCTATACGTCTATCCTCCTAAGACGGAATGTGTCGACCGGATCAGTCTGCGCGGTGTCTATCGCCGCAGCTGCATTTTGGGGCATTTTGAGAAAAAATGTTTAGGCACGTGCCTACAGTGCCTAAAGGGAGCTACGCCCCTGGCAATCATATAATTCGTCCCAGAATATATACAGTTGCCATTGTTTTGCCTCCATGTTTCCACTGACGTTAACAGTGTAGATATTGATCAGACCAGGGGTCCAGATAAGAAGGGGTTTACAGCTCCCCCCCCCCCCCCCCCAACAATAAAATAACCTTCTTATTATCCGACCAAACCCTATGATGTGGGTACTCAGTGAGATGATTCTTTTGAGTACCTACAACATAGGGTTAGAGGGTCAAATACGGATTTTAGAATATGCAAAACGCCCCTTATCTAGAGCTCTGTCGGACTGTATCGGACTGTACGGATGCACAGAATGATCTGATCATCGATGAACATTTACTAATGTAACGTGCAGGGCCAAAGATGCAGAAGATCCCTTCAGTGAAAAGTATACTCAACCCTGAAGGGGTCCACTTGACTTTTATATATAGCCCTTAACTCCATCACTTCGAAACGGTGATGTAAATTTGCATATCAAATGCAACGTTTACCGAATGTTTTCGTTACACTAAATATAGAAGTTAGATTTAAGAATTTCATAGTCCCGTTTTTCGACTTCTGGTATTAGGATAAAATTCAGCATGCATGTATCAGACTCAAACCTAGGACGGATATATAGTATTGCTCCAGTGGAAACGGAGAGCATAAATGGGTTTAATCTAAGTCGTACTGATTGAAATAGTGATCCCGTCCCATTGTAACCATGTAGCACTGTCGTCAATCAATTCGACAGCTGAATTGACCTGATACACAATCTCATTTAAACAAGACATAAACTTCTCTTTTGTCTCAGTTAATTAAATGAGATCGCCTGAAATATTTGCATTTGATCACTTATGCAATAGAATTCATCCGAATGAGTAAAGTTTTACGTCACGAGGTGCGTCATTAATGACATCACATATATATCGGTTTCCCAATTCTAAAATGATAGTGTATTACAATTCACCAATACAATGGAATGGTATTTAGTGGTATGCTTACCTTTTCATATAAAAGGCAATGATACACATTACACTAAAAGAATTACTGGTTATTTTAGGTTATGATTTTTTATAACAAGGCAAACTATCGGACTCTTTCTTGTGTCCTGGCTGGTCTCCCCTACTTATGCATATTGATAAATGGTGGCGTATTCTTCCGCATACCAGATTTGACATCAGAAAGTAGTTCGCAAATTTATTTTCACGTTTCTTTGTTCATTTTCATCATCAATGCCAGAAATAACACAAGAAAGGCTTCCTTCCTTCATTTCAGAGCCGATTCCATCTTTTCGACTGTATATTGGCAACCTAAAGCCAAATACAAACGAAGAGACGCTTCGCACCCTTTTTGACGAACACGGAATCGAGGTCGGTAGCGTGTTGGTGAAGAGAACCTTTGCTTTCGTGGATTGTCCAGATCAGGCTGCTGCTGACAGTGCCATTGACAAACTAAACGGTACGAAACTGTTGAACCTTCAATAAGACACATGTGTCGAATTTTATGCATTTGAGATGAATAGTGTATTTTAATGTTTTCAGTCGAAGCCGGCGTCCGATGGAGATTCAAGATGGCTGAACACGTTAACTGCACGTGTTCATTAAGAAATAATTGTTTCCTGCCAATAAGCATGTTTCATTATACAAGAGTTAACGATGCCACGCTCATTTGGATAATTTAACTTCTTTGCAAATATATTCGTATGCAAACTCAATAGATTGAAGGCATAAGGACGTGAAAAATGAAGGGCAACAGCTGCATATTTGAATAAATTAGTGGTGATGGTTTAACCTTTCCAGAGATACGAGAATAAACACTGTATCTCGTTGTTCTTAGATCTACATAGATTATTGCAAATTGAAAACGTTAGGTTGTTTAAAAACAGCTGTCACACGTTGTAGGTTAATATATTATTATTAACATTGACATGTATTGATGAACGCGTTCATTGAATTTCAGGAAAATCTTTGTTATGATCATTTTCTTGTTTTATAGAAAATTGGACAATTAAGGATATTTGTTGATCCAATCATGCACATATTTGTTATTTGTATTGAAAGTTTACCTGGCCAGCAGTGGATCACATTGGAATTGGAAGAAATCATTTTCAAGTTTAACCCTTTTCCATTTGATGAATATGCATAATATGCAGCAGATGACTTTAGGAAACATTCTGGCAAAGGAATATATTGCTTATAATGAGCAATCTCTCATTTTGCATCAATGTTTTCTAAAGTTAGACTTTCATTTATCAAGATTTGCTATGTATTCCTTAAATTTTTAAAAGTAATTTCCTGGTGTTTTGTTAATGTTATAGATGTGAAAAGGGTTCATTAAAAAACATTCAGTTAAGTAAGGCAATTTTATGTCCAAATCATGCGCGATTCAATTAAATCTCGTACATTATCTGAATTCATGACCTACTTAAAAGCGAAAGTAGGAATTACAAATCATAAATAGCCATGTAGGATTGCTGTTATATTTGTACTAATCCATTAAAAGAGGTGTCCTAGGACTCCTAAAAAACAATTGAAATGTAGTGCCATGATCAGAGCATGTGAATACAGTTATAAAACTCCAAGGAAACTATTGGCAGTTTTGTTAAGCTTCATAAATTTTAAAAGCACTTGCCTGCTTATTGGCAATATTGCTATTATATTAGAATTGGCAATTTGACCTTTTATTTGAGAGAGGGGAGAGTGGATGATATTTTTGTGGTTGGGTTCGTAATTACAAAACAGGACATTGTATGAAGCATAATTTTGAACAGATTTTATATAATTGTTGAAAAAATACGTGAATTGCATGTTTTAATTGAGCATACAAAACCAGGGCCATTTGTAATAAAAAATATCTTATTGCCTGTTTCACCCTCAATGTTTTCAAGAGTCGTCTGCTACAGTGGAGTCCCAAGTTTGATCTATCAAGCTCAAAAGAAGGCTATATAAAAACTCTTAAATGAGCAATTTAACTAAGACTAATCATCATTGATAACACATCTATTGATTGGATCGTGTTAGAAATGACTTGATTTTGTTTTTAGGTATACAGTTTTCTGGATCAGAAAAGATGCAAGTCGAACCATCAGTTGGACGGCGCAGGTAATAATTTAAGTTTGCAGTTTGAAAGTAGACCTGCATTTAAACAGACGATTTATGAAAACATTGTAGAAAGGGGAGAAAGTGTTTTAATCTCTTTCCCACTTGTGAATGCATTTTGACACAGGTGTCTTTTGAAAACATTGTGGCAAAAAGAGAAAAGAGCAGTTGCTTATAATGCGTGATATCCCCATTTATAACCATTATTAAAAAAAAAATTACCTTTGGTCTATAAAGATCTTTCTGTCTAGATGTTTCAAAGTTGGCTGCTGCAGATTTATTGTATGTGAGAAAGTGTTAAAAAAAGTGTGCTTCTTTCCTTTTCAGTTCTTGTTTCCCCTGTCTGCAAGGCAGGGTTACATTTAACAGGTCACTTCCATATTGTCTATTTATTATGCTTTGATTTTGCTTGTTACTAATAATTGGAGAATAATTGTTTCTTTGGGTTGTCCACATTGTTACCATTTTCTTCAGATGTAAGTTTAATTGTAACTGAATTAATTCTTTCAAGTAAGATAAAATGCACTCAATTTTTTTCTTCACTTTATTAATTGCAGAAGAAGTAATAAGATTCAGATCAGGAATTTTCCCACTCACATTGGTGTTGAAGAAGTACAAGAACTTGTTAATTCATTTGGACTTGTTCAAAAATGTGAACTTGGTGAGTACAGTGATTCACATTGGAGATCCCTGAGTCAGGATTGATTGGCCTAAAGGCTTAAAATTTCTCCAGCCATTTTGTCCTCGGAAGAAAAACACCATAGGCCACATTTACAAATACATAATTCTAGAATGCATGGCTTAAATCTCACTTTTTAATATGGATATGTGTAGTCAATATATAACTCCGCTGAATTGTCCACATGAAATATATAATAAATTGACAAACTAATAAGACCCCAATGCAGATCAATAAAAGTCTTGTTTCTTCCCAAAGCCCTATACAGATCACCACACTTATCCCCCAAACCATCCATCTATAATAATTATTTACTTTTTTTTTTACAAATTCCAAATCTAAGCATAATTATTTTTGAGACTCAACTTGTTGTTAAAGACATAGACAATATAGGGCTGACTCAGCTGGGTTTTACACCAGGACCAAGAATTGAGGGTCCTATGGACACAACTTGGGTTTTTATTAGAGGTCATATGGGGGTCCCATCTGCATTATTATATGGGTTGTGTGCCTTTGTCTATATTGATAAACCCCGTTCATGCTTTTAAAAAGAACAAGGAAAGTCGAGACAAAATGTATTTTGGAAAATTAGTCTCAAAATCTTTGGAAGAAAGGAAACAAACTACAAAACCCAAAAAGAACCTTGGATACCAGGGTTGCAGGCTCTATATTCTTTTGGGTTCAGTTCATATTAACGTGCATAACAAATGCAGGAAATTGCATCCTGTAAATCCATGGCTGAGGATAATTAAGGAATCTGAGGTTTGATAAAAGAGAAATAGATTCCATCCGAACATTATATGGTTGGACTCCTCATTGTACCCCTGCAATCAAGGTGCAGGTCAATTATCCATTAACCCTTTCCCTCATAGGACAATTTTGCAGCAGACGACCTTGAACATATTTTGCCAAAACATAGAAAATCTCTATAATTGAATAGATAACCTATGACTAAAAGTGGAAAACATTGTGGCAAAAGGAGAAATTGCTTGTTTTGAATAATTTCTTCTTTGGTCACAAATGTTTTCAAAACTCCGTCTGCTGCAGAGGCGTCAGAAAGCGTCTATATGAGGGAAAGGGTTAAAATCAGCTCTTTTTAAGGTCATCTCAGTTGGATCTAATATGATGTCCTATGCTAACCTGTTTTATTGGAAGAAAAAAATGCATAATTTTTCAAGAACACATTAGTTTCAGCATATGCTTAATGTATGTGCGCGACATTTTGAAATGGATCTTTGTCACACTGTGTTATACTTTTCAGTATTGTTTCCTTATAAATTGGTATTCACAAGAAAAATGACCATAATATAAATGTTCTGCTTACATTTTCATATCAATCGTAAAGTAGATATTTCATATATATATATATATTTTAAATGGCTTTAAATTTAAATATCTACGACTGGACCACAGAGCCAGTAAATTAACTTGCTGAAAACCAAAAGAAGCATTATTCAACACAGAAGTAAGGCATATTCAGTTGAACCAATGTTTTATGCATGGTCTGGCCCAATATGTTATAATTATGCACTCGCAGACAATTAGAAAGAAATATGAATCGTGCTTCATGTACTTCTGACTAGTTTCCTTATATTTTTACTTTGTCCTTAAAGGAAATTATACTTCCCTTCTTGACGAGGTCTTTGAGAGGATATAGGGATCTGCCTGTATGTACGAGTCCCAAAGACGTGATCCCTCTAGCAACATTTTTATCCAATTGTTATGAATCCGTATACATATGTTCACAATTGGTCACCCACCAATGGGCTAACAGTCTATGTGGGAAAGCAGCGAGTTACTTGGAAAGACTTGTGTGGTGTACTGGTGTCAGAAAGCCAGGAACAACATCGGTAGGTGAACTATTTGCTCTGATTTGAAAAAATGTTGAAAACTTGGCAATCAATCGATCAACATATGTTCACAAGCATCACCTTTTATACAAGTTTGCCTTTCACCAACCTAGGTCACAATTATACATTACTTTATACATCTATACAAAACAATGTCATTACTCTAGCATTTTCATTTGTGGACAGAATTGCTTCATACATCATACACATGTTCAGTGTCAAAAGAGCTTCTTGGGCTGGTTTGCATTTTGTCCACCTAGGTCAAAGGTCAAGGTCAGTGTAAATATTATGTCTTTACTGAACAATGTCATTGTTTTAGAACTTATTTGCGGACAGAATTCCTTCGAACTTTCAACACAGGCTTAGGAGCTCTTTGAAAGGTTCACATTTTACCAACCTACGTCAAAAGGTCACGGTTGCCGTGACAATAATACATCGGTACAAAACAACGCAGCGAGAGGTTTTGTATTGTCTGCGATGCTCTTGTTTATACAATACTATTATACATCTATACAAAACAATGTCATTACTCCAGCATTTTCATTTGTGGACAGAATTCTTTCATACACATGTTTAGTGTCAAAAGAGCTTGGGCTGGTTTGCGTTTTGGCCAACTAGGTCAAAGGTCAATGTTACAATGTTAATAGTATGGCTTTACGAACCAATGTCATTGCTTTTTAACTTATTTGCTGACTGAATTCCTTCATACTTCCGACACAGGTTCAGTGTCAAGAACTGTTAGAAAGCTTCACATTTTACTAACCTAAGTGAAAGGTCACTGTTGCCGTGACAATAATACATCGGTACAAAACAACGCTGCGAGAGGTTTTGTATTGTCTGTGATGCTCTTGTTTAAAGTTATGTTGTCTTAAATTTTGTATTTTGAAAAATTATAAGTAGTGATCCCTTTATCTGCATAAGTTTGGCAAAGAAATAAGATGACATATCTGTCACTCTTAGATTTAGTTTCTCAATCTTTTCCTTCATACAGATGTTTTTTGATGCCTTAGCAGCAGACAACTTTTGAAGAGTGATAAAATGAGCAATTTCTATTTTTTCCACAATTATTCAACCCGATTCAATAATTATACTTTCATTTTAAGAGATTTTTCATATATATGCCTACATGTTTTCAAAGTTGTATGTGGGAAAGGGTTAATGGCAGATGACCTATGTCTTCCTTTAAACACTTTTTATTTGAAATTATAACCTTAATTTGATGCTTAAAAAAACACAAGTATGTTCTGCCAATTCTATTATCCCTTTCCCACTTACAACATGTCGGCAGCTGAACATTTTGAAAAAAGTGAAAATTCTCCATAAATTAAATAGAGTATTATTGAACAGAGTTGAAAACTTTGTGGCAAAAGAAGAAATTGCTCATTCTGCAGTAGATGCGTCTGTTGGTTGGAAAGTGTTGAAGGAGTAATGTCTGATTGTTTGCTATTTTCGTTTCAGTTGGTGCTGAAGGCTTGGTATACGTCACATTTGATACAGCTGATACTGCTCAACAGTAAGTAATTAACCCTTTCCCTCATACGGCAATTCTGCAGCAGACGACTTTGAACGTATTTTGTAAAAAAATAGAAAATCTCCATAATTGAATGGATAACCTATGACAAAAAGTAGAAAACATTGTGGCAAAAGGAGAAATTGCACGTTTTGTGCAATTTCTTCTTTTGTCACTATGTTTTCAAAAAGCTGTCTGCTGCAGAGGCGTCAGAAAGCATCTATATGAGGGAAAGGGTAAAACCCTTTTCCCACATGCAAGAAATCTGCAGCAGACGACTTAGAAACCATCCCTTGAAGGACATGGAAAATCTCTATAAAAGAAAGTGTATTTGTTGAAAAGAGCTTGAAACATTATTGTGGTGTAATGACTTACTACTTGATGAGCAAGTTTTCCTTTCAACGTAATGTTTTCAAAAGTCCTCTGCTGCCAATGATAAATGGTTAACTTAAGTTTTATCAAAATAATTTGTTCTTGTTCTTTGCATGACGTGAACAATTTGAGGACAACGTGAGTGTTATTCATAAGGACAAAACATTTAAAAAAAATAATGAGGCATTCTTTTTTTAGTATTAACTCGATAAATTAGAGCTAAGAAGTGGTGTCCTTAATGTTTGACTACATGTTTTATCAACTTGAATCATTTAAATACACTACTCAACATAGGGGATCATCCACACACACGCCTCTTTTGTAAAGAAATATATTGATTCTTCTTGTGACTTTTCGGTAGAATTATGTTTGTTGTGTACACAAGTTATGAATTTTGTCAAATCGAAAGTTTTTGGATAACCTGCTTTTGGCAAGGTGGCACAACAGGATCACTTCTGTCTTTTTTCTGCCCCTCTGTTCATACATTCGACTGCCTCAGTGGTGTAGTGGTAGAACTTCCACCTTTGGTGCAGGTTTGATCCCCAGTTGGGTCATACCAAATACTGAAAAAAATGGAAGTAATTGCGCTCAGGGCTGTGGGGTTAGCATTATGACCGACTCATTTGTGTCGGAGGAAAATGGACCAGTAGTAATGGTAAATTTACCCAGGAATTGCCGTGATACAACTGAAAAATTGTTGAAAGTGGGGTAAAATGCCATACAAACATTCATTAATTCTCTAGCCAATATATTTGCAGGCCACATGTATACTGCTTCAAATATTCTAGTGTAGATTTCCAAGGCGATATGGTTAACTATTGTTGTTTTGAAATTTCAGAGCTGTAAATAGACTAAACGGTATTGACTTTCAAGGATCAGCAATAACAGTAAGTTCAAGAATCAATGTTTTCTTTCACTTGTCTTTTAGATTTATTGGGCAAGCATTTTACTTGCTTAATTTTTTAACTGGTTGCACAGATTCAATCTGCAGTATTTTAGTAAGCGTTTTTGCGCAATTTAGTCCTTACCCGGTAGACGCTTTCTCATGCCTCTTAATGAAGCAGATTACTTATGAAAACATTGTGGCAAAAGGATTTATTGCTTGTAATGAACACTAGCTTCTTTTTGTCAGTGTATTGTCTTTCAATAATTGTTCTTTCATTTATAGTTTCCATATTTTTTTCAAAGTCATCTGTTGCAGATTGGTTGTATGTAAGAAAGGGTTAAATTGGTAAGCTGATGTTTTTGCAATATCGTATATAAGATCAATAGGTCAAATATTAACATGTATTGTTGTTGCCTTGTGTATATAGCATATTAGGTTTGTTATACTTACTTGCTGAACCCGGGTTCGATCCCCAGTCGCAGCACTACAGTCATAATTGAGTGCCCTTGGACAAGGCACATTTTCTAGCCTAATACTGGTTTGTTTACCCAGGGATCATGAATAAGTGAACTGTCGCCTTGATATAACTGAAATAATGTTGAAAGCGGCGTAAAACCCCAATAAATAAATAAATAAATACTTGCTGAAACTATCTTCTCAATTCTAGCTTGTAGATATGATGACATTTTGTCTATCTAGACTCTGAATAATTGATGAAAAAACATGCTTCACATTGCCATAGTGGACAAAGTGGCAGCAAATAACTTGGTAGTCATAGACACAAAAGTGTTGAACATCTATATAAATCAAAGTATTATTGTTCAGAGTTGAAAACAATGTGGCAAAAATAGAACTTGCTCATAACAAGCAATTTCTCATTTGTCACTGTGTTCAAAAGCGGACAGCTGCAAACACCTCTGCAAGAGGGAAAGGGTTAGTTCCATAAAATAACCCCTTGTCTGTACATGTGGACTTTTACAATATTGAAAGAGATTTTGTTTGACAATTGTTTGGATTGAATCTAAAATATAGTGTGAAACCGAGACTTTTCAGTCCAGGAAATGGTTTCCATCTAGCAGTTAGGTCACCATTTTCAGAAGACTAGATAAGGAGAGTAAACATGTCATTTCCCCACAATATCTCTTTTTAGCATTGTGATCACATTTTGTCCGGCGTCCGTCTGTCGTGCGTCGTCAACATTTCAGCTTGTTAACACTCTACAGGCTACATTTTGCATCCAATCTTCATGAAGGTGTATCAGAACATTCATCTCAATCAAATCTTGGACAAGTTCGAAACTGGGCCATATGAGGTCAAAAACAAGGTCACTAGGTCAAATTGAAGGGAAATCTTGTTAACACTCTGGAGGCCACATTTTCAACTTGAGCATGTTGAAACTTTATCAGAATGTTTGTCTTGATGATATGTAGGTCAAGTTCGAACATGGATCATGTTGGGTCAAAATGTAGGTCACTAGGTCAAATTAAAGGAAAATCTTGTTAACACTCTAGAGGCTGCAATTTTTGTTTCAGCAGTTTGAAATTATGTCAGAATGTTTGTCTTAAAAATATCTAGGTCAAGTTCGAATATGGGTCATATTGGGTCAGATTGAAGGGAAATCTTGTTTACACTGTAGAAGCCGCATTTGGTCAGAATGTTTGTCTAAATGATATCTAGGCCAAGTTTGAATATGGGTCATGCCGGGTTAAAAACTAGGTCACTAGGCCAAATTGAAGGGTAATGTTGTTAACACTCTTGATACTGCATTTTTAACTTGAGCATGATGAAAATTTATCAGAATGTTTTTCTTGATATGTAAGTTAAGTTTGATCATGGGTCATGTTGGGTCAGAAACTAGGTCACTAGGTCAAATTGAAGGAAAATCTTGTTAACACTGTAGAGGACGCGTTTTTTGCTTTAGAAGTTTGTCAGAATGTTTGTCTTGAAGATATCTAGGTCAAGTTCAAATATAGGTCATATTGGGTCAGAAACTAGGTCACTAGGCCAAATTGAAGGAACATCTTGTTAACTCTGTAGAAGAAGCATTTTTTGCAACATCTTGACATTTAATGAGAATGTTTATCTAAATGATATCTAAGCCAAGTTCGAATATGGGTCATGTAGGGTCAAAAACTAGGTCACTAGGCCAAATTGAAGGAAAATCTTGTTAACACTTTGGATGCCGTATTTTTTGCTTCAGCAGCTTGAAATTTGGTAATAAAGGTAAATATTGTTCAAAATCTGGAGGGCGTATTTTTACCTTGAGCAAGTTGAAATTTGTCAGAATGTTGTCTTGATGATATCTAGTCCATGTTGGAATATGGGTCATATCAGGTAAAAAAGATATAGATCACTAGGCCAAATGAATGAAAATCTTGTTAACACTGTGGAGGTTGCATTCAGAATAATTGTCTTGATGTGTTTTGCATTGCAGTACATTGTATAATTAAGGTGAGCGATCCAGGGCCATCATGGCCCTCTTGTTATCTCAAAGGAGTTGTCTCACTGGGACGATTCTTTTGAGTATCCACAACATAGGGTTAGAGGATCAAATATATATTTCGGAACATGAGATATGCCCCTTATCTAGAGCTCTGCATTATGTAAGTTTGAAATGCAGGTTATTTCTTCAGGTTGACTTCGCGTCGAGTAAAACGAGGAAGAAGTTGACCAACATTGCTGGTGATAGCCCTCCAAATATGAATCATCCACCCATGCATCAACATCAACATCAACAGCATCATCATCATCAACATCAACATCAACAGCATCATCAACAGCATCATCAACAGCATCATCAACAGGGTCATGGTCATGGTGGACCTGGGGGTAATGCCAAGGCACCTGAATTGCCTCTTAGGTGAGTGAAATAAAAAGCCATGATGAGGAGCTGCAACATTGTCTGTTTCTTGCGATTTCTTCTTACATTAGCTCAACTATTCGAAGAATATGAGAGCTATTACAGTCGCTTGTGCGTCGGCATTGCAACTTTGGTTAAAGTTTTGCATGCAAGGCTTTTTCTCACAAACCACATATGCTATTGCTTTGAAACTTTAAACACTTATTAAAATTGTTATATTTTATACTTATTCTAATTAATCCAAAATACGTCGATATATATGTAACGGAATGTTGTAGAAGGTTGTACAAGTCTTGTTTTTCATTATTTCATAGGAAATAAGCAGTTAAAAAAACGTCCGCTCCGTGTTTTCCCGTTTAAAAATACCGTGGAATTTCCTCTTGCTCATTTGAATTTGTGTATTCAATTCGGCATTCTCTATTACTATCGACTCATTACATTCAATTATGCGTGAGTGTAAGGAACGACAACTCTGCGAAGGAGATTGTCAATTCGGTTGTAGTGATCACGTGATAAATATACAGCGATATTTTTAGATTTACTGGGTTACTAACCCAGTAGATTTTACAATGCAAAATAACGAAAAATCTCCGCAATATTAATAGTGTGCATATATTGTAGTACATCAGTCAGCAAATCTCAATGCCTTACATGCAAAAACATCAAGGTAATAGCAATTTTTAACAATTTTCTTTTCTTTTCGCTTTTTTCTCATATGGGATTCAGTTCCTTTAAGTCCCAAAACTTACATCAGGTTTTGACACAATTATGCCCCTTTTTAGACTTAGAAATTTTGGTAAAAGTTTTACATGCAAGGCTTTTTCTCAAAAACCACAGATGCTATTGCTTTGAAACTTCACACACTTATTGGACATAATCAAATAACCTTGCAGGACAAGTCCCAAAACTCTAAAAATGTTAAAGTTTTACATACAAGATACATATCTCAGTAACCACTTATGATATTGACTTAAAACTTCAGGGGTGTCAGAAAGTAAAGTTACATAACTCTTGAATATATTTAGAACAAATTATGGCCCTTGTTTGACTTTGAAAATGTTGTTAAAGTTTGCATGCAAGGTTTTTTCTCACAAGCCACGGATGCTATTACTTTGAAACTTCACATACTTATGGGACATCATTAAATGACCTTTCAGGATAAGTCGCAAAACTCTACATCAGATATTAACACAATTATGTCCGTCTTAGGACTAAGAGAAATTTTGGTTAGTTTTTCATGCGAGATACTATCATGGACATATCTCAGTAACCACTAATGATAATGACTTGAAACTTCATTCATATCTTCAGGGGTGTCAGACAGTCAAGTTGGATAACTCTTGTATGAATTCAGTACAAATTATGGCCCTTGTTTGACTGACAATTTGGTAAAAGTTTGGCATGCAAAGTACTATCATGCACATATCTCCTTAACCACTGTTTACTATAGAATCAAATGGCAAATAGTCAAGCATGCTGTCTTATGGACACTCAGTAACAGGTCTGGTTTTCTGTAGTTGTTACTTGAGCAGATGATTCTTATGAATACCCGTCGCTCCATTCTACAAAAGCAAAATTGCATCTACAGCTGACAACTTCTGAAAACACTTGCAAGATGAGAAATGTCTTGGGTTGAGATCAAGTGATGCCTTTCCTATTGGATTGTAAAATTATCTCATTAGTAAGACATACCGCGTCAATGGTGTAGTCGTAGAGCATCTGCCTCAGGTGCAGGAGGTCATGGGTCGATCCCTGGCTGGGTCATATCAAGGATTTAAAAAATGGTAATAATGGCTGCCCTCTGTGCTCAGGGTTTCCAGGTTAGCATTACCACTGGCTGACTAATGTTGGGGATAAATGGAGTACTGGTATCATGGAAATGTCCAGATATAACAATTATCAATATCAAACAATTATTCAATCTTTAGTAAGTCATGGATGGTATATGGAGAGTATACCATGCTCATGTCTTTATTTACACATTTTGAGCAGAGGTGGGTTTGATTTATAAAACCTTTTAAACTTTTTCTCACATACAACAAATCGGCAGCAGACGACTTTTATAAGATCTTGACAAAATTATGAAAAATCCCTATAAATGAAGGTCTAATTACTGAAAAAAGTTTAAAGGAGAAATTGCTAGCTTTTGTCAATTTTTACTTAAGATACAAGGTTTTAAAGTCATATACTGCAGAGACCTCAGAAAGCGTCTATATGTGGGAAAGTGTATTTTGCTTTATGGAAGGAAAGACGAAAATGAGTTGTAATATGTTCAGTTGCATTTAAATGTATTTCTTAACACTTTTTTGTCCTATACAGAAACATTCTGAAGCATGCAGAATACAACTTCTGATTGGATTGTGGCAAAGGAAGAAGTGCTCACGATCAGCAATTTTTCCTTTTGCCACAATGATTTCAACTTTATGCAATGATTATACTTTCAAATAGAGATATGGACATTTTCCATTTGTTTTCTTAGATGCAGATTTTTTGTATGATGAAAAGGGTTTAACTATTTGTCTATTATGTACAATTATTTAATAATGTAGATTTGTTTTAACTGTTGCGATTGAGTGAAGGCTGTTGCAGATTCGATCCCCGTCTGATATACCAAGTCTTTAAAATTGGTAGTAATTGATCGATTATCTTGTGTCAGGATAATTGGACCACTATTACCGTTAACTTATACAGGAAACACTGTGATATAACTGGAAAAATGTTGAAACTTTTGTGACTTGGATGATTTTTATTGTTTTACAGAATGATAGTTGGAAGTGAGTTTATTGGTGCCATCATTGGTAGAGCTGGTCAGACCATCCATAATATAACCACACAGAGTAGAGCAAGGTGAGTGGCTGATTTCTATACTGAAAGACAGACCTAGAAAACACATTAATGGGACTAAACCGATAATGCCCGATGACTAAGTTGGTTTTAGAACGTTTAATGATGACTTTTCAAACTAGAGTCTCTGAATTTTGATGACACTATTTGATACTGATGAATTTCATAGATTCAAACCTTTCAAGGGTAGGGTAGTCTTTTTTAACTGAAATTACTGACAATTCGGATAATGCCAGATAACATCACTTAACAAATGCAGTTGAATATTCAGTAGTAATGCAATAAAACTTGATGATGATGACTTTTCAAACTAGAGTCTCTGAATTTTGATGACACTATTTGATACTGATGAATTTCATAGATTCTAACCTTACAATGGTAGACCTTTTTCACTGGAATTTCTGACAGTTTAGATAATTCCAGATGACTAAATAAGTTTTATAACTTGTAAGTTATCTCTTAACAAATGCAGTTGAATATTCAGTAGTAAACTAATGCAATGAAACTTTTAATGATGACTTTTCAAACTAGAGTCTCTGAATTTTGATGACACTATTTGATACTGATGAATTTCATAGTTTCTAACCTTACAAGGGTAGACATTTTTACTGGAATTAATGACAATTTAGATAATTCCAGATGACGTAAGTTGGTTTTATAACTTGTGTAAGTTATCACTTAACAAATGCATTTGACTATTCAGTAGTAATGCAATGCAACTTTTAATGATGACTTTTCAAACTAGAGTCTCTGAATTTTGATGACACTATTTGATACTGATGAATTTCATAGATTCAAACCTTTCAAGGGTTGACATTTTTTACTCGAATTAATGACAATTTAGATAATTCCAGATGTCTAAATTAGTTTTATAACTTGTAAGTTATCTCTGAACAAATGCAGTTGAATATTTAGTAGTATTGCAACAAAACTTTTAATGCTGACTTTTCAAACTAGAGTCTCTGAATTTTGATGACACTATTTGATACTGATGAATTTCATAGATTCTAACTTACAACGGTAGACATTTTTACTGGAATTAATGACAATTTAGTTCCAGATGACTAAATTAGTTTTATAACTTCCAAGTTATCTCTGAACAAATGCCAGTTGAATATTCAGTAGTAATGCAAAACCTTTCAAACTAGAGTCTCTGAATTTTGATGACACTCTTTGATACTAATGAATTTCATATATACTAACCTTACAAGTGGAGACCTTTTTAACTGAAATTAATGACAATTTAGATAATTCCAGATGACTACATTAGTTTTATGACTTCTAATCTATCTCTGAACAAATGCAGTTGAACTTTTAATGATGACTTTTCAAACTAGAGTCTCTGAATTTTGATGACACTATTTGATACTGATGAATTTCATAGTTTCTAACCTTACAAGGGTAGACATTTTTACTGGAATTAATGACCATTTAGATAATTCCAGATGACTAAGTTGGTTTTATAACTTGTGTAAGTTATCACTTAACAAATGCATTTGACTATTCAGTAGTAATGCAATGCAACTTTTAATGATGACCTTTCAAACTAGAGTCTCTGAATTTTGATGATACTGATGAATTTCATAGATTCAAACCTTTCAAGGGTTGACATTTTTTTATGGAATTAATGACAATTTAGATAATTCCAGATGACTAAATTAGTTTTATAACTTGTAAGTCATCTCTGAACAAATGCAGTTGAATATTTAGTAGTATTGCAACAAAACTTTTAATGATGACTTTTCAAACTAGAGTCTCTGAATTTTGATGACACTATTTGATACTGATGAATTTCATAGATTCTAACTTACAACGGTAGACATTTTTACTGGAATTAATGACAATTTAGTTCCAGATGACTAAATTAGTTTTATAACTTCCAAGTTATCTCTGAACAAATGCCAGTTGAATATTCAGTAGTAATGCAAAACCTTTCAAACTAGAGTCTCTGAATTTTGATGACACTCTTTGATACTAATGAATTTCATATATACTAACCTTACAAGTGGAGACCTTTTTAACTGAAATTAATGACAATTTAGATAATTCCAGATGACTACATTAGTTTTATGACTTCTAATCTATCTCTGAACAAATGCAGTTGAACTTTTAATGATGACTTTTCAAACTAGAGTCTCTGAATTTTGATGACACTATTTGATACTGATGAATTTCATAGTTTCTAACCTTACAAGGGTAGACATTTTTACTGGAATTAATGACCATTTAGATAATTCCAGATGACTAAGTTGGTTTTATAACTTGTGTAAGTTATCACTTAACAAATGCATTTGACTATTCAGTAGTAATGCAATGCAACTTTTAATGATGACTTTTCAAACTAGAGTCTCTGAATTTTGATGATACCGATGAATTTCATAGATTCAAACCTTTCAAGGGTTGACATTTTTTTATGGAATTAATGACAATTTAGATAATTCCAGATGACTAAATTAGTTTTATAACTTGTAAGTCATCTCTGAACAAATGCAGTTGAATATTTAGTAGTATTGCAACGAAACTTTTAATGATGACTTTTCAAACTAGAGTCTCTGAATTTTGATGACACTATTTGATACTGATAAATTTCATAGATTCTAACTTACAACGGTAGACATTTTTACTGGAATTAATGACAATTTAGTTCCAGATGACTAAATTAGTTTTATAACTTCCAAGTTATCTCTGAACAAATGCCAGTTGAATATTCAGTAGTAATGCAAAACCTTTCAAACTAGAGTCTCTGAATTTTGATGACACTCTTTGATACTAATGATTTTCATAGATTCTAACCTTACAAGTGGAGACCTTTTTAACTGAAATTAATGACAATTTAGATAATTCCAGATGACTAAATTAGTTTTATAACTTCTAATCTATCTCTGAACAAATGCAGTTGAACTTTTAATGATGACTTTTCAAACTAAAGTCTCTGAATGTTGATGACACTATTTGATACTGATGAATTTCATAGTTTCTAACCTTACAAGTGGAGACCTTTTTAACTGAAATTAATGACAATTTAGATAATTCCAGATGACTAAATTAGTTTTATAACTTCTAATCTATCTCTGAACAAATGCAGTTGAACTTTTAATGATGACTTTTCAAACTAGAGTCTCTGAATTTTGATGACACTATTTGATACTGATGAATTTCATAGTTTCTAACCTTACAAGGGTAGACATTTTTACTGGAATTAATGACAATTTAGATAATTCCAGATGACTAAGTTGGTTTTATAACTTGTGTAAGTTATCACTTAACAAATGCATTTGACTATTCAGTAGTAATGCAATGCAACTTTAAATGATGACTTTTCAAACTAGAGTCTCTGAATTTTGATGACACTATTTGATACTGATGAATTTCATAGATTCAAACCTTTCAAGGGTTGACATTTTTTTATGGAATTAATGACAATTTAGATAAATCCAGATGACTAAATTAGTTTTATAACTTGTAAGTTATCTCTGAACAAATGTAATTGAATATTTAGTAGTATTGCAACAAAACTTTTAATGATGACTTTTCAAACTAGAGTCTCTGAATTTTGATGACACTATTTGATACTGATGAATTTCATAGATTCTAACTTACAACGGTAGACATCTTTACTGGAATTAATGACAATTTAGTTCCAGATGACAAAATTAGTTTTATAACTTCCAAGTTATCTCTGAACAAATGCAGTTGAATATTCAGTAGTAATGCAAAACCTTTCAAACAAGAGTCTCTGAATGTTGATGACACTCTTTGATACTAATGAATTTCATAGATTCTAACCTTACAAGTGGAGACCTTTTTAACTGGAATTAATGACAATTTAGATAAATCCAGATGACTAAATTAGTTTTATAACTTCTAATCTATCTCTGAACAAATGCAGTTGAACTTTTAATGATGACTTTTCAAACTAGAGTCTCTGAATTTTGATGACACTATTTGATACTGATGAATTTCATAGTTTCTAACCTTACAAGGGTAGACATTTTTACTGGAATTAATGACAATTTAGATAATTCCAGATGACTAAGTTGGTTTTATAACTTGTGTAAGTTATCACTTAACAAATGCATTTGACTATTCAGTAGTAATGCAATGCAACTTTAAATGATGAATTTTCAAACTAGAGTCTCTGAATTTTGATGACAATATTTGATACTGATGAATTTCATAGATTCAAACCTTTCAAGGGTTGACATTTTTTTATGGAATTAATGACAATTTAGATAAATCCAGATGACTAAATTAGTTTTATAACTTGTAAGTTATCTCTGAACAAATGTAATTGAATATTTAGTAGTATTGCAACGAAACTTTTAATGATGACTTTTCAAACTAGAGTCTCTGAATTTTGATGACACTATTTGATACTGATGAATTTCATAGATTCTAACTTACAACGGTAGACATCTTTACTGGAATTAATGACAATTTAGTTCCAGATGACTAAATTAGTTTTATAACTTCCAAGTTATCTCTGAATAAATGCAGTTGAATATTCAGTAGTAATGCAAAACCTTTCAAACAAGAGTCTCTGAATGTTGATGACACTCTTTGATACTAATGAATTTCATAGATTCTAACCTTACAAGTGGAGACCTTTTTAACTGGAATTAATGACAATTTAGATAAATCCAGATGACTAAATTAGTTTTATAACTTCTAATTTATCTCTGAACAAATGCAGTTGAACTTTTAATGATGACTTTTCAAACTAAAGTCTCTGAATTTTGATGACACTATTTGATACTGATGAATTTCATAGTTTCTAACCTTACAAGGGTAGACATTTTTACTGGAATTAATGACAATTTAGATAATTCCAGATGACGTAAGTTGGTTTTATAACTTGTGTAAGTTATCACTTAACAAATGCATTTGACTATTCAGTAGTAATGCAATGCAACTGTTAATGATGACTTTTCAAACTAGAGTCTCTGAATTTTGATGACACTATTTGATACTGATGAATTTCATAGATTCTAACTTACAACGGTAGACATTTTTACTGGAATTAATGACAATTTAGTTCCAGATGACTAAATTAGTTTTATAACTTCTAATCTATCTCTGAACAAATGCATTTGACTATTCAGTAGTAATGCAATGCAACTTTTAATGATGACTTTTCAAACTAGAGTCTCTGAATTTTGATGACACTATTTGATACTGATGAATTTCATAGATTCAAACCTTTCAAGGGTTGACATTTTTTTATGGAATTAATGACAATTTAGATTATTCCAGATGACTAAATTAGTTTTATAACTTGTAAGTCATCTCTGAACAAATGCAGTTGAATATTTAGTAGTATTGCAACGAAACTTTTAATGATGACTTTTCAAACTAGAGTCTCTGAATTTTGATGACACTATTTGATACTGATGAATTTCATAGATTCAAACCTTTCAAGGGTTGACATTTTTTTATGGAATTAATGACAATTTAGATAAATCCAGATGACTAAATTGGTTTTATAACTTGTAAGTTATCTCTGAACAAATGTAATTGAATATTTAGTAGTATTGCAACGAAACTTTTAATGATGACTTTTCAAACTAGAGTCTCTGAATTTTGATGACACTATTTGATACTGATGAATTTCATAGATTCTAACTTACAACGGTAGACATTTTTACTGGAATTAATGACAATTTAGTTCCAGGTGACTAAATTAGTTTTATAACTTCTAATCTATCTCTGAACAAATGCAGTTGAACTTTTAATGATGACCTTTCAAACTAGAGTCTCTGAATTTTGATGACACTCTTTGATACTAATGAATTTCATATATACTAACCTTACAAGTGGAGACCTTTTTAACTGAAATTAATGACAATTTAGATAATTCCAGATGACTAAATTAGTTTTATAACTTCTAATCTATCTCTGAACAAATGCAGTTGAACTTTTAATGATGACTTTTCAAACTAGAGTCTCTGAATTTTGATGACACTATTTGATACTGATGAATTTCATAGTTTCTAACCTTACAAGGGTAGACATTTTTACTGGAATTAATGACAATTTAGATAATTCCAGATGACTAAGTTGGTTTTATAACTTGTGTAAGTTATCACTTAACAAATGCATTTGACTATTCAGTAGTAATGCAATGCAACTTTTAATGATGACTTTTCAAACTAGAGTCTCTGAATTTTGATGACACTATTTGATACTGATGAATTTCATAGATTCAAACCTTTCAAGGGTTGACATTTTTTTATGGAATTAATGACAATTTAGATTATTCCAGATGACTAAATTAGTTTTATAACTTGTAAGTCATCTCTGAACAAATGCAGTTGAATATTTAGTAGTATTGCAACGAAACTTTTAATGATGACTTTTCAAACTAGAGTCTCTGAATTTTGATGACACTATTTGATACTGATGAATTTCATAGATTCTAACTTACAACGGTAGACGTTTTTACTGGAATTAATGACAATTTAGTTCCAGATGACTAAATTAGTTTTATAACTTCCAAGTTATCTCTGAACAAATGCCAGTTGAATATTCAGTAGTAATGTAAAACCTTTCAAACTAGAGTCTCTGAATTTTGATGACACTCTTTTGATACTAATGAATTTCATAGATTCTAACCTTACAAGTGGAGACCTTTTTAACTGAAATTAATGACAATTTAGATAATTCCAGATGACTAAATTAGTTTTATAACTTCTAATCTATCTCTGAACAAATGCAGTTGAACTTTTAATGATCACTTTTCAAACTAGAGTCTCTGAATTTTGATGACACTATTTGATACTGATGAATTTCATAGTTGAGCCATAATATGGTGTCCGGATTTTGAGTTACATCACAAACACTGTGGTGTCCTCTTTTGTAATATTTGACTTTTGTCAAATTAAATGCTATATATATGTTTAGAACAATATCTAAAGCTGTTAAATTCTAAATGACAAAATAGATTTTATCTTTAAATAAAGAGAAATGTGGGTTTTAAATTGTATTGTTAGTAACACAGGACACCATATAATAAATCAATTTTATGAAGATTATGCCTAGTTAAATTTGTTTAGATCTAATTTACATTTTCACCATCTTTATTTGGAATTATTTCAATAAATAAATGGTTTATTTAGTGAAATAATTAATAGTATACAACTAGATAAAGAATGGTGTAACAGGACACAACATGATGTAACAGGACACAAACTGGTGTGTAACAGGACACAAAATGATGTAACTGGACACTTATTCAATTGTATTGTTAGTAACACAGGACACCATGAAATAAATCAATTTTATGAAGATTTTGCCTAGTTGAATTTGTTTAGATCTAATTTACATTTTCACCATCTTTATTTGGAATTATTTCAATAAATAAATGGTTTATTTAGTGAAATAATTAATAGTATACAACTAGACAAAGAATGGTGTAACAGGACACAAACTGTTGTGTAACAGGACACAAAATGATGTAACTGGACACTAATTGTGCACTTCATATAAGTGTGTAACAGGACACCTTAGAAAAAAATAAACAAATCATATAATAGCATAAACATTTTCAGTATAAATAATTCTCCAGTTAAATTAAAATATACTAATCATGCAAATATGTATTTATTACGTAAGCAAAGTGCTTATGGAGGTAGAATATGCTTTCCAGGACAGTCAACGTTACAAGGCAAAAGAGACAAAATTCGCGATTTTTTTTCCCCAGTCAAAAATAATAACAAGTTCTTCGTAGTGAATTAAATAGGTTCGCAAACATCTCTGGACAATTTAAATAACGAAATAGGAAGTTACTACGCATTGCGATACATTATAAGCAACCATTGATGATCGCAATTGGCTTGGTGGCGGCGTAACAAAATTTCAGAAGTCTGACTGTCATTTTCGAGCCGCCATTTTAAAACACTCTTGTCGTAAAACGTCTCTAACTGTCGTAAATTGTTGCGATGTTTAATGTCGTAAATAGAACAGCCAAAATTTAGTTTCCTCCTAGGTGATCGACGAAGCATTTATTAATTATAACAAAATAATAGGGCGTAACAAAAAAAGACACCATTTTGATAAACATATTTTGACTCCCTGTCAAATAAAAGATATCTGTCCCAGAACAACATGTTTACGACATTAACAGAGAATGTAAGTCATCACGTGATTTGAATGCAATGAAAATATGGTTATCGGTACAGGTTTCGAGTTTTGATGCTATTTAGACGTGATGTAACTTGGTGGACACATTCGTTACGCCAATGTCTAGGATTTTATATTCAAATCAAAATCATATTTACGTCGCTCTATTAAATCTTAAAGTTATATTTACAAGTAATTTGTTAATTTATTATTTCACACATATTAGTTTCCAAACTTTAAATATAAAGAAAAACAGTTTGTTTTGGTTTTCAAAAAGTCCTCCCATGCCTTTGTCGGGAAGGACACGGCGAAAATGCTCAAGAAAAGTATTAATTAAAGGAGTTTATCAGTTCTTTCAGAAATCAATAGCATATTATTTTATAGATTTAGTAGTTTCTAACAGTTTGTGACATGCTGTTAAACTATAAAACACATAGTTCTTCAAATAAAGGAGAATAAATAATGACTCTGTGATGTAACACAAAATCCCGGACACCATATTATGGCTCAGTTTCTAACCTTACAAGGGTAGACATTTTTACTGGAATTAATGACAATTTAGATAATTCCAGATGACTAAGTTGGTTTTATAACTTGTGTAAGTTATCACTTAAAAACTTTTAATGATGACTTTGCAAACTAGAGTCTCTGAATTATGATGACACTATTTGATACTGATGAATTTCATAGATTAAAACATTTCAAGGGTAGACATATTTTTGTGTCACCTGCATAGCATGGTAGGCACTTAGGGATTACTTTTTTTTTTGTCCGTCCGTCTGTCCGTCGCACGTTTTAGTCACGTTTTCAAATAACAACTTTTTTTCTACTCAAAGGATTGGATTGAAACTTCTGACAAATGATTATATCAATCTTTTGTGATGGGTGCACAAAAGGGGGATAATCCAAATATTTTTATATCAAGAGTTATTGCCCCCTTTCTGTCAAAAACTAAAATTTTCTGACCTGTCAGGTGACACACGTGCTCCGGGGAGCACTCCATTCTAGTTACTGGAATTAATGACAATTGGGATAATACCAGATAATATCACTTAACCCTTTCCCTCATATAGACGCTTTCTGACGCCTCTTCAGCAGACGGATTTTTGAAAACATAGTGACAAAAGAAGAAATTGCACAAAACGTGCAATTTCTCCTTTTGCCACAATGTTTTCCACTTTTTGTCATAGGTTTCCATTCAATTATGGAGATTTTCTATGTTTTGACAAAATACGTTTTGTGCAATTTCTTTTTTTGTCGCTATGTTTTCAAAAAGCCTCTGCATCAGAAAGCGTCTATATGAGGGAAGGGTTAAGAGTTGCCTGAAAGTGGGCAAGGCTTCGTTGAGCTAAGCAATGGGAAAAAACCTTCAGAAGTCTGAAAATTAATAAATAAAAGTTGTAATAAGGATTTCATGCTCGTCAAGTCTTCTTTTTGTAGTAATTACTTTGGTACTTCATAGATGCTTGTACAATGAAATTGTGAAATTAAAATGTTTGATCACACTCAGTGGGGGCAGAGGTTGACATTGGGTATTTCTTGGTTTTAAATGCTCAAAAATTGTTTGTCCAACAAGTTCTCTATTAGCAAATAGTTATGTTTAAATCTTTCTTGAGATTTTGAATTCATCTTTTCTTTTGTGAGAAAGCTATTGCATAACAAGAACTGTTTTGGTCAGATCTATTATAGGTACAAGATGCAATGGGTATTGAATGATGTCATTTTAAACTAGAGTCTCTGATATTTGATGACTAAATAATGGTCTGATGAATTGCATTTCAATCAAATAGTGTATACGTTTTTGGATAGTTATGTAATGGTTGCCTTCCTTGGGTTCATTATTGAGGGGTTAGCTTTACAATTGACTGGCTGGTGTCCGGTTTAATGTACCAGTAGTACTGGTAACTTATCCAGGAAACGACATGATATTGAATTCTATTATAAAAGCGGTGCAAATAATCAATCAATTTACATAGGTTATGCTCCTGACCTGTTGCATGTTGAATTTGTAAAAAGGTCAGTTTAGATTGATAGTGTTCTGTTGGGGCTATGGAATATTATAATGTTAAATATACAAATATTTATAATTATCATTGATGAAAATTCCCCGGTATGAATCGGGTAGGAAAAAGAGCCACGTGATTTTGTGAGAAAGCTACTGCATAACAATAACTTTCATGGCTGGATCTATTTGAGATGCAATGGATATTCATTGATGACATTTTCAAACTAGACTCTGATATTTGATGACAACAAATTTGTCTGATGAATGGAATTGCAATCAAATAGTGTATAAATTTGATTATGGTTAAACATATTTGTGACCAGTGTCTGGGCATGACGGGTCACATCTACTTATGGGGAAAATTTGCCTGTTAACCCTTTCCCATACTAAGTTGAAAACATTGTGGCAAAAGGAGAAATTGCTTATCAGAGCAATTTCTCCTTTTGCCACAACATTTTCAAAAGATGTTTGCTGCAATGGGGTCAGAATGCGTCTGTATGAGGGAAAGGGTTTATACAGTTTAGTTGGAGCCTTCACTGTATAGGTTTGCCTTCAAGCACTATAATCTGTATTGTATCTACCCCGTTTACTAAAGCCAACTTGTATGGTTTCTGATAGATAGGATTATATATTCTATGTCTTTTTTTTTCAGGGTTGACATTCATCGTGCGGAACATACAATGACCCCAGATACTGTAAGTTTATAGCCTTTTGGATGTATTCAATTTGTTCAATTATAAATACTGGGAGGTTATAAAAAAAATACATAAAAATTTAAAATATTTCTTTATTAGTAATCGGAGTGTCCCACTTTGTCGAACATGAGAAAATTGAGATACGGATTAGAGGGGCATTTTTTTTCCCCCAATTTCCAGAAATAAAGCGCACTGGCATTAACCAATTCCCAGATACAACAAGTCTGTGGCACATGACTGAGAAAATCTCTTTTAAATCAAAGTATAATTATTGAGTGAAATTGATCAATTAGCAATTTCTCATTTTACAACGGTGTTTTAAATGTCGTCTGAAAGTGGGAAAGGTTGAATGTCCTATGGACTGAATACTAGTTGTAAATAGTGAATTGTAAAAGTTGAACATGTATTGGACAATCAAGTAACTTAGTTAACCCTTTCCCAAATACAACAAATCTGAAGCAGACAGGTTTGAAAAACATTTAGGTAAAAACTAAAGTAGTATATCGAATAGAGTTGAAAACATTGTGGCAAAGGAAAAAATTGCTGCTCATAAAATGTTAAACTTCTCTTTCTATCATAGGTCATCACGATCAAAGGAAGTCCCGAGAGTTGCTCCAATGCCTGTATGGAAATACTGAAGATAGTCCAGTCAGAGGCTCAAGCTTTAGTGAAAGGGTAAATGAGCCTTTCTACGAAAAAACCAACATTATGGCATCTGCGTAATGAATCGACCCAGATCAGCCTGCACAGTCTGTACAGACTGATCCGGGCCGACACATTCCCGTCTCAGGGGGATAGAGG
Source organism: Serripes groenlandicus (assembly GCA_031761405.1). Lineage (NCBI taxonomy): Eukaryota > Metazoa > Mollusca > Bivalvia > Cardiida > Cardiidae > Serripes > Serripes groenlandicus. The sequence goes on along the minus strand of JASEVX010000004.1, from coordinate 124,155,207 downwards.
TATAGAGTAATGATTCCTGAAACAGAAAATGCACAGTAGGTGAAACTTGTCTATCAGGCTAAACCTGCGCCAGGTCGATACTTTACACAAATTTTCTCTTGGGACGGCTCAAATATATATTTCACATCCTGAAATCTTTATACGACCCTTCAAACCCTATGTTGTGAATACTCAAAAGAATTGTCTAAGTGAGGTTATTCTTTTGAGTACTCACATTATAACGTTTAGTTTAGTGACAAGAGAGGCATTGTTGGGAAAAGATTGGTTTACTCCTCCCTTATCTAGATCTCCGAGTCTTTCTCTAAAGCCTTCTTACCGAAGGTTTTGTCTTGTGGGGGGGGGGGGGGGGCGCTTAGAAATTTGGATAACGTTTGCTGCCCATCATTAACTTTTTCCCATCTACAGCAGACAACTTTGAAAACTTCAAGGTAGTAATATGGGAAGGTTTAACAGCACAATGGATTCCTCTTTAATGCAGTTTGGACTGCGCAGAGACACAGGGTGATCTGGATCTGGACTGGTTGCCAACTCAAAGTGGTAGGGTTTATATAAATGTAAAGGTATAAATTTATTCCCCCTTTTCTAGTCCTCTGGACTGATGATTATTTTATATTTTACAGGAAGGGCCCACAAGAGCAACTTGGCAGTGACAAGTAAGTGTTATATTGGTATTCCCCTTATCATTTCTTTGTAAACATCTTCTCAAAAATATAGAACGGTTTTATAAAATAAAGTATGATTTGAGCTCTGAAGAAAACAACTGGAACATAATCATTACATGTATAGGAAAATTAATTGCCTGTGCATTCATGCTAAATGATCCATATGGACTTAGCTTTACTGAGGTTTCTTGAAACCGTCTAATGAATACTAGATGATCAGTGCAGAGCCAATTCAGACTGCCTAGATATGCTGGCTGATCTGGGTCTACACTGAATGCAAATGAATAACGGATTTATTTTGCAGAGCCACACTCAATTATTCAATAGCGTTGCAAACTGCCACCAATTTTATGGGTACTACCTACCAAATTTCTATTATTTTTCTGGGCACTCATTTTAATTTTCAATTAAAAAATGAGAAAAAAATACAAAAAATAAATGGAAAGAAGTTAAATTGGCCCTTTCTTTTAATAGTTCTCTGCTGTGAAATGACTGATATAGATTTAAAATGGTATAAATATGCTGTATATCTATTTGTTGTACGTTCAAGCACTTTTAGTCGGTATTTGGGAGATGTATGCTACCAAATTATGCTTTTGTAATGGCTATTTCAACAGAGCTAGATAAGGGTCGTTTTGCATGTTCTTAAATCCTTATTTGACCCTCTAACCCTTTGTTGTGGGTACTTAAAAGAATCGGCTCAATGCTTTTGAGTACACACAACAAAGGGTTTGCTTTAATAATAAGAGAAATTGTGAGAAAAAGAGCTGAATACCGCCCTGTAAATTCAAGTTGCAGAAAGTAACTGCTTTCTTGTGTAGGAAGGGCTTATGTCGTGGCGATTTGTCCGTTGTGCGTGCGTCCGTAAACAATTTCTTGTTAACACGATACAGTCTTCACTTTTGATTTTATCTCAACCAAACTTATACAGTAGTTGGATATCCATGAGAGCTCGGTTCCTTTCGAAAACCAGCCAGATCTGCCCATGCATGACTGGATTATGGCCCTTGAAATGGTCAAAATTGCTATAAAAGAGCTTGTTAACACGATAGTCTTCACTTTGATTGTATCTCAACCAAACTTATACAGTAGTTAGATATCCATGAGAGCTCGGTTCCTTTCGAAAACCAGCCACAGATCCGCCCATGCATGACTGGATTATGGCCCTTGAAATGGTCAAAATTGCTATAAAAGAGCTTGTTAACACGATACAGTCTTCACTTTTGATTGTATCTCAACCAAACTTATACAGTAGTTAGATATCCATGAGAGCTCGGTTCCTTTCGAAAACCAGCCAGATCTGCCCATGCATGACTGGATTATGGCCCTTGAAATGGTCAAAATTGCTATAATAGAGCTTGTTAACACGATAGTCTTTTTAGATCACCTGAGCCGAAGGCTCAAGGTGAGCTATTCTGATCACTTTTTGTCCGTCGTCCGTCCGTCCGGCGTTAACTTTTAGCTTTAAACATCATCTCCTCCCAAACTCCAAGGACAATTTCAGTGAAACATCACAGGACTGTTCCTCTGGTTGGCCTCTTTCAAAGTTGTTCAAAGATTTAAATTCCATTGAGAACTTTGGTTGCTGCGGCATCAGAAAGGGGACAAAATGTCCAAACTTTAAAAATCTTCTCCTCCGAATCTGCCTGTCAGATTCAAATATAATTTGGTAGAAATGTTCCTTGGGTGACCCTCTATAAAAATTGTTCAAGCCATACTGATTGGGCGAAAAACATGGCAGTCAGGCGGCATCAAAAAAGGGGCAAAATGACAAAATTTGAAAATTCCATTTTTATGAAAGTGCTTGTCTGATTTTAAGAAAATATAATACGAATCTTACTGTAATGATCCTCTATTTAATTTGTTTAAGCTGTTTTGATTGGTTACACAATCATAGCAACCAGGCGTCATCACAAAAGGGGTAAATTGAACTTTTAGCTACAAATGACAACCAACTCCTACCATTCCAATAGAACAATTTCCACAAAACATCACAGGAATGTTCCTTTGGTGGTCCTCTTTCAAAATTGTTCAAAGATTAAAATTCCAATAAGAACTTTGGTTGCTGCGGCATCAGAAAAGGGGACAAAATGTCCAAACTTTAAAAATCTTCTCCTCCGAATCTGCCTGTCAGATTCAAATATAATTTGGTAGAAATGTACCTTGGGTGACCCTCTATAAAAATTGTTCAAGCCATACTGATTGGGCGAAAAACATGGCAGTCAGGCGGCATCAAAAAAGGGGCAAAATGACAGAATTTGAAAATTCCATTTTTATGAAAGTGCTTGTCTGATTTTAAGAAAATATAATATGAATCTTACTGTAATGATCCTCTATTTTATTTGATTAAGGCGTTTTGATTGGTTACACAATCATAGCAACCAGGCGTCATCTCAAAAAGGGTAAATTGAACTTTTAGCTACAAATGACAACCAACTCCTACCATTCCAATAGACCAATTTCCACAAAACATCACAGGAATGTTCCTTTGGTGGTCCTCTTTCAAAATTGTTCAAAGATTAAAATTCCGATGAGAACTTTGGTTGCTGCGGCATCAGAAAGGGGACAAAATGTCCAAACTTTAAAAATCTTCTCCTCCGAATCTGCCTGTCAGATTCAAATATAATTTGTTAGAAATGTTCCTTGAGTGACCCTCTATAAAAATTGTTCAAGCCATACTGATTGGTCGAAAAACATGGCAGTCAGGCGGCATCAGAAAAGGGGCAAAATGACAAAATTTGTAAATTCCATTTTTATGAAAGTGTTTGTCTGATTTTAAGAAAATATAATACGAATCAAGAATGTTCTTTTGGTGGTCCTCTTTCAAAATTGTTCAAAGATTTAAATTCCATTGATAACTTTGGTTGCTGCGGCATCAGAAAGTGAGAAAAATACCCAAATTTTAAAATCCTTTTCCTCCATAATCTACTTGTGCGATTGCAAGATAATTTGGTAGAAATGTTCCTTAAGTGACCCTGTAAATAAACTGTTGAAGCCATATTGATTTCGTTGAAAAACAGGGCAGCAAGGCGGCATCAGGAAAGGTGCAAAATGACAAAAACTTTATAATTCCATTCTTATTAAAGTTCTTGTTAGATTTCAAGATATAAATGGCCTTTACTGATAAGCTGTTTCTTGAGAAGTGTCCACTCCTTTGCAGTTTCATTTACACTCCCTGATAAAATTTTCCCAGATATTTGCAGTTAAATATTTGCTACTAATTTACTATCAATTAGGTGATCGATTTAGGGCCATCTTGGCCCTCTTGTTTTAGCTCACCTATGCACGAAGTGCAAGGTGAGCTATTGTGATCACATTTCGTGCGTCGTCAACATTTCAGCTTGTTAACACTCTACAGGCTACAATTTGCATCCAATCTTCATGAAAGTGTATCAGAACATTCATCTCCATCAAATCTTGGACAAGTTCGAAACTGGGCCATATGAAGTCAAAAACGAGGTCACTAGGTCAAATTGAAGCGAAATCTTGTTAACACTCTGGAGGCACGATACAGTCTTCACTTTGATTGTATCTCAACCAAACTTATACAGTAGTTAGATATCCATGAGAGCTCGGTTCCTTTCGAAAACCAGCCACAGATCCGCCCATGCATGACTGGATTATGGCCCTTGAAATGGTCAAAATTGCTATAAAAGAGCTTGTTAACACGATACAGTCTTCACTTTTGATTGTATCTCAACCAAACTTATACAGTAGTTAGATATCCATGAGAGCTCGGTTCCTTTCGAAAACCAGCCAGATCTGCCCATGCATGACTGGATTATGGCCCTTGAAATGGTCAAAATTTCTATAATAGAGCTTGTTAACACGATAGTCTTTTTATAGCTCACCTATGCACGAAGTGCAAGGTGAGCTATTGTGATCACATTTTGTCCGGCGTGCGTCGTCAACATTTCAGCTTGTTAACACTCTACAGGCTACATTTTGCATCCAATCTTCATGAAAGTGTATCAGAACATTCATCTCCATCAAATCTTGGACAAGTTCGAAACTGGGCCATATGAGGTCAAAAACGAGGTCACTAGGTCAAATTGAAGCGAAATCTTGTTAACACTCTGGAGGCCACATTTTCAACTTGAGCATGTTGAAACTTTATCAGAATGTTTGTCTTGATGATATGTAGGTCAAGTTCGAACATGGGTCATGTCGGGTCAAAAAATAGGTCACTAGGTCAAATTGAAGGAAAATCTTGTTAACACTCTAGAGGCCGCAATTTTTGCTTCAGCAGTTTGAAATTTTTGTCTTAAAAATATCTAGGTCAAGTTCGAATATGGGTCTGGGTCATATCGGGTCAGAAACTAGGTCACTAGGCCAAATTGAAGGAAAATCTTGTTAACACTCTAGAGGCCGCAATTTTTGCTTCAGCAGTTTGAAATTTTGTCAGAATGTTTGTCTTAAAGATATCTAGGTAGTTCGAATATGGGTCATATTGGGTCAGAAACTAGGTCACTAGGCTAAATTGAAGGAACATCTTGTTAACTCTGTAGAAGACGCATTTTTTGCTACAGCAGCTTGACATTTTATGAGAATGTTTATCTAAATGATATCTAAGCCAAGTTCGAATATGGATCATGTGGGGTCAAAAACTAGGTCACTATGCCAAATTGAAGGAAAATCTTGTTAACACTTTGGATGCCACATTTTTTGCTTCAGCAGCTTGAAATTTGGTCAGAATGTTTGTCTGAATTATATCTAGGTCAAGTTCGAATATGGGTCATATTGGGTCAGAAACTAGGTCACTAGCCAAATTGAAGGAACATCTTGTTAACTCTGTAGAAGACACATTTTTTGCTACAGCAGCTTGACATTTTATGAGAATGTTTATCTAAATGATATCTAAGCCAAGATCGAATATGGATCATGTAGGGTCAGAAACAAGGTCAATAAAGGAAAATATTGTTCAAACTCCGGAGGCCGCATTTTTACTTTGAGCAAGTTGAAAATTTGTCAGAATGTTGTCTTGATAATATCTAGTCCATGTTGGAATATGGGTCATATCAGGTAAAAAAATATAGATCACTAGGCCAAATGAAGGAAAATCTTGTTAACACTGTGGAGGTTGCATTCAGAATAATTGTCCTGATGTATTTTGCATTATAGTACATTGTATAATTAAGGTGAGCGATCCAGGGCCATCATGGCCCTCTTGTTTTTATTGTATCTCAACCAAACTTATACAGTAGTTAGATATCCATGAGAGCTTGATTCCTTTCGAAAACAAGCCAGATCCGCCCCATGCATGACTGAATATTGATGACATATTGGTTCCTTTTGAAACAAGCCAGATCAATGCCAGTAGAGCATAGGCCATCATGGGCCTCTTGTTATAACATGTTGATATGTTTGTGTTACAGAGATAGCCCACTGAGATTACTATGCCCTAACCAGCTGTGTGGTAGAATTATTGGTAAGGGAGGTTCAGTGATCAAAAACTTTATGGACCAATCCGGAACTCATATTATTGTATCAAAGTAAGTATGGTTACTGATTGGTATTTCAAAAACACTTTATTGTTTCCGGTAATGACCCTTTCCCACCAACCAACGCACTCTGAAAAGCAGAATGCTTTTGAAAGCATTGTTGCAAAAAGTGGATTCTTTTCAAATGTTTTCTGCTGCAGAGGCGTCAAAAAGCGGTATGTGTAATCCGTGAAAATGTATCTCAATCTTGAAATGAGCCAAACATTTATTTTTCCTTCATTTGCCCAGTAGCTTTATTGATGATGAGGATATATTGTCTGTGTTGATGTAGCTATGATTTGGAGAGGGCGTCCCGTGTTCGATCCCCAGCTGTGGGCAAGTTGGAGTGTCCTTGGGCAAAACACATTTTCTAGCCTAGTACTGTATTGATTTGATTACTTAGGGATCATGAATAAGTGAACTGTTAAACCTAATTAAAACAAACAAACCTATAGATTAGAAAGGCTATCCACAATCAACCTGGTCATGGAAACCTTGTTTTTTGACTGTTTATTGGTAAACAGTGAAAGGGAGATAATCCAGAAACACCATATAATATTGTAGCTTGTTAGCTTTATTGGTAGTTTGTGTTTTAACTTTTAACCATATCCCACATATAGAGACATTTTGACGCCACTGCAGCTGATGACTTTTGAAAACATTGTTGCAAAAAACCTTTTGTCTTAAAGTTTGCAAACTTTATTCAATTAATGTTCTTTCATTTTTAGAACATTTCCTTATTTTTGACTTAATGTTTTCGAAATCATATGTTGCAGGATTTGTTGTATGTGGGAAAGGCTCACTGGAACTAATTCCCAAGAGAGCTCATGTTGTCACTAGGGAGTTTTTACTAAATGTGTGGGTTTTGAAACTTTGCAGATTTACAATAGAGCCCCCCACCGGTTGACCTGTATTATCCTATTACAACTGTTGCCATACTTTTCAAAAGTCATAGTGCTGAAATATAGGCAACAATAATATGAACAAATATTTAACCCTTTCCCAATTACAACAAATCAGCAGCAGACGGCTTTGAAAACATCTTGACAAAAATGTGAAAAATCTCTTTCTGTGGAAAAAAGGATAATGAAAAAAAGTTGAAATCATTGTGACAAAAGGAGAATTTGCTCTTTGTGAGAAATTTCTCCTTTTGTCATAATGTTATCAAAAGTCGTCTGCTGTGGAGATGTCAAAATGCATATATATGTGGGAAAGGGTTAAAAATAAAACAACTAGCAACCTGTGACAAATATACAAAAACAAAACTTAAAGATTTCTTCCTATACAATTTTAAAAATATGTAATTTAAATTTGCAGCGCTGCTGAAGGTAACATGTATGTTGATAGAGTAGTGACAATCACCGGGCCTTTGGACAACTGTAAGCAAGCTGAACAGCTGATAGGTGAAAAAATGAGAAAGTGCAATGATTTAGACTACCAGAATTTCCAGGTAAAATTCTCTCGTATATATTTCATTTATAACAAGTTTTTAAGTTTTTCTATAAGGTTATAATACACCAAAAAAAATCCTTCTTTGTTTCCATGTAAATCGACCAGTTTCAGTCTTCAATTGTCACACTTTCTAAGCGTTTCTCATGTAGAACACCACATATCATTGAAAAGAGTTACCTCCTAGCTTTAAAACAATCCAAAGAAAAGGTGGGGTCATGCATTATGCAAGGAAGAACTCGAAAATGGTAACCGTCATTTTGGACCAAATCAGGCCCGGACAAAACCGGTGTTTAGCATTGTCTACTTTCACTTTCAAACAAGGTCAAAATAATAAAAGTGATCAAATCAATCATTTCCAGTGCATCCTATACACATTCACAATGCATTTAAACTCAATGTCATATATTCAATACATTCTGGTGATGGTTTACTCTCATTTCTACGCAAACAAAGGTTTTTTTAGGGACTAAAGAAAAAATTCATTCATGTTGGATTTCAATGACAATGCTTGATATTATGAGTTGCTTATGATGAGTTTTAAGTTGTCCAGATCATATATTCATTGATGATAACGATCACTATCTGAAGCAAAGTAAATAGATGTAATGTTGGTCTGAAAACTTGAACCTTTTGAAGACTGAAGTATCTGAAAAGAAAGCGTTCATTTCCTATGATTTGCAATGGCTTTCAAGACTATTCTTGGTATTAATAATTGCTTGTGATGATGCTTTAAGTTGTCCAGATCATATATTCATTGATGATAAATATCACTATCTGAAGCAAAATAAATAAATGTAATGTTGTCTTGAAAATTTGAACCTTTTGAAGACTGAAGTATGTGAAAAGAAAGCATTCATTTCCTATGATTTGTAATGGCTTGCAAGACTATTTTTGGTATTACTTATTGCTTGTGATGTCCAGATCATATATTCATTGATGATAACGATCACTATCTGAAGGAAAGTATAGTAATGTTGTCTTGTAAATGTGAACCTTTTGAAGACTGAAGTATTTGAAAAGAAAGCTTTCATTTCCTATGACTTGAAATGGCTTTCAAGACTGTTCTTGGTATTACTAGTTTTAATACTTGTGATGATGCTTTAAGTTGTCCAGATCATATATTCATTGATGATAACTATCACTATCTGAAGTAAAGTAAAGTTATGTTGTCTTGAAAATTTGAACCTTTAAAGACTAAGTATGTCTGACACTGTGAAAAGAAAGCATTCATTTTCTATGATTTGTAATGGCTTTCAAGACAGTTCTTGGTATTACTAATTACTTGTGATGATGCTTTAAGTTGTCCAGATCATATATCCATTGATGATAACTATCACTATCTGAAGGAAAGTAAAGTAATGTTGTCTTGAAAATTTGAACATTATAAAGACTGAAGTATGTGAAAATAAAGCATTCATTTCCTATGATTTGTAATTGTTTTCAAGACTGTTCTTGGTATACTACTAATTGCTTGTGATGATGCTTTAAGTTGTCCAGATCATATATCCATTGATGATAACTATCACTATCTGAAGCTTAAGTAAAGTAATTTGACCTTCCAATTTAAACCTCTTGCAAGACTATTCTTGGTATTATTAATTGCTTGTGATGATGCTTTAAGTTGTCCAGATCATATATCCATTGATGATAACCATCACTATCTGAAGCTTTTCGAAGAAAAAAAGGGGGGTTATTAATTTCGGTTTGTCCGTCTGTCTGTCTGTCTGTCTGTCACCACTTCGTTTCCGTGCAATAACTGCCACAAATGGGAACTGTTTTTTTTTTTCAAACTTGGTAACAACCTAAAATGCTTTAAGGGCTAGGCCAAGTTCGATCGTCACTTTCGCCGGACTTTATTCGGTGGAGATATGGCCCCTTGATTAACAAAAAATGTCTTTTGTTGCTGTTTCTGTGTAATTACTGCCACAAATGTGAACCTTTTTTTTTTTCAAACTTGGTAACAAGGTTAAATGCCTTAACAGCTAGGCCAAGTAAAGTTTGATCGTCACTTTCGCCGGACTTTATTCCTACAATATTTCCTGAAAGCGGGGGATATAAATTTCATGAATTTGCTTGTTAATTGCTTGTGATGATGCTTTAAGTTGTCCAGATCATATATCCATTGATGATAAAGATCACTATCTGAAGCTATGTAAACAAAATTTGAACCTCTTGCAGGGCTTGGATTAGATACTTTGCTATTAGGGACATCATCATTTGGTAAAGAAGTAGATTAAAAAATCCTGGAGTTTCATCTAGGTCAGGGATAGCATTAGGACTCATCTTCTAGTGGTAGGATAAACTGGTGGGGATAATTTACTCTGGAAACCCCCTGATATAACTTTGATCACAGGTCCAGATAAGGAGGGGCATAGCGCTCTTTTACCCCACAATATCTCTTCATTATCTCAACAAACCCTATGATTCAGGTACTGAAAAACATTGTGGTATAGAATCAATTATTTTGAGTACTCATAACACAAGATTATGGTAAATGGGAATATGTTAACCCTTTCCCACATACAACAAATCTGCAGCAGACGACTTTAAAAAAAAATATTGAAAAGAAAACTTGTCAATTTCTCCTTTTGCAATAATGTTTTCAGAAAGTGTCTGTATGTGGGAAAGGGTTAAAACACAGCTTTTGGCTATGTGTCCCTGTGTTAATTGAACTGTTGCAGTCACATGTCAAGGAAAATGATGACATGTTTCTATTGTTTCTTATTGGGTATTCATCCTGGGACAGAGGAATTTATAGGAGTAGATTTGTGTATTATTATGCCCCCTTCAAAGAAGAGGGGGTACTTTGTTTAGACCAAACTTTGTCTGATTGATAACTGAATAATGCTTTGACATACAGTACTCAAACCTGGTTGGAAATGATCAGTAGAATTGATTTTGAGGTCATCCTTTCAAAGAATCGTAGTGACCTTGAACACTACGCAGGAGGGCGGGAACACAATGTTTTTACATACATCTTGTTTCACTTGCATTGGCATTCTGATGTACATCTTGATGGAATATTTATTTTCAGAATATGGGGATGTTTCCACCCAACATGGGTCCTGGTGGTCCTGGCGGTCCAATGGGACCAGGGTTTTTCCAGGGAGGTAGAGGAGGACCCCCATTCCCTCCAGGACCATATCCAATGGTAAGTTGAGAGGACTACAAAACTAAATAAGGAGGATTAAAAAGTATCTCTCGTATGACTTAACTAAACCTTATGTTTGTGGGTACTCATAAGAATCGTTTCACTGACAAGATTCGTTACAAGTACGTACAGCATAGGGTTCAAGGGTCATATAAGAATCTGGGAACTTGAAATACTCTTCTTATTTACAGTTCTGTAAGTTTATGAAGTCATGACCCTTCACAAATCTGACCTTTATTCCTAATGTAAGTTCAATACCAAAACACAAGCTGCTAAAAACATTTTGACCTGTTATTACATTTGCAGCAGATGACCGAGAAATTGCTCCAAATTGTTGTATTTTGTAAAGCGTTAAAGGTACTTAACTCAAAAAAATAGATTTTATAGTCTTTAACTAATCAAAAGTTGTCTTGAAATATTAGAATAAAAATTCTTGGATAAAATTAAGTAATAATTTCACTTTCCATTACCATAAACATCTAAATATTGATTGTATATGCTTCATTTTTACTGGGTAGATATACACAGTAAGCCAAATTTTCTACATTTTCGTGACAAATGACAGCTTTTCAACATTTACTGCAGAAATAGTTTTGAACTACTTATTACTTTGTTATCACTTAGCAATATTTGCAGAAGTTTAAACGTATCAAAAATGTTATCTCCATCTGGAGTCCAGCACCTTCAAAGTTAATGCATTGTGAAAGTTTCAGCCAAATATTGGTCCTAGCTAAATTATGTATTGACTGCCTTGCCTTAGATTTTTTCTGTCATCTGTTCTTGATATTGACTGGCAACTCATGTTATCCTTTGCACTCTCTTGTTTAGTTGAATAACCTTGTGAGACATTTAACTAATAATGAGGTTTTGTAAATTTCCTGATGGTTAAGTATTTTTCAGGGAGGAATAAGAACATTTTGTTAGGCATATTAAGCCTTTCCGACATGACATAAAGCAAATCGGCTGCAGACAACTTTGAAAACATTAAGTCCATAGACTATAAGTAAAAGAAAAATTATTGAATAAAGTTGAAAACATTGGGGCAAAAGTAGAAATTGCTTATGAGCGATTTCTCTTTTTTGTCACAATAATTTTCAAAAGTCATTTGCTGCAGAGGTATAGGTATAGGTATAGGTATAGGAATTTGGAAATGTCTGTATGTGGGAAAAGGTAATTAAAACATGAGCTACAGAAAAAGGAAAATTGAACATGTAGGAATTTATGGCGAAGGATTTATTTATCTGCACGTCGGCAAAAGACTGATTTGGGTCTTCCCTGTAATTCTAGTGATGACCAAAATATGATGGTGTAAGCAAAGATAAAGAGTGGTAACTGCTCCTTCCCTGCAATATCTCTTATTATCTAACAAAATACGTTGTGAGTACTTAAAAGAATTGTCTCAGGTGATTCTTTTAACCCTTTCCCTCATACGACAATTCTGCAGCAGACGACTTTGAACATACTTTGTCAAAAAATAGAAAATCTCTATAATTGAATGGACAACCTATGACTAAAAGTGGAAAACATTGTGGCAAAAGGAGAAATTGCTCGTTTTGACCATTTTCTTCTTTTGTCACTATGTTTTCAAAACGCCGTCTACTTCAGAGGCGTCAGAAAGCGTCTATATGAGGGAAAGGGTTAAAAGCACCATCAACAAAGGGTTAAAGGGTCAGAAAAGAAATTAAGAAAAAATGCCCGTTATTTAGAGATCTGTGTTGTAAGCCTTCAATCACCCTTGATTGAAAACAGCAAAGGCTTGTATTTTGCGTGATGTGACTTCTATTCAAATGATTCTCATGGCATTCAAGAGTTATAGATAATGTGCAAAAGTCATGTCCTTTAATCCTTATTTGATTTCTAAACTGTATGTTGTGAGCACTCAATTCTTTTGAGTATCCACAGTACAGGGTTCGAGATATTGAGGGACAGACACAGATAACTAGACCCAAACATTGGTTAAAGGCACAAGATAGCATTGCTGAACATCAAAGGTTAAGATCAACCTGTACAACCAATCTAACTTCTGACAAGCTAGTGTGAGTCACATGTTAACAGTGTAGGTCTTGATCAGACAGCAGATGCACAGGCTGATCTGGATCTACATTGTTCACATAAGCAAACTCGTTCCTTTTTGCATGGACAGACTCTGTTCTCTCTCTGCCTAGATTAGCGTCCGGGAATTTGGAATCGGGTGTCCATGGTTCGATCCTCAATCCTGGCGGTTATGCTGGTGTGCCCTTTGGCAAAACATATTTCCTAGCCGAATACAGGTGTGTTACATACCCAGGGATCAAGATATAATAATAATTACCTTTTTCAGGGTCCAGGAATGTATCAAGGAGGACCAGGTCTCTACAATGCACCCCAACCACCCCAACAACAATTAGAAGTGTATTACATGTATATCCCAGAGGCCACAGTTGGTGCAGTTATTGGAAGCAAGGGGGCGAACATCAAAAATATTATGAGGCTCTCAAATGCCAGGGTAAAGGTAAGCATGAATCAGAGGAAATCTAAATTGCACATTATTTCCTGATACAGTCGAGCTTGTCTTAAGCAGTCACCAAGCAGTTAAAGATTTGCTGCTTAATACAAGTCAAATAAAGTAGAATACGTTATTTTACGTTGTTTGGATAATCTTCAAGTGACTGCTAACCCAAGTTTAATTCATGACTTTTTTCTAGAGTGTACCTACCACATTTTCAGCTCACCTAAGTTATTGTGATCGCCCTTTTTCCGGCATCTGTCAACATCTTCTCTGTAACCAGTGGGTCAATTGGGATGAAACATTTTTTGATCCATGCGGAATTCTGGTTTCCATGGCAACCAAATTCTTTTTATATTTTTTCTCCTCTCAAACCGGTTGGCTGATTTTCAAATAATTTTTGTAGAAATGTTTCTTAGGAGACCCTCTATCAGATTCCTTCAAGCCATATTGATTGGTCGAATGAATGGTGTTGTAAGGCCCGTCGACAACTACGGTCATTTTATGCGCTTAATAATATACTTACTGTAAATGATGAAATAATTAAAATTGAAACCTAAATAACAGTCTATTAGACAAGATTGGTCGTAGAAAATAAGGCAGTCAGTGGGCAGTGCTGTTAGTGAAAACTTTAAAAATCTTCTTCTCCAAAAGTATCTGGCCGATTTCCAAATTATTTTGTAAGAATATGTTCCTATGTTGACCTACTATCAGATTCCTATAAGCCATGTTTGCTTATATGTATTTTTTTTTTTTTTTATTGAAAACTATTGAAGTTCTATTATCTTCCACAAACATGTGTATGAATAAAAACAATAAATAGGGACTTGTTATGTTTTGCATTTAAACAGATTCTTGATCAAAATAGTCAGGGAGGAGGAGAGAAGAAAGATCCCCGGGGACGACCAGATGAACATCGCAAAGTCATTATTACTGGAACTCCCGAAGCACAGTGGAAGGTATGTTATCTTTAACCCTTTCCCTCATATGACAATTCTGCAGTAGACGACTTTGAACATATGAAAGTCGACAGTAAACTTCTGCGTCGATCTATATGGATAACCTATGACTAAAAGTGGAAAACATTGTGGCAAAAGGAGAAATTGCTTATGAGCAAATTTCTTCTTTTGTCACTATGTTTTCAAAAAGCTGTCTGCTGCAGAGGCGTCAGAAAGCGTCTATATGAGGGAAAGGGTTAAATCTTCAGAGTTATAAGAAGGTTTTATAGTCAATGCCAATTAATACTGTATTCTGATTAACTATTTCAGTTAAATCATCTAGACACATTTTGATGCCTTAGCAGCAGACAATTGTTACCACAATGCTTTCAACTTTTTTCAATAAATATATTTTTCACTTGTAGGATTTCTCCATATTTTTGCCTAGAAGTTTTCAAAGTTGTCTGCTGTATCTTTGGTGTATGTGTGAAAAGGTTAATTCAGGCAAATTATCGCTGTTATCCTGGATTTTTGACAAGTTCTTGCATGTTTATGAAGTAGTGTTTTGCAAAGGAAAACGTAGCAAACTTTTAGACCAAGATAAGACAGCAAGAATGTGCTGGCTGATCTTGGTCTACAGTGTTTTCAAATGTTATTTTAACTATATAAAGATATATCTTTTGTTTGACAGGCTCAGTTTTATATTGTTGAGAAAGTAAGAACAGAAATCGGTATGCCTGAGGCAGAGGGAGTCCAATTACGATCTGAGATTTTAGTACCAAAAAGTGTTATAGGCAGGATTATAGGAAAGGGAGGACAAAATGTAAGTACTACATGTATAATAACAGCTGATTAGATTACTTAAATGCAACTATTCACTGTATATAATAGTTGAAGAGAGGTCTGCTTCTGACATATGTCAGAAAAAACATGAAATCTTGCATTTGAAAGTTGATGGGCAGATACTAGTATTTCTTACAAAAATATTGTGGTGAATAGATTGTACATGTATAAAAGATTAAAAGATTTATAGAAATGTCCCATTGGAAATTTCTCCAATGACATGCTATGTCAAAATGCGATGAATATGTGGTTTACAATTATCTCGGACTAAACTTTGGATACAGGAATTCTATCCATTGTGGTATTTACACGTCGCGCCACATACAGCAAAAACATCTAGGAAAATCTCCATAAAGGAAAAGTTAATTATTGAAGGGCGTTGAAAACATTGTGGCAAAAGAAAAAAAATGCTCCTTATGAGATATTTCTGGTTTTGTCACAAGGTTTTGAAAAGTCATCTGCAGATACACATTAAAATTTGTCTGCAAGTGGGAAAGGGTTACTCAATAATTAACTGGTGCTGAAGCACTCCTTTGTCATAACCAGGCCAGGTAATAAGGGATATCATTTCTGTACTCAAACTTCAATGGTAAATAAAACTATGTTTTCAGGTTAAGGAAATGCAGCGCGTGACTGGTGCTACTGTACGGACGCCAGACACCAAGGCTTTCCCAGATGCAGATGAAGTACCCGTCACAATAATTGGAGATTTTTATGCCAGTCAATCCGCACAGCGCCGTATTCGTGCCTTGATGCTTCAGGCTTTACAGGGCATGAGAGACGGACCACCACCACCACCTCCAGGTCGTAGAATGATGAATGGAAATTAAATGTTACAGGTCAACCGAGTGGGAAGGGATGTAGAATTCTTTCTGAGAGATTAATGTCTGTTTTATAAGCACTAGAAGAAATTGACAATGGTGTTTGTGTGTTTAGGTACTTGTAAAAACGACCTTTGAGACTGTTTTAAAAGTAGAAGACCTACAACATGTATGATGGTAGTGACATCATTTATGACAATTTGGATTTATTCAAAACAGTTGTAACTACATATTGTTTTAATATGTCATTACCACTGTTTAGCAATAAGACCAGAAATGAGAATGGGAATGTACCTGTTCTTAATTTCAGACTTAAATTTGTCAGAAAGAATTTTACACAAGTAAAATGAAATGGCCACCAATTGCGTTGGTTCATGTGATGTAACAAGAACAAATTTTTACAAACGGAAGGTCGTGGTTTATTTTATCAATGACTGGGTACCAAACAAGTGTATCAATATTGCTTAACCCATTACTTCACACTTAAGACATTTGACACCTGCTGTTGCAGACGTCTTTTGAAAACATTGCAATAAAAGGGGAAATTGTTTAAAACGAGCAATTTCACCTTTAATTGCATTATTTTCAACTCTTTGTCAAAAAGTTACTTCCAGTTTTCCAGATTTTTCAACTTGTTCATCTGTTGATTTTAAAGTAGACAACATTTGAAATATTATGTGAAGTAATCGGTTAACAAGATGTGAGCCGGGCCAGGGGAAAAAGCCACCTGGGAATGCCAGATAAGTCCTCCCCTCTGTCCCAATAGAGTGTTGTGTGTGTTGCGTAATCCTGCAGAGGGATCATGCAGAGGACTAGATGATTGGGAATAAACTGGACTTTCCCCCCAACAATATTTCTCTTATGACTCGACCAAACCCTATGTTGTGGGTACTCAAAATAATTTATTCTTATGAGTACCCACAACATAGGGTTTTAGTCTCATATAAAACATGAAAAATGTCCCTTATCAAGAGCTCTGTGGTGGGACTACCTGTAAAAGGGTATTTAACCATGCAAGACTGCATGCCA
Organism: Serripes groenlandicus; assembly: GCA_031761405.1. Lineage (NCBI taxonomy): Eukaryota > Metazoa > Mollusca > Bivalvia > Cardiida > Cardiidae > Serripes > Serripes groenlandicus. Next base: position 124,138,346 of record JASEVX010000004.1, on the reverse strand, counting down.
GTAATGGTATAAATGTTAAAAATGTCAACTGAAGATTGGGTTTACTTACCTATGACAAGGCTCATTCTCTAGATATGCCTGTTTGGTACATGATCTATTGTATGCTTAAAGGCCAGTTTGTAAAAAGAATTTATTTTTGATATTTGTTGACAATATTTTTTTGTTATTTTTACAAAAGGGAAAAAAGAGGGGTTCTGTTTTTAGGCCCTGTGTTAATTTAAGAACTGCCATATTTATTATACATGGACAAAAAATATTTATGAAAAAAAAACAGTATTGCAAGTGTATTTTTTACATGCTTGCCTGTACTGGTAGATTGGCATTTAACATCAACAGACTTACAATAAATGTGTCATTAATGATGATATCACTGTTATGCATATGACCTTAAGATTATCTAATTATTGCATTGTAGACCATATATCTGAATACAGTTAACAACCAAGATTGTTTTTGATGACCCAAGTTTCCAAAAATGGTGCAAAGGTTTTTGCCTTGTTGGAACTAAGGCAAGGATTTTGTTGTGTCATTATCTAGTCATTTCCTTAATATACTGGTCTGTATTAATCAATTAATATATTCTGCCTGGAGAAAAGTACAACCTTTCACTATTTTCTTGCATATAATATATGGCTGTCCTTTACTTTCAAAAATCATCACTTTAAAATTTGTATGTCAAACACTACTGAATCTGTATGTAACAACCCTGTATCAAATAAAGAATCTGTTAACAAATACATATATCTATATATAATAATGATACCAACTTGTAAAGAACCCATTTTATATTCAGGGGAAATTCTGATGAAGCATCAGAATTTTCTTTGAATTCAATTGTCAACATGTACATTAAAATAATACTGTCTGTTTGTGTTTTCTCATTGGGAAACTTTTTAACAACAAAAAAGCATATTTGAATGGAATGGCCTCGAGTTTGTTTCTTGAATCTGTAGTATCAATGTTTATACCTTTACATAAGCTTATAATAAATATCATTGAAATGTCCACTTTTAATTATAGTTTCGTGTTTAAAAAATTCTTCTTTATTTAAACCCTTACCTGATTACATATGAATTTAAACAACATGTGCAAATCTGAGCCTGCACATACATGCAATCTAATCTTGATCTGCGCTTCATTTGTGAACAGTCATTCATGCAAGTGGCTTTGGCAACCAAGTTATTGAAGCAAATTGCATGAGTTCTGCAAGATTGTGGAATATATGAAATTTGGTACTTAATGCAACACTTTTTCACAAGGATTTGAGGAAAATTCATCTTCTAATTTTTAGTGGGTTTGGAAAACTTATTATATTGGAATAATGCATATGATAAAAATACAGAATATTAAATTTAATTATCCATTTTAAAATATCTATCTCATTTTTACCATTTATAATTTATTCCCTTGTTGTAAATCTGAATGTAAAAGAAATGCTGACAAGAACAAATTTGGGACAACTTTCACTTTGTCAGTTTCTTGAATACAGTTGTTAATTCATCAATTACAATTACTTTATAGACATGATTTTATGTTCAAATACACACAGAATCTCAGAGTACCCCTAGAACTATGTTTATATTATAGTTTAATGTTGCATATAAACACAAATAAAACTACAGTATGCTGACCTATCATACCCCTGTCTCACATTCAGACAACTTTGTGAATACATTGTGACAGGAGAAACACTGTTCTATTTTGTAATTTCTGCACATGAAAGTTGCCCTAAATTGATGTTTGTGCAGGATGCTATGGAGTTTTTTCCTTTTCAATAAGGTTCATTTTAGGAGGTATAGGATTAGATTTGAACCCTTTCCCACATACAACAAATGTATGCAGATGACTAGTCAAATACACAGAAAAACTATGAGTACAAATATCATCTTCTGAAGATGCATCAGAATGTGTCTGCATGTGGGAAAGGGTAAAAGTTGCTTGAATATGGTGATCTATCCCATTGTAAAATAATTGGTTGAAATCAAAATTGGAATTACTGTAAATACACAGAAAAACTATGAGTACAAATATCATCTTCTGAAGATGCATCAGAATGTGTCTGCATGTGGGAAAGGGTAAAAAGTTGCTTGAATATGGTGATCTATCCCATTGTAAAATAATTGGTTGAAATCAAAATTGGAATTACTGTAAATACACAGAAAAACTATGAGTACAAATATCATCTTCTGAAGATGCATCAGAATGTGTCTGCATGTGGGAAAGGGTAAAAAGTTGCTTGAATATGGTGATCTATCCCATTGTAAAATAATTGGTTGAAATCAAAATTGGAATTACTGTATCTTGTTTTGTGTTGAACATTAATAGTTGATCTGAAATGCTGTTAATTGTACTGAAACTTGATAAAGAAAAAAAGCAGTCTCAAATTTTATAATAATTCAAACTAGGGGAAACATTCTGGATCTATTGTCTTGTGACTAGTGTCATATATTTACCACTGCTCTATGGCAGTAATAATAAGCGACTTGCTAGCTTTCATATTGAAGAACTGCTAAAATAATTTTAGCACAATAAAAACATGCACCAAATTATCTCTTTAAATTGCCAATGATTAGATCTTCAACCTTGGAACTTTTGACAAAAGATTTGTTTGTGTTATTAGCAGATTTGAGACTTAATTCTGTACCGGTACTTCACTATGGAAGAGTATTGTATTTCGATCATATGTGACACATACCTTTTTCTTTTATCAACCGCATTTAATTTCCCTACCAATGTGTATCATTTTAATTTATGAACATTGCTTCTTTCTCTTATACGATTTTGTCTTAACTTCTGTGTGAAAAGTAATAATTTGGCAAACGGTAATGATAACGCAAACAGTAATGATTACTTCTTGTTTGAATCCTACTGGTGAATCATTACAATTAAATCCTATTCATTTGACAATTAATTATATAGAAAATTGGAAATTATGAACAAATTAATATTAACCCTTTTTCCACATACTAATGCCTGCAGCAGACAACTTTAGAAAACATTAAAATATTGTGGCATTAGAAAGTGCTCATAATGAGTAATTTCCCCTTCTTCACAATTTTTCAACTCTGAAGAAAGAAAAAAGAACATTAATTGTAGAGATTTTCCAAAAATATTCATGGACTTTTTTGTTTTCAAATTCTTATGTATATGGGAAAGGATTAAAATGGGTAGTAAAAACTAACTGGACTGAAATGTTCACATTGGTAGTATGTTGTATATAATGGCTAATAGCCATTTCTTTTGTGTTTATATTGACTCATCCCTGAGAATGGTGCTGAATGGTATAGGACTGTATGGCTGTCTTCTAATAAAGGCTTAAGTATAAATGAGTTGAAAAGCTGTCAATCCATATATGAATTAAGTATAAACTTGGTGATCACTCGCGCAGGTTTTTATAAGTTAAATGTCATTTATGGGTTCCGTATCCATTTCAAAGATGTCCTGAGATCTAAGTTGCTTTAATGCACAACTTGTCTGCGTTCAGAGTATTTTCAGGGATGTATTTTCACCATAAAACTGCACTATTGCCTCTTAAACCACCACTTTGTGAACAAAAATCAAAGCATGCAGAAAATGTAAGATGATGCATCTTGATTGGTCCTGTGTAATGAACTCTTTGTGTCAGGACTTGATTGTAAAGTACAGAATATTGTTGATCACTGATGAATTAACTAATTAAATATAATACAATTACAATAATTTATTATCTATTTATTGTTAATACTTTGTTTGGAAGCTCTTTCTCAAATTGACCCCTATGTTATGATGTTCATGCATTAGACCAATAGAAATATCGTGTTATGCTGTATGTTAAACAAGGTGTTTGATTTTATGGTAATTTGAACCACATCTCACGAAGACCGACATCTGGAATTTTGTGACCAGCGAAGATTCAGTTCAGTCTACATGCACACAGTGTCATCTGGATCTTCTGTTTGAAACCTAGTTTGACAAGCATCCAGGGAGATTCTAAAGGAAAGTTTAGATATATATGAATAATAATAAAGATCGCATGCAATTTCATGGTAAATGCTATTTACTTCAAAACCTCTGAATGTTGGTTTTTATTGTAAAATGGTTTAATTTTCATGATTTGCCAATTGTTTTTGAGGAAGTTTTGATTAACAGATTCATTGATTATGACCTCATGGATTTATTAACATTTAAAAAATTCTTTAGTAAAAATCATGTTGAGCATATGAAAACCACTTCATTTTTTTTTGTCAAACACTTTCATCCCTTTATTTTTGTCTTAAAGAAGTATCTTAATGAACTAACTACCGTCAAATCATGATTGATTTCTTGCAATTCTTGAAAATTACACAAATATCTTGTGTATAAGACGCTGGTTTGGTTTTTGTAGTTCTTTGGTGACTTAATTACTATGCTATACATAAACTGTTAATACATAAAATATAGTAAAAATACTTTTCCTCCTGTAATTTTCACAGCATATTAGTTATTTTAAGTTGTGAATATTATATCAGGAAATCACAAAAAAAGAAAAATGTTGTATTGAAACTTTTTGTACCACTGTAAATTATGAAAAAGCAACTTGTTTTATCAAGTTAATCAAAACGTTAAGTGTCCTTTGAGATGTTTAGGTGCAACATAAACAACTTGGTTACTCAATTTGCTTTTTCAACCTGAATAAATATGACCATTGTCTGACTTCAGACAAATTCAAATTGTGACACGCATCTGCCTTAGGAAAGTGAAACCGCCAGGATGTTGGTGACATTTCGAGATGCAAGTTGTTATATTAACAATTGCATTTTGTGTCAGTTGTGGATTTGATGCAGGTTGGAGAAGACTGGTAATTTCGTTAGGATTTTGAGGCTCATTTTATTACTGCAGATGTTTGTTACATTTACATTTGGGTTTGAATTCAAACTGTTATTCTTTTTAAGGCTCAAACAAAGTGATTCTGTAATACCATAGGTCACCTACATGGTTTCATGCAGATGAGTTTTAGCTACAGCTTAACAAGATGCAGTTACAACTGTTTGGGCCGTTGCCCACAAGAACAGTTTGTTTTCAAAATCATTTTTACTAGTTAAATAGAAAATCCCATAAAAGTTTTACCCATCATAGAAGGTTTGATCTTCTGTTTGGTTGTTTCCGGGATTTCAAATATTGTATTCTCCATGTTAATTGTACTGATAGGTCAGTGCCAGTTAAATTGACACAGACTATATATCTACCAGATTATGATTTAAGGGAACTGAAGAATTATAATGCTGTTAAAGCAGTTACAATAAAAATTAACGTTTTAACTTGGAAGTTTTAACCTTTATTACTGATATTGTTGGAAGTTATTTATCTGGTATAGTAAAAGAATCATGAACTAGTTAACCCTTTCCCTCATACAACAATTCTGCAGCAGACGACTTTGAACGTATTTTGTCAAAAAATGGAAAATCTCCATAATTGAATGGATAACCTATGACAAAAAGTGGAAAACATTGTGGCAAAAGGAGAAATTGCATGTTTTGTGCAATTTCTTCTTTTGTCACTATGTTTTCAAAAAGCCGTCTGCTGCAGAGGTGTCAGAAAGCGTCTATATGAGGGAAAGGGTTAATGGTTGACAGATGGTTCCCTTAAATACATATATTAAGAAGGTACATGATTAAAACCTATACGTTGACATGTTGGCCTGGGAAATGCTAGATAATCAATCCAAACAAGTTTTGTTTGTGAAATTAAGGACATGAAAAATGAAAGAAGCAATTTTTAGCTCGCCTGTGCACGAAGTGCTCAGGGTGAGTTATTGTGATGTCCGGCGTCCGGCAACATTTTCTCCTCTGTAACCGGTGGGTCAACTGGGATGAAACTTCACAGAAAGCATCCTCGCAATGTCCTCACCAGAATTCCTTAAAATTTTTGGGATCCATGCAGAATTCTGGTTTCCATGGCAACGAAATGAAAAAAACTTCAAAATTCTTAAAAATCTTCTCCTCCCAAAGTGTCAGGCCGATTTTCAAATTATTTTGTAGAAATGATCCTTGGGTGACCCTCTATCAGATTCCTTCAAGCCATGTTGATTGGTCGAAAAACATGGCCTCCAGGGGGGGGGGGGGGCTATTTTGCCAATATGGCTATAGTGCAAACTTAAAAAATCTTCTCCTCCAAAAGTGTCAGACCGATTTTCAAATAAATTTTGTAGAAATGTTCCTTGGGTGACCCTCTATCAGATTCCTTCAAGCCATGTTGATTGGTCGAAAAACATGGCCGCCAGGGGGGGCGGGGCTTTTTTGCCTTATTAGGCTATAGTGCAAACTTAAAAAATCTTCTCCTCCAAAAGTGTCAGGCCGATTTTCAAATAATTCTGTAGAAATGTTCCTTGGGTGATCCTCTATCAGATTCCTTCAAGCCATGTTGATTGGTCAAAAAGCATGGCCGCCAGGGGGCGGGGCTATTTTGCCTTTTATGGCTATAGTGAAAACTTAAAAAATCTTCTTCTCCATAAGTGTCGGGCCGATTTTCAAATAATTTTCTAGAAATGTTCCTTGGGTGACCCTCTATCAGATTCCTTCAAGCCATGTTGATTGGTCGAAAAACATGGCAGCCAGGGGGCGGGGCTTTTTTGCCTTATATGGCCAAAGTGAAAACTTAAAAAATCTTCTCCTACGAAAGTGTCAGGCTGATTTTTAAATAATTTTGTAGAAATGTTCCTAAGGGTGACCCTTTTATCAGATTCCTTCAAGCCAAGTTGATTGGTCGGAAACTATGGCTGCCAGGGGGCGGGGCTTATATAGCTAAAGTGAAAAAAAAAAACAGGTGAGCGATTCCAGGGCCATCATGGCCCTCTTGTTTCTTTTGCCACAATGTTTTAAAGTCGTCTGCTGCGGAGGTGTCAGAAAGCGTCTGTATATGGGAAAGGGTTAAGGCTATACGGGGTCAGTACATGCTATATGTTAGGTTTTGTCATGTGGAGGCTTGTTTACTAGACAAAGACCAGGTATACATAGTACTTGGATGTTTGTATTATACTTAAAATAGTTTGCTTTGGTTTGAAAATGCTTTTAAACTTACCCCCTTGTAGAATTTGTAATAGTTAGAATATAACAAGTAAATATAACTTTGGCCAAATCATTACAGAAAAAAACGTGATTGTCAAAAATCATTATCTCGTTATATTAACAGACAAAACTTCGTTGAATACAGCATTGCACAAAAATTGTTTTCTGATATATAAAGTGTCTCGAATAATAACGTATGTCTCAAGATAACATTTTTGCTTGATATTGTGAAAAACTTTGAAGGTTTTAGCCTAATTATCGATGTGTTGTAACATCTAGAAATGTAGACTTGTGCTGCCACAGTTACACATCGTTATGAAGTTTCCTCATGATTATTAACTGTTGCAACGTCTTCCATTTATACCTAGGAATCCGCTGTGGTCGAGTGGTTAGCGTCGGTGATTTCGAAACCGGGTATCCCGGGTTCGATCCCCAGTCGCGGCACTACGGTCATGGTGGAGTGCCCTTGGGCAAGGCACATTTTCTAGCCTAGTACTGGTTTGTTTACCCAGGGATCATGAATAATTAAATTTAATTGCGCGCTAAATGACCTTAGCTGTCGATGCGCCATAAAACAATATACATTCATTCCATTTATACCTAGCTATTACACCAAACTAAGCATGTTATGTGAAAACTCTAGTTTGGATGATTTGAATTGATATTTCCAAATATCATAATCATTGCTCAGCCATTGTCTCTTCCTCACAAATGACCCATGTCATTATGACAAGCATCATTCATCTTTCACCAATTGGCTATACTAGCCTTTATGGGAGGTAACCAGTTGCCTGGGTAGAATGTTGCCGGGAGTACTGGTGCAGGAAACCAAATTTGAGAACTGGCTGCGGTAATATAACTGAAAAAACTTACGGTGTGCAGTCAATCAATTGAACAATTTATTCATTAAAGTGTCTTGTTTGACATTTGCTTGTATGTTGTCAAGTTAGGGAACTCATTGCCTTGTTATTCCTTAGTGGTTGAGCTAATTTAAAGAACGATCATTATAATGAATAGACCAGACAACTGAATACATTATTACAACTACCACTTGAAAGATCCAGTACCTTCTCAAATATTCTTGGAGATTCGTGGAAGTATTCAATTCACCTGTCTTGCATTTAAATATGTTATCCCTTCCCTTCTGTGCTGCTTTTAGAGTGTCATGATTTGAAAAAAGTTGAATAAAAAATCTGCAACTACATACAGGAAGTAAAAGTAGTGTACATCCATCAACACCAATCAGAAGCGAATGGACACATTTTTTGGAACTTTCATATGAATTAATGTCTTTTTTTGTGAGAGTTTATTAAGGAACAAGTGACGCTGGATATAATTTACAGTTAAGTTTGCAATTTTCCTAATAAATTAAGTACCACAATATTTCCGTATGATTCGGAAGTGTTATTTAACGTAGGATTCGAGGTAATGAGTTGAGTTATACATTGTTTCTGATTTGTAATGTTGCTCTATTATATATAAAGTTGCTTAGTGTATACATACTTGTAGTTTATCCCTTGAAAATGAGGTTCTAGTTTACAGAGTGCAAGGGTAAACAATAACAAACAAAAAAAAGAAATATAAATGTCACGAATATGACTTGTGTACAGCAAGTCTTGAATAAATAGCTGGGATACTTTGTATCTATCCACATAACATTTTGGCTGGCTATAAATTTAGCCGACAAGATATCTCGACTCGTCGCTGAGGATTACCAGAAGATCGTTGCAGATTTATACAGTTTTAATATTTTCATAAACTGAGCCATTGTTTTTCACCAAAATAATGGCAACCTTTTCATGAATTTTTTTATCTCCCCATTTTGCTTTACCTTAGCTATAGTCTTTTTCAAAGGTTACATTTTGCATAACTACAATTTGTCTCCGGCTATCGGTTGGTAGAACTGTCCTGTTTTCTTGGTTTGATTTCTATACATTTAATCTGTGACCACTTTCGATGTAAACTGAATGTTGATAAATGTAATCACTTTAGCTTTTTCCCATTTTACAGTTTTGGAAATTTAAAACGCCTATAGATTATTGGCTGAATTTCCTATTGGAAAATTAGCCAAATGCTACTACTGTCGCCAATTAACAAGGGCTGTTGGCTGCCTTGACCAAATGGTATACAAGTTTTCTTGTGGGCCGGGAAACAGCTATGGTATTATATCTTGCACTCGATATTCAGATGTGTTAACATTTAACCATTTTGAATTATACTATAGGTAAATCTTGGAGAACCAGATGAGGTGTAAATATATCTTTACCACACACATTGCTCTACCTCTCCCACAGACAACCAACAGTTTTGAACAGACCAACACAAACATATGGAAATTCAATAATTGAATTGAATTGAAAACATTGCAACCAAAGGAGGAATTGCTCATTATGAACAACTTGTTCTTTTGCCAATGTTCTCGAAAGTTGACTGAATGTGGGAAAGGATTAATCCAATAACAGCCTGTGTTGGTTTCAAAAAAAATAATCTGTATTAACCCTTTGCCATTTACTGATGCATCTGCAGCAGATGCCTTTTGAAAATGGTGGCAAAAGAAGAAATTGTTCATGAGCACTTTAACCTTTTGCTACAATGTTTTCAACTATATTTAATAATAATACTTTTATTTATATGTGATGTATTTAGTCATCTTCTGCAGCAGATCTATTGCATTATGGGAATGGGTTATAGAACATGATTAACACCCTTTATCTGGCGCTCTAAAACTTATTTGAATACAAGGAAAAAAATTGAAGAGTGTTCTCATCGTTGTGTTGATTGTACTGCTGGTATTGAATTGTTTAATGTAGTTAAATAAATGCAAAACGACCATGGCTACAACTTGTTACAAAGTATAGCAGGGTTGTGGTTTTTGCATTCAGTCACCACTTTGTTTAAGAAAAGTTCTAGCTTATTTTTTAAGGTTAATTAAACCAAGCCATAGGAAAATCAACCTTCACATTGGCAAAGACTTGGTTGGGGCCACTTTCAATCATCATGGCAGAGGATGAAAAAGAGTGATTAAACTGTTATTATTCAAACAAACCATATGATGGGGCTGCTCGGAAGAATCTTTTGAGTACCCACAACATGGGGTTTGAGTGTTGAATAAAGATTTTAGAATATAAAAAGAGCCTGACCATGGTGTCTAATAATGACTTCTCTTACAAGTTAAGTTTAAGATAGTCCTGAAGGCCGGTTTTCATGTGGCGTGGTTAATTTTCACATTTAATCTACAACTTTAAAGTTTTATTAACATGAAGCTGTTTGAACAACGATGCACGTTATGTGTGCATACTGGCCAACATCTGCAGTGTTCACTGTGTTAAAATGCCAACTCCTAATCTACCAGGAATAAAATTATTCTAGTTACTGTTGTGTTGTTTTCACTGACTTGCATTCTACCTGTTCTGTTTAGCACCGTCTCTGTGGACTAATGGGTACCATAAAGGGCATCTACCATAAGAGAAGATGACGAGTGGTCAAATACTGCAAATACAAGAGGCCCAAGATCCATGGCCATTAGGCAAAAATTAAATCTCCAAACAGCCCTGCCCCCTGAAGGCCATGTTTTTTTAACCAATCAACATGGCTTGAAGGAATCTGATAGAGGGTTTCCCAAAGAACATTTCTTCAAAATTATTTGAAAATCAAGTTTTTCACTTTAGCCATATATGGCAAAATAGCCATGTTTTTCGACCAATCAACATGTCTTGAAAGAAATCCAAGGATCATTTCTACAAAATTATTTGAAAGTCGGACAACCAGGAGAAGAATTTTAAAGTTTTTTCTTTTGGTTGCCATGGAAACCAGAATTTTGCATGGATCCAAAAAGGTTGAAGGAATTGAGAGGATGCTTCTTATAAAGCCAAGTGGTTAGGAAGGAAAAGTAATTTGAAGCAAAAATTTTATGCACAACGGACAATTCGCCAATACATAAGAAAAGATTACGATCTATTTTAGCTGTGCTCAAGGCGAGCTATTGTAAACACTTTTTTTCTGTCCATTAACAATTGCCTTGTTAACACTGGGCAACATTTTGCATCCAATCTTCATGAAAGTTTTTGAGAACATACATCTCTATCAAATCTTGGCCAATTTTGAAACTTGGTCAAAGTTTGAATATGGGTCATGTTGGGATAAAAACTAGGTCACTAGGCCAAATTGAAGGCGCTGCATTTATAACTTGGGCATGTTGAATCCTTTTGAATGAATGTTCGCTTGATGACATCTAGGTCAAGTTCGAAGAAGGATCATATCTGGTCAAAAACTCACTAGGCCAAATTTAAAGAAAATCTTGTTAACACTCGGGAAGTCATATTTTAACTTGAGAGTATGTTGAAATTTGTCAGAACGATTGTCTTGATGACATCTAGGTCAAGCTCGAATATGGGAAATGTCGGATCAAAAACAAGGGTCACAAGGCCAAAATTAAAGGGATCTTTGTAAACACAAGTATTAGCTTACCTGATCACAAAGGGAGTTGTTGTGATCAACTATACGGTTGACATAACCTAAGTGAGCGATCCAGGGCCATCATGTCTAGTAAAGAATATGGTAAATCTCTATATATGTAGGTATAATTACTGAACAAATTTGAAAACATTGTAGCAAAAAAACAAGCAATTTCTCCTTTTGTTCTGATATTTTCAAAAGTCGTCTGCTTCAGACACATCAAAACCCGTCTGTCTATAGGTGGGAAAGGGTTAACCCTTTCCCTCGTACGACAAATTTGCAGCAGACGACTTTGAACGTATTTTGTCTAAACATAGAATATCTCAATAATTGAATGGATAACCTATTATATGACCAAAAGTGGAAAACATTGTGGCAAAAGGAGAAATTGCATGTTTTGTGCAATTTCTTCTTTTGTCACTATGTTTTCAAAAAGCCGTCTGCTGCAGAGGCGTCAGAAAGCGTCTATATGAGGGAAAGGGTTAATGTAGTTGCATGCAGGGGCGAGTTCTCTGAATAGTCAAGCTTATAATCAAGATGGATAACTCAATCATAAAAATAAATTAATGTTGCTCTTTAAATGTTCTAGCAGGGCTAGTTTCCCTTATATACCTACAAATGTTATTGTTCCTTGGGTGATATTCTTCTTGATTAAAAAAAAACATGGCCACCATCATTGAACTATAGAATTTTACAAATAATTTTAAAATCGACAAGTTCTTTCAGACTAGAGGATTTTCAAATTAAGCATTTGGCTTACAGCGGAAACCAATACCTTAGGGGCCATGTTTTTTTTTTACTGATCAAAATAATTTAAACAATTTCGCATAGGGACATTTAAGGATAGGTGCATATATTTTGAAATGAGACTTTGTTTCATAGGAGAAGATGTTTATTTTATTTTGCCATGTTTGATGTCATGGCACCCAGAGTACCACACAAGAAACATTCCTGTAAAATTTGGTTGAAACTCACCAAGTGGTGTAAGAGATGCTGATTAAAGTATTTTTGATGCCAACGTAGAGTGATTACAATAGCTCACCTTATGTATGTCACACTAAGGTAAGCTTAAACAATTGTTACAATCTGTGAACTTCAAACTGTTAGTATGAGTAAAACTGTTTTCAATTCATCTAGTTAAATATAACTAACAACACATATTTAACAATATCAACATCTTTCAAACACTTTGTACAAGTCTGGTAGATTTGCAATCTGTAACATTGATGCATCATCAGCAAACACTTTAGGGAGGTAGAGGTATGTTCTAAACGCTGGATATATCACATGCTCAGTGGTCCATTTCCAATTAGACTGGTCTGTATCCTGAAATTACAAGCAATTAAAATGAAAGTGCTTTTACCCTTTCAAACATAAACAAATCTACAAGACTAAGACAATAATATGCAACATAATGGTAAATGTCAATAGTATAAATGAAAGTATTATTACTGAAAAGAGCAATTTTGAGCAATTCTCCATTTGCCACAATGTTTTCAATAGTTGTCTGCTGCAGATGCGTCAAAATGCATTACATGCAGGTTGGAAAGTGTATTTACATACAACAGTCCCTATAAGGTTGTGGGATGAAAACTTGGTAACATGTACATATACTATTTATACAAGTTACATGTATTATCATAAAAAATATGCAAAAGAAACTGTGTATTATAATAGTGAAACTTGCAGTAGAATATATTGCTTTATGTCTGAGTGGTGTTTTACACCGTTTTCAACAGTATATCATATAAAGCAGGCCGTTTCTTGGGTAATTAACCAGTATTACCAGTATTATTTATCCCGACACATTTAGTTGTAATGCAATCCCTGTAACACTGACTGCCGAGAACTACCATGTTTTAAAGGCATTGGTATGGCCGGACCATGGTTCGAACCCTTCTGTCTCACTTCAACAGAAAACAAGGCAAAGATATTAAACAACAGGGCCATGATGGCCCTGGATCGCTCAACTGAATAATGCAATGTGATTTGTCATGAAAATTACAACAAGATAATGTCATATTGCAAGCAATACAAAAGTCCCCTACCGGATGAGGACAGTAGTGTGTATTGTATGTGCATATTTTACCTCTAAGTGTGACCTTGACCTTTGAGGTGCAGGCCTGTGTCTTGTGTGCCACATGTCATCTGATCATGATGAACATGTGTGCCCAGTAACTTGGGAATCCTCTGATGCATGGTTGAGATGTGAGCCGGACAAGGTACAGTCCTATCAAACAGTACTCATTTTGACCTTTGACCTATTAGTGTGACCTTGACATTTGAGGTACAGGCCTGGGTCTTATACGCAACACGCCGCCTTATCATGGTGAATGTTTGTGCAAAGTTCCTTGAAAATCCTATGATGGATAGATAAGATGCAGTCCAGACAAGGTTAGACGGGACTGACAGAATTGACTAAACCTATAGTCCCCAAACCGGTCTCTGACAGGTAGGAGATTTTTGCAGTCGGGTAAGCTAATACAGGAGGCCCAGTAGAGCTTGACTGCCATTAAGAGAAATAACACACCCTTTATTGTCTGTCTTTTGTCAAATTATTATGAACTAGAAGGTCACAAAGAAATGTTTATGTACCAGTTAGTATTTTTAAAAACTAATTATCTATATCCTACAGTCTTGGCATAAAGGGTAAAACAGCCCCAGTGGCCATGTCTTTTGACCAATCAAAATGGCTTGAAGGAATCATCTAGGTGTTTACAAGGAAAATGTCTACAAAGTTATGGCTTGAAGGAATCATCTAGGTGTTCACAAGGAACATGTCTACAAAGTTATTTGATAATCAGTCTTGAAACTTTCGAAAGAGAATATCTTCAAAGTTTTAACTATAGTCATATGAGACAAAATATCCCTGCCCTCTTTAGGCCATGTTTTTGACCAACCAACATAGGTTGAAGTAATCTAGTACCTAAGGAATGTTTCTACAAAATTATTTGGAAATCAGACAGATACTTTTGGTGAAGAAGATTTTTGAAGTTTTCACCATAGCCATATAAGGCAAAACAGCCCTGGCAACCACATTTTTCTAGTAACCAACATGGCTAGAAGGAATCAATCAGAAGGTCACCCTAGGAATATTTCAACAAAATTATTTGTAAATCAGATTGTTTCTTTCTGAGAAGAATATTTTTAAAGTTTTCCTTAATCCTTTCCCTCATATAAACGCTTTCGGACGCCTCTGCAGCAGACAGCTTTTTGAAAACATAGTGACAAAAGAAGAAATTGCACAAAACGTGCAATTTCTCCTTTTGACACAATGTTTTCCACTTTTCGTCGTAGGTTTATCCATTCAATTATGGAGATTTTCTATGTTTTGACAAAATACGTTCAAAGTCGTCTGCTGCAGAATTGCCGTATGAGGGAAAGGGTTAAAGGCATATAAGGCCAAACCGATCCATATGGCTGAAAGGAATCTGATCCATGGAACATTTCTATGAAATAATTTGAGAATCCACCATACAATTTAATCGGAGAAGAATTTTACAGTTTTCACTCTAGCCATATAAGAAGGCAAAACAGTCCAATCTCTGGTGGACAAGTTTTTCGACCAATCAATGTGGCTTGAAGGAATCTGATAGAGGGTGGTGGCTTGAAGGAATCTGATAGATGGTGGCTTGAAGGAAACTGATAGAGGGTCATCCAACATTATTTGGAAATAGGCCCATCGTCTTGGGATGAGAAATTTGTTAAGTGTTGGGTTTTTTGGTTGCCATGGAAACCAGAATTCTGCACAGATCAAAATTGAAGGAATTTTAGTGTTGACATTGAGAGGATGCTTTCTGTCAAGTTTCATCATAATTGACCCACTGGTTACAGAGGAGAAGATGTTGACAGACGACAGACAAAGGGCAATCACAATAACCTACCTTGAGCACTTCATGCTAATGTAAGCGAAAAAGCTCTTAAAACAACAACATTATTGGTGAATATATTTGAAAACATTTTGAGCAATATCTCCTGTTGTCTCATTTTTTTATGAAGTCTTCTGCAATTGATGCATCCAAATACGTCTGTATAAGGGAAAGGTCTAATCTTATACTTACTTTAGTATCATTAACTGAATTGTTTTTGGAAAATAGCGGTTTCTTCATCGAGTAAAACTGACTCATTTCTCGTGAAAGAGATTCAAAACAGTCTTTCTCTGTGTCCCAATTAACCTAAGAAAGAAAGTACATAAAGATGTAATATGAGTACCTACAAGATGTTACTGTTTAGCTGACAGATATAGTATGAGGGCCTACAAGATGTTACTGTATAGCTGACAAATATAATATGACCGCCTACAACATGTTACCGTTTAGCTGACAGATATAATATGAGCGCCTACAACACGTTACCGTTTAGCTGACAGATATAATATGAGCGCCTACAACACGTTACCGTTTAGCTGACAGATTTAATATGAGCGCCTACAACATGTTACTGTTTAGCTGACAGATATAATATGAGTGCCTACAACACGTTACTGTTTAGCTGACAGATATAATATGAGCGCCTACAACACGTTACTGTTTAGCTGACAGATATAATATGAGCGCCTACAACATGTTACTGTTTAGCTGACAATGACATTCTTGCAGTAGTCTGCTTTGACACCATCTAAAACATGAAACCTTTCCAACCTACCAAAAATCGGCAGCAGACATTGAGGCTAAAGTTCGTGAAATCTCCATAAATGAAAGTACTACATGTAATATTGATTATGTTAAAAAACATTGTGGCAAAAAAACCCAAAGAGGGCCATGATGGCCCTGGATCGCTCACCTTAATTATACAATGTACTGCAATGCAAAACACATCAAGACAATTATTCTGAATGCAACCTCCAGTGTTAACAAGATTTTCCTTCATTTGTTTCTGACCCCATATTCGAACTTGACCTAGATATAATTCAGACAAACATACTGACCAAGTTTCAAGATGCTGAAGTAAAAAATGCGGCATTCAAAGTGTTAACAAGATTTTCCTTCAATTTGGCCTAGTGACCTAGTTTTTGAACCTACATGACCCATATTCGAACTTGGCTTAGATATCATTTTAACATTCTCATTAAATGTCAAGCTGCTATAGCAAAAAATGTGTCTTCTACAGAGTTAACAAGATTTTCCTTCAATTTGGCCTAGTGACCTAGTTTCTTACCCAATATGACCCATATTCGAACTTGACCTAGATATCTTTAAAAAATTGCCGCCTCTGGAGTGTTAACAAGATTTTCCTTCAATTTGACCTAGTGACCTACTTTTTGACCCGACATGACCCATGTTCGAACTTGACCTACATATCATCAAGACAAACATTCTGATAAAGTTTCAACATGCTCAAGTTTGAAAATGTGGCCTCCAGAGTGTTAACAAGATTTCCCTTCAATTAGACCTAGTGACCTAGTTTTTGACTTCATATGGCCCAGTTTTGAACTTGTCCAAGATTTAATGGAGATGAATGTTCTGATAAACTTTCACGAAGATTGGATGCAAAATGTAGCCTGTAGAGTGTTAACAAGCTCAAATGTTGACGACGCACGATGGATGCCGGACAAAATGTGATCACAATAGCTCACCTTGCACTTTGTGCATAGGTGAGCTAAAACAAGAGGGCCATGATGGCCCTGGAATCGCTAACCTGATTTCTTTTTCACTTTAGCTATATAAGCCCCGCCATCTGGCGGGCATAGTTTCCAACCAATCAACTTGGCTTGAAGGAATCTGATAGAAGGTCACCCTAGGAACATTTCTACAAAATTATTTGAAAATCGGCCTGACACTTTTGGAGGAGAAGATTTTTTAAGTTTTCACTATAGCCATAAAAGGCAAAATAGCCCCGCCCCCTGGTGGCCATGTTTTTTTACCAATCAACATGGCTTGAAGGAATCTGATAGAGGGTCATCCAAGGAACATTTCTACAAAATTATTTGAAAATCGGCCTGACACATTTGGAGGAGAAGAATTTTTTAAGTTTGCACTATAGCCATATAAGGCAAAATAGCCCCGCCCCCCCTGGCGGCCATGTTTTTTGACCAATCAACATGGCTTGAAGGAGTTTGATAGAGGGTCTCCCAAGGAACATTTCTACAAAATTATTTGAAAATTGGCCTGACAATTTCGGAGGAGAAGATTTTTTAAGTTTTCACTATAGCCATATAAGGCAAAATACGCCCCCCTGGCGGCCATGTTTTTCGACTAATCAACATGGCTTGAAGGAATCTGATAGAGGGTCATCCAAGGAACATTTTTACAAAATTATTTGAAAATCTGCCAACCAGTTTGGGAGAAGAAGAATTTTGAAGTTTTTTTCATTTCGTTGCCATGGAAACCAGAATTCTGCATGGATCCCAAAAAATTTAAGGAATTCTGGTGAGGACATTGAGAGGATGCTTTCTGTGAAGTTTCATCCCAGTTGACCCACCGGTTACAGAGGAGAAAATGTTGACGGACGACGGACATAGGGCGATCACAACTAGAAATATCACTGAAGATGATAAATACCCCCAAAACAGCACCTTGACTCAAAATATGGTTTACGACCGACCAACAAAAGGGCCATAACTCTGTAAACAAGAAAAAGTAACAAAGGGCAATAACTCTGTATTTAGATTAAATAGAGTTATGGTTTCTGTACACTGCACTTTCTCTCAATGTGTTGTATCATCCTATGAAGTTTTATTAAATTCCAACAATTAGTTTTAAAGTTATGCTCCGGACAAGACTCTACGAATATGAAAAAGTAACAAACGGCAAAGTCATTATGTAAAGTAGAGTTATGTTTCTTGTACACTGCACTTCCTCTGATTATGCTCTACCATTATATGTAGTTTTATTATATTCCATCTATTAGTTATTAAGTAATTCTACGGACAAGAAAAAGTAACAAAGGGCAATAACTCTGTATTTAGATAAAATAGAGTTATGGTTCCTGTACACCGCACTTCCTCTCAATGTGTTGTATCATCCTATGAAGTTTAATTAAATTCCAACAATTTGTTTTAAAGTTATGCTCTGGACAAGACTCTACGAATAAGAAAAAGTAACAAAGGGCAATAACTCTGTAATTATGTAAATTAGAGTTATGGTTCTTGTACACTGCACTTCCTCTGATTATGCTCTACCATTGTATGCAGTTTTATTAGATTCCATCTGTTAGTTATTAAGTAATTCTCCGGACAAGAAAAAGTAACAAAGGGCAATAACTCGGTATTTAGATTAAATAGAGTTATGGTTCCTGTACACTGCACTTCCTCTCAATGTGTGGTATCATCCTATGAAGTTTTAATAAATTCCAAGAATCAGTTTTAAAGTTATGCTCTGGACAAGACTCTACGAATAAGAAAAAGTAACAAAGGGCAATAACTCTGTAATTATGTAAATTAGAGTTATGGTTCTTGTACACTGCACTTCCTCTGATTATGCTCTACCATTGTATGCAGTTTTATTAGATTCCATCTGTTAGTTATTAAGTAATTCTCCGGACAAGAAAAAGTAACAAAGGGCAATAACTCTTTATTTAGATTAAATAGAGTTATGGTTCCTATACACTGCACTTCCTCTCAATGTGTTGTATCATCCTATGAAGTTTTATTAAATTCCAACAATTAGTTTTAAAGTTATGCTCCGGACAAGACTCTACGAATAAGAAAAAGTAACAAAGGGCAATAACTTTGTATTTAGATAAAATAGAGTTATGGTTCCTGTACACCGCACTTCCTCTCAATGTGTTGTATCATCCTATGAAGTTTCGTTCAAATCCTATGTTGCATTGTGAAGATATGGTCCGGACAAAATATGGCTTCCGACCGACCGACCGACCGACCGACCGACCGACCGACCGACCGACACAGTGACTCCTATATACCCCCCCAAAACTTTGTTTTTTGGGGGTATAATAACTCACCTTGAGCACTTCGTGCACAGGTGAGCTAAAAATATATTGACAACGTCTGAAGATAAAAAAGGTTTTAAACCTCTCCCACCTGCAGGCCTTTTCATGCATTTGCAGATTTGCAGCAGATGACTTGAAAACATATTGGCAAATGAATAAACTGCTCAATATGCACATTTTCTTTACTTTAGCCACTATGTTTTAACTCTTTTCAACTGTTGAGTAAGTACACTTTCTCTTGTAGAGATTTTCCATATTTGTTGTCCTAATAAATTTACACATTAGGAACAGGCTTAAAGTTCAATACAGGACAAGGCTTCATGTACAATACAGGACCGGGCTTAATGTACAATACAGGACGGGGCTTCATGTACAATACAGGACCAGGCTTAATGTACAATACAGAGCCTGGCTTAATGTACAATACAGGACCGGGCTTAATGTACAATACAGGACCAGGCTTAATGTACCATACAGGACCGGGCTTGATGTATAATACAGGACCTTGCTTTATGTACATTACAGGACCAGGCTTAATGTACAATACAGGACGGGGCTTCATGTACAATATAGGACCAGGCTTAATGTACAATACAGAGCCTGGCTTAATGTACAATACAGGACGAGGCTTAATGTACAATACAGGATGAGACTTAATGTACAATATAGGACCAGTCTTAATGTACAATATAGGACCAGGCTTCATGTACAATATAGGACCGGTCTTAATGTACAATACAGGACGGGGCTTCATGTACAATATAGGACCAGGCTTAATGTACAATTACAGGACCAGGCTTCATGTACAATATAGGACCGGTCTTAATGTACAATACCGGACTGGGCTTAATGTACAATATAGGACCAGGCTTAATGTACAATACAGGACGAGGCTTAATGTACAATACAGGACGAGGCTTTATGTACAATACAGGACGAGGCTTAATGTACAATACAAGACGAGGCTTAATGTACAATACAGGACGATGATTCATGTACAATACAGGACGAGGCTTAATGTACAATACAGGATGAGGCTTTATGTACAATACAGGACAAGGCTTAATGTACAATACTTAATGAAAACATAGTAACAAAAGAAGAAATCGCTCAAAATGAGCAATTTCTCCTTTTGCCACAATTTTTTCCACTTTAAATCATAGGTTATCAATTCAATTATAGAGATTTTCTATTTTATGACAAAATATGTTCAAAGTCGTCTGCTGCAGAATTGTCATATGAAGGAAAGGGTTAAGAAATGTATGATAAAGTCTTTACCTCTGTGGCTAATCTGAGAAGCAGCATGGGTAAACCATCTAGATTTGGAATGTAGTTATCTAGGACCAAAGGTAGAGTGTTGAGATTACCACTCTGTAAAAAGAAAAACATGAACTATCAAATTCTCAACTATTTGTATCAGAATGAAAATTGAGATGTTTCGGGTTGTGCCGAAAAAATAGCATATGACAGATAAGCCTGAGACATTCTCGTCTATATCGGTATTTGCGGAGACTCTTCAAAAAGAAATAGCATAAGACAAGAGGGAGATGGGGCATCCTCGTCTATATCAGTATTTGCGGACTCTTCAAAAAGAAATAGCATAAGAAAAGATAAGACTGGGGCATCCTCGTCTATACTCCCTAATATCTCCCTTACCTACTCATTTAACTCCTTTTCCACATGTCCGCAGCAGAAGACTTTGAAAACATATTGGCGAAATTCATCGTCATCTCAATGATCAAAGAAGCTATAGACTGGACACAAATCATTGGCGCCACCAGCCTATAGACATACCCTCCTTTAACAAGTTGATACGTTGAATTGACATCCCCCACCGAAGTTAAAATTGTAAAAGAACGCTTGGACCATCTTGGTAAACCAGTTGCTAAACTAGTGTGTTCAGAACGTTTTACCAAAATTTGACCTTGTGTACTTGTTTTTTACCCGACATGACCCAGTTTCTAACCTGACTTAGATTTGATGGAGATGAATATTCTGGTGATCTTTTATAACGATTGGATGAAAAATGTGGCATCTAATATGTCCACAAGGTTTTTCTTAAATATGTTCTAGTGGCCTAGTTTTTGACCTCATAAGACCAAGTTTCTAACCAGACTGGGATCTGATGGAGATGTGATGCACCTATCAATATTTTGCCCCAGGGGTGGGGTGGTGGGGGGCAGCGGGCAGACCCAGGGGAATTAGACAAGTTTTCCTTTTTGGGGTCTAATTCCCCACCCTAGAGCAAATCATTTTGTCTAAATCCCCATAGTGGGAGATGCTTTCATTCGGTGTGTCAAATTCCCGCTGTCGGGAATCGTCTTCTGTCTAAAGTCCCATGTATGCCCGCCGCCAACCCCCCCCCCCCCCCCCCTCCTCTGAAGATTGAATGAAAAATGTGGCCTCTACAGTTTTCAAAAAAAAATTCTCTAAAATTTGACCCCCACATGACCTAGTTCAGAGTTTGACCAAGACTGGATGGAGGATTGAATGATCAATGTGACCTATACAAGTCAATGTTCAAAACTACATAGCTCGTGTTATTGAGATAATCTTAGTGAAACTTGCCGTCTGACATTTCCCTAGGGTTGACATTTTCCATATAATAATTTTGAATCAAATTTCAATAAATTCCAAATACATCCACCCATGCTTTAGATATGGACACAGACAGACAGATGGATGAACAGACCTTACCAAACCAATATCCCATCCACCTTTAGCAGGGGATAATAACCTAGGTTTTCAAAAGGGAACCTTGAAAAAACGAAAAAACCTGGATAAACAAGAGGGCCAAGATGGCACTAAATCGATCACCTGAGGGATGGTATAGTAGCAAATGTGTATTTGCCAATGTCAGGGATAATTGATAAAGCCTGGGAATGGACATTCAATGAAACAACTTATCAGTATAAGACATTTGTAATAAGGCATTCTATAAAGAATTTAAATCTTTCAACAAATTTGAAATAGGACCATCAAAGGAACAACCCTGTGAAGTTTTGTTGAATTTGATCCAGTGAATTAGGAGGCAATATCATTTAAAGCAAAATATTCATTTTACCCCTTTTTGTGATGCCACCTAGTTGCCATGTGTTTCATCCAATCAACATGGCTTAAACAATTTTTGAAGTAGGTCAACCAAGGAACTTTTCACCCCCTTTCTGATGCCGCAGCAAGTTCTCCATGGAATTTAAATCTTTGAACAATTTTAAAAGAGGACCAACAAAGGAACATACATTCCTTTGTAGTTTTGATGAAATTGGTCTAGTGAATAAGGAAGAGATGTCATTTTAAGCAAAAAGTTAATTTTAACTGTTGAAAGATCATTTCTACAAAATTATCTTGTCCAGACAAGCACTTTCACATGGACGGATTATTAAAGTTTTGTAATTTTACCCCTTTTCTGATGCGGCCTGGTTGCCATGTTTTTCAACCAATCAATATGGCTTGAACAATTTATGTAGAGGGTCACCCAAGGAACATTTCTACCAAATTATATTGGAATTTGACAAGCAGATTCAGAAGAGAAGAATTTTAAAGTTTGGACATTTTTCCCCCTTTCTGATGTTGCAGCAACCAAAGTTCTCCATGGAATTTAAATCTTTGAACAATTTTGAAAGAGGACCACCAAAGGAACATTCCTGTGAAGTTTAGTTGAAATTATTCCTATGGTTTAGGAGGAGATAATGTTTAAAGCAAAAAGTTAACGATGGACGGACAGAGAGTGATCAGAATAAATCACATTGAGCCTTCGGCTCAGGTGCTCTTAAAAGCCAATTATGACAAGAAAAATGGCCATCTGAGAGTAACATCCCATATTCCAGGCTAAATTGGTGGGGGCAAAAAGAATGAGCAGTTTCCCCCTTTTTTCCATGTTTTCACAAGAAGTATCAAAATTAAGGCATAATTAGGAAAATCATATATTATCATTATTCTTACCTCATCAATTTCCATAGAGAAATAATCATACAGCATTTCACATTTAGCCTTCAGAAAGTCTACAATGTAAGTTGCCAGATCCTCTTTGGGCCCATCACTCTCAGTCCAACCACTGTCTTCTAGATCCAAAGCCATCATGGCGAGGTCAAAGATGGGTGCTGGCTCCTGTGAAAAACAGAAACTGACACTTAAGGTGACTTAAACCTTTCTCACAGTACATAACAGTATACAAATCAAATAGAGTAGAAAATATGGAGGCAAAAGTAGAAAGGGCTCATCATTAGCCATTTCTCCTTTTGTCACCATGCATTCAAAAGTTGTCTGCTGCAAATGTAGTTGCAAGCGGCGAAGGATAAATATCTAGGCCAATTCAATTGACAGTGTAATTTAAAGGGCCAAGATGGCCCTTCATTAATCTCTTGAGTGATGGTACAGTAGCAAATCGGTAACTGCTGATGTCTGGGAATATTTTATCATGAATGGGGAAGAAAAAGGGACATCAATTTTGTAATACGGCATTCTAAACAAGCGCTGGAAAGCCAAAAGTAACAAGGGCACCGCAAAGCGGATGCATCCCCTAGGCTTTCCATTTTCACATTGAGTTCTCTTGTGATCTAAATATTTAAGTCCAATTTTTGACTTCGATCTTTGACCTATGACCTTGAATCAATAGGCTTCAAAATATTGTCACAAACTAACTGTATGCCAAGTTTGGATAATATCTGTCAAGGAATGGTCAGTGTAGAGTGGTGACAAGGTTGCCACAGCTGAGATATATTGTAAGTTCAATCAAGTTCAATTTTGGGCATGACCTTTGACCTATGACCTTGAAAACCAATAGGCTTCAAGACATATCATAAACTAACTGTATAATAAGTTTTATTAAGATCGGTCAATGAATGGTCAGTGTAGAGTTGTGACAAGGCTGCCACAGCTGAAAATATTGTAAGTCCAATTTTGAGTTTGACCTTTGACCTATGACCTTGAAAATGAATAGGCTTCAAGATATTATCATAAAGTAACTGTATACCAAGTTTGGTTAAAATCTGTCAAGTAATGGTCAGTGTAGAGTGGTGACAAGGTTGCCACAGCTGAAAATAGTGTAAGTGCAATTTTGGGCTTGACCTTTGACCTATGACCTTATAAATCAATAGGCTTCAAATATTATCATAAACTAACTGTATAATAAGTTTTATAAAGATCGGTCAAGGAATGGTCAGTGTAGAGTGGTGACAAGGCTGTCACAGCTGAAAATATTGTAAGTCCAATTTTGAGCTTGACCTTTGACCTATGACCTTGAAAATCAATAGGCTTCAAGATATTATCATAAAGTAACTTTATACCAAGTTTTGTTAAAATCCGTGAAGTAATGGTCAGTGTAGAGTGGTGACAAGGTTGCCACAGCTGAAAATATTGCAAGTCCAATTTTGGGCTTGACCTTTGACCTATGACCTTGAAAATCAATAGGCTTCAAGATGTTACCATATACTTACTTTATACCAAGTTTGGTTAAGATCTGTCAAGAAATGGTTAGTGTAGAGTGATGACAAGGTTTGTTACGGACGGAAGGACGGACGGACATACATACGGACGGTCCCGTTACTATATCCCTTTCTCGCTTTTTTCGTAACCGAGGGGATAACAAGAGGCCCAAGAGGACCAGTATCTCTCCACTGCATAAGGCAAAAATTAAATCACTAAAGCCATATAAAACAACATGGCTTGAAGGAATCTGAAAGAGGGTCATCCAAGGAACATTTCTACGAAATTATTTTATAATTGTCAAAGAAGATTTTTATGTAGGATTGCCATATAAGGTAAAAGAGCCCCACCCACTAGCAGCTATGTTTTTTTTACCTATAAACATGGCTTGAAGGAATTTCATAGAAGGTTACCCAAGGATCATTTTTACTAAATTATTTGAAAATCAGCCACATACTTTTGGTCAGAGATTTTTTTTAAAGTTTAATTTATAGTCATATTATAAAGACAAAACAGCCCCAGGTGGCCATGTTTTTTGACCAATCAACATGACTTGAAGGAATCTGATAGTGGGAAATCCAAGGAACATTCCTACCAAATTATTTTAAAATCGGCCAACCAGTTTTGGTGCAGAATTGTTCGTTCTTGCAATAGCCACAGAGGACATTGAGAGGATGCTTCCTATGAATTGTCATCCCAATTGGTCCAGTGACTACAGAAGAGAAGTCGTTTGAAGCCAAAAGTTCACACACACACACAAAATGTGTCTGCAAGTAGGAAAGGATTAAAATGTAATTACATTAAGTGAGTGTGTGTGTGGTGTGTGCTAAAGTGTCTAGATAAACTTGCCAGCATGACTGTTTATTTACCCAGGAAACACCATTTACACAAAAAAACTGGCCAACAACTTCACAACCATTAATATTTTAATCCCTTTAGTGATCTCGGATAGGTCATACATACAATTTGTAGTAGTGGCTTCCCTTCTTTGTTATCAGGATTGCAGGAATTGCATTACCACTGATGCTAAAGTGTCTAGATAAACTTGCCAGCATGACTGTTTAACCCTTTCCCTCATATAGACGCTTTCTGACGCCTCTGCAGCAGACAGCTTTTTGAAAACATAGAACGTGCAATTTCTCCTTTTGCCACAATGTTTTCCACTTTTTGTCATAGGTTATCCATTCAAAATGGATAACCTATGTTTTGACAAAATAAGTTCAAAGTCGTCTGCTGCAGAATTGTCGTATGAGGGAAAGGGTTAATTACCCAGGAAACACTGCGATATAACGGAAATCCTGTTGAAATCAGCGTGAAACACCTTTCAAACAAACAAACAAACTGGCCAACAGAAATTTTATTTATTTTTCACATAAAGACGCATCTGCAGCAGACGACATTGGAGAACATTGTGGCAAAAAAATAAATTGCTGATATTGAGCAATTTCCCCTTTTACCCGCACACTGTTTTCAACTCGATTCAATATGAATACTTACATTTAAAGAGATGTTGTATATTTTACCTAGATGTTATCAAAGTCGACCGTTGCAGATTTGTTGTATGTGAAAAAGTGTTCGGAGTCAAGGCCTCAAAGATACAAACATACTGAGCAAGTTCAACAAAGCGCAATAAGACACACCTGCAACCAATTAGTCTTAAAATCAATTAAGCGATTAACCCTTTCGGCACAATGTTATCAACACTATTTAATATTTATATATATTCATTTATAGAGATTTCCTGAATTTAAGACTTTTTTTAATTTCTTACTGTAGCTTTGTCCTATATTGGAAAGGGTTAACTCTTTCCTACAGTAAAACATCTAGGCAAAATTATGAATAAATCTGAATAAATGAAAGTATAATAATTAATGAGCAATTTCACCTTTTGTCACAATAATTTCAAAATTCCTCTGATGCAGAGGCATCAAAAAGCTTCTGTATGTGGGAAAGGGTAAATGTATGTTAACTTACTGACAACCGAAGGAGGCCAAAATTTCCAAAGTCAAAGATAAACAGTTGGAAAAATAACTCGGCACTGAAATGAAGAAAACATTTATATCTAAACAAGAGCGCCCAAAGGCAAACGCCAACGCTCGTCTCGTTTTTTTCACAGACGAAAAAGGTGCATTACTGAATAATTATTGAAGCCAGAGTTATGTGACTTGGTAAAGGCATGCACACTGCTCATAGGAACAAGTGTATCAATATTCATTTGAAAAGGTTAAAAAGTCTTTGAATTATGATGTAAGGTTAAAGTTTTGTGACGCCACAAACGACAACACCAAGGGTATCACAATACCCCGACCATTTTTCTTCAAACTAAAGAATATACAGGGATGATAATAGTCATACATTCCTAGTAAGGATAAATGAATAATTCCTACTAGGGAAAATTAATATTTGCTAGTATGAATATTTTCCTAGTGGGGAAAATGAATAATACTCTAGTAGGGAAAAGGAAAAAGTAATAACTTCCAAATAGGGAAAATGAATAATTGCCAAGTAGGGAAAATGAATAATTACCTAGTAGGGAAAAGGAAAAAGTAATAACTTCCAAGTAGGAAAAATGAATAATTTCCTAGTAGGGAAAGAAATAATTTCCCAGTAAGGAGGAAGAAGAGGAATAACTTTCTAGTAGGGAAAATGAATAATACTCTAGTAGGGAAAAGGAAAAAGTAATAATTTCCTAGTAGGGAAGAGGAATAATTTTCAAGTAGAGAAAAGGAATAATACTCTAGTAGGGAAAAGTAATAATTTTCTAGTAGGGAAGAGGAATAATTTTCTAGTAGAGAAAAGGAATAATACTCTAGTAGGGAAAAGTAATAATACTCTAGTAGGGAAAAGTAATAATTTTCTAGTAGGGAAGAGGAATAATTTTCAAGTAGAGAAAAGGAATAATACTCTAGTAGGGAAAAGGAATAATACTCTAGTAGGGAAAAGTAATAATTTTCTAGTAGGGAAGAGGAATAATTTTCTAGTAGAGAAAAGGAATAATACTCTAGTAGGGAAAAGTAATAATACTCTAGTAGGGAAAAGTAATAATTTTCTAGTAGGGAAGAGGAATAATTTTCAAGTAGAGAAAAGGAATAATACTCTAGTAGGGAAGAGGAATAATACTCTAGTAGGGAAGAGGAATAATTTTCTAGTAGGGAAGAGGAATAATTTTCTAGTAGAGAAAAGGAATAATACTCTAGTAGGGAAAAGTAATAATTTTCTAGTAGGGAAGAGGAATAATTTTCAAGTAGAGAAAAGGAATAATACTCTAGTAGGGAAGAGGAATAATACTCTAGTAGGGAAGAGGAATAATTTCCTAGTAGGGAAGAGGAATAATTTTCTAGTAGGGAAGAGGAATAATTTTCAAGTAGAGAAAAGGAATAATACTCTAGTAGGGAAAAGTAATAATTTTCTAGTAGGGAAGAGGAATAATTTTCTAGTAGAGAAGAGGAATAATACTCTAGTAGGGAAGAGGAATAATTTTCTAGTAGAGAAAAGGAATAATACTCTAGTAGGGAAAAGTAATAATTTTCTAGTAGGGAAGAGGAATAATTTTCTAGTAGAGAAGAGGAATAATTTTCTAGTAGAGAAGAGGAATAATACTCTAGTAGGGAAGAGGAATAATTTTCTAGTAGAGAAGAGGAATAATACTCTAGTAGGGAAGAGGAATAATACTCTAGTAGGGAAGAGGAATAATACTCTAGTAGGGAAAAGTAATAATTTTCTAGTAGAGAAGAGGAATAATACTCTAGTAGAGAAGAGGAATAATACTCTAGTAGGGAAGAGGAATAATACTCTAGTAGGGAAGAGGAATAATACTCTAGTAGGGAAGAGGAATAATACTCTAGTAGGGAAAAGTAATAATTTCCTAGTAGCCTAGTAGGGATAAGTAATATGCTCGACTATATGCTGCTTATTCACTTAAGCAGTATTTCATTATATTGCAATTAAGTACTATTAAATCATATATATTTAAAAGCAAATGAATAGATACATACATTTAAATATATATAATTTAAACAAGAAGCCCATGAGGGCTATGCATGGGCAGATTTGGCTGGTTTTTAAAAGGAACCAATCTCTCATCAATATTTAACTACTATCTTAGTTTGGTGAAGGTCAGATAGTAAATGGAGGCTCTATTGTGTTCACAAGCTGTATTATAGTAATTTTGACAATTTCAATGGCCATAATCCAGTCATGCATGGGCGGATCTGGCTGGTTTTCAAAAGGAACCAAGCTCTCATTAATATTTAACTACTACCTAAGTTTCGTGTAGGTCAGATAGTAAATGGAGGCTCTATTGTGTTCACAAGCTGTATTATAGCAATTTTGACAGTTTCAAGGGCCATAATCCAGTCATGCATGGGCAGATCTGGCTGGTTTTCAAAAGGAACCAAGCTCTCATCAATATTTTTAAAACTACTATCTTAGTTTGATGAAGGTCAGATAGTAAATGGAGGCTCTATTGTGTTCACAAGATGTATTATAGCAATTTTGACAATTTCAAGGACCATAATCCAGTCATGCATGGGTGGATCTGGCTGGTTTTGGAAAAGAACTGAGCTCTCATCAATATTTAACTATTACCTAAGATTTGTGAAGATCGGATAGTAAATGGAGGCTCTATTGTGTTCACAAGCTGTGTTATAGCAATTTTGACAATTTCAAGGGCCATAATCCAGTCATGCATTGGCGGATCTGGCTTTCTGGTTTTTGAAAGGAACTGAGCTGTCATCAATATTTAACTACTACCTAAGTTTGGTGAAGATCGGATAGTAAATGGAGGCCCGACACTTTCGGGGAAGAAGATTATTTAAATTTTCATTATAGTCATATAAGGCAAAATAGCCCTGCCCCCTGGCGGCAATAGTTTTAGACCAATTAACATGGCTTGAAGGAATCTGATAGAGGGTCAACCTAGGCACATTACAACAAAATTATTTGAAAATCGGCCTGAAACTTTCAGAGTAGAAGATGTTTTTCACTATAGCCATATAAGGCAAAATAGCACCGCCCTCTGGCAGCCATGTTTTTCTACCAATCAACATGGCTTGAAGGAATCTAATAGTGGGTCACTAAAGGAACATTTCTACAAAATTATTTGAAAATCTTTTTCTTTTGGAGAAGATTTTTTAAGTTTTCGCTATAGCTGAAGTTTCATCCCAATTGACCCACTGGTTACTGAGGAGAAGAAGTTGACGGACGATGGACGACGGACAAAAGGCGATCACAATAACTCACCGTGAGCAAAGCTCAGGTGAGCTAAAAAGCAGTATCTATAGTGTTATAGTGATTTTTTTCTCAAATTTGGCCTAGTGACCGAGTTTTTGACCCATATTTGAACTTAGCCTAGATATCATCAAATCAAACATTCTAGAAAAGTTTCAACACGTTCACGTTAAAAACACGGCTTCCAGAGTGTAAACAAGATTTTCCTTAAATTTGGACTAGTGACCTAGTATTTGACCTGACATGACCTATATTCAAACTTGGCTTAGATATCACTAAAAAAACCATTCTAATAAAGTTTCAACATGCTCAATTTTAAAATGCGGCTTTCAGAGTGTTACCATGATATTCATTTAATTTGATCTAGTGACCTAGTTTGTGACCCCACATGACCCAGTTTCGAACTTGGCCTAAATTTGATGGAGATGTATGTTCTGATAACCTTTCATGAAGATTGGATGCAAAATGTTGCCTCTAGAGTGTTAACAAGCAAATGTTGACGACGAACGACGGACAAAAGGCGATCACAAAAACTCACCTTGAGCACTTCATGCTCTGGTGGGCTAAAAATGTTACAAAGCCAGAAATTGCTGAAAACTTTCACAATGTCATTCAACTCTGATTCTAAACACTCTTCCACTTTTTACAAAAAGCAATGTTTTCATCTGAATTTTTCAAAGCAGACAATTCTGAAAAATATTATATCATGTAAATCATCTATAATCTAATGTTAATCATTTTGGAAAGAAAACTTTTGACTCGGTTTCTCTTATCACAACATTTGTTACGCCTTAATTGAGTTTCATAAACAGTTTGGAAGCCAAGCAGTCTATCTTTATGGCCTATAATACAATCCAGATCCTTTGAAAGTTTCCTATACATACTAAAATTTAACATAATTTCTTACAAGAGGGCCGTGACGGCCCCAGTTTGCTCACCTGCATTATACAATGTGATTTCTAATGCAAAACACATCAAGGCAATTATTCTTAAAAAATGCAAAACACATCAAGGCAATTATTCTTAAAAAAAAATCTTATCTGTAAAAGGTTCAAAATGCAACTTCCAGAGTGTTAACAAGATTTTCCTTCATTTGGCCTAGTGATCTATATCTTTTACCTGATATGACCTATATTCCAACATGGACTAGATATCATCAGGACAAACATTCAGACAAAGTTTCAATTTGCTCAAAGTAAGAATGCGGCCTCCGGAGTTTGAACAATATTTTGACCTAGTTCCTGACCCAATATGACCCATATTCAAACTTGACCTAGATATAATTCAGACAAACAGTCTGACAAAATTTCAAGCTGGTGAAGCCAAAAATGCGGCCTCCAGTGTGTTAACAAGAATTTCCATCAATTTGGCCTAGTGACCTACTTTTTGACCAGGCATAACCTGTATTCAAGCTTGGCCTAGATATCATTAAGATAAACATTCTGACCAAATTTGATACTGCTGAAAAATTTCCTCCAATTTGGCCTTGTGACCTAATTTTTGAACAGACATGACCAATATTTAAACTAGCCCTACATATCATCAAGACAAACATTCCGATAAAGTTTCAACATGATCAAGTTAACAAGAGGCCCAGAGGACCTGTATGGCTCACCTGGATATTTGAGAAATCGTGGAAAAACGTTCTAAAGAAAAGTGAATTTGCAAAGAATTTCACATCTGGAGCTTTCTATGATGAGGAATGCCCCACACTAAATGATCTAGATTACTCAATTTGTACTGAAAATGGAGTTAAATGATTTTTTTCTGGTTTCCTGTACTAGACCTGTGTCCTTAAGAACGGTTCCTCCTTGCATGTATATGTCAGGTTGGTTTTGCACTGGAATTATCCAGACCGAATTTGGTTCAGATCTTTTTACCCATGGTCAAGGAGTTTATGCAACATTGAGTCTCTTGTGCGCAAGGATGCTACAGACCAATATCATCCATTTGAGGAAAATTCATAGCACTGTATCCTAGGTACTTACTGGCCAAAATATAATCACTCTGGGCCTCCTGTTTATTCATAAGAAGTTGTTTAAAGGTTTTCATATATTTGACCCTTGTGACCTTGAAAGTAGGTCAAGGTAATTTATCTTAGGAAACTATAAAGCATTTCATGCCAGGGTTATATTGGCAAAATATCATCACCCTGGGCCTCCTGGTTATTTAGAAGAAGTTATTTAAAGACTTTCATATATTTTACCCTTGTGACCTTGAGAGAAGATAAAGGTCAATTCTGATATTGTACTGTTATTTCCTACCTTAGTTTAGAAGTATTCACAAGTAGTAGCTTAGTCTGATATTGTACTGTTATTTCCTACCTTAGTTTAGAAGTATTCATAAGTTGTAGCTTAATCTTATATTGCAATGTTATTTCCTACCTTAGTTTAGAAGTATTCACAAGTTGCAGTTTAATCTGATATTGTACTGTTATTTCCTACCATAGTTTAGAAGTATTCACAAGTTGTAGCTTAGTCTGATATTGCACTGTTATTTCCTACCTTAGTTTAGAAGTATTCACAAGTTGCAGTTTAGTCTGATATTGCAATGCTATTTCCTACCTTAGCTTAAAAGTATTCACAAGTTGCAGTTTAATCTGATATTGTACTGTTATTTCCTACCTTAGTTTAGAAGTATTCACAAGTTGTAGCTTAGTCTGATATTGTACTGTTATTTCCTACCTTAGTTTAAAAGTATTCACAAGTTGCAGTTTAATCTGATATTGCAATGTTATTTCCTACCTTAGTTTAGAAGTATTCACAAGTTGCAGTTTAATCTGATATTGTACTGTTATTTCCTACCTTAGTTGAGAAGTATTCACAAGCTGTAGCTTAATCTGATATTGCAATGTTATTTCCTACCTTAGTTTAGAAGTATTCACAAGTTGTAGCTTAGTCTGATATTGCAATGTAATTTCCTACCTTAGTTTAGAAGTATTCACAAGTTGTAGTTTAGTCTGATATTGTATCAGGGAATATTCTTCGTTTACGCAGCCTACAAACACATACTTCTGGAATATTTCTCTTAAACCTGAAATATACAGGTAGTCATTGTGTAGTCATAAAACTCTGAAATACAGTCATTGTATAGACATAACATTCTGAAATACACCGGTAGTCATTGTATAGACATAACATTCTGAAATACACCTGCAGTCATTGTATAGACATAACACTCTGAAATACAGTCATTGTATAGACATAACACTCTGAAATACAGTCATTATATAGACATGAACTTCTGAAATACAGTCATAACATAGACATGAACTTATGGAATATTTCTCTTAAACCTAAAATAAAGTCATTATATAGACATGAACTTCTAAAAAAAATATTTCTCTTAAACCTAAAATAAAGTCATTTTATTGATTGATTGGAGTTTAACGCCGTTTTCAACAATCTTACAGTCATGTCGCATTGGGAAATTCACCTAATCATGTGTTACCTGGTTTTCACACACCACTACTCCTTACAAAAAGCAACTGGCTTAATTTCCCGAGACTGTTAGCCCATTAGTGGATGACGAATGATGACTTTTGTCAAAAGTCAGAAAGAATGTTGGCGGAGCTGGGGTTCAAACTCACATCCCCTGGATTGACAGCCTGCGCCAATACTAACTGACCTACAGGGGCTTTGCTCATTACATTGACATGAACTTCAAAAATACATCATTTAAACCTAAAATACAGTTATTATATAGACATGAACTTCATTAATACATCATTTAAACCTAAAATACAGTTATTATATAGACATGAACTTCATTAATACATCATTTAAACCTAAAATACAGTTATTATATAGACATGAACTTCAAAAATACATCATTTAAACCTAAAATACAGTTATTATATAGACATGAACTTCAAAAATACATCATTTAAACCTAAAATACAGTTATTATATAGACATGAACTTCATTAATACATCATTTAAACCTAAAATACAGTTATTATATAGACATGAACTTCATTAATACATCATTTAAACCTAAAATACAGTTATTATATAGACATGAACTTCATTAAGGTTGACATGACTCTCTGAAATATTTCTCTTAAATCTGAAATATAGTCATTCATAGACATGAAATTCGGAAATAGTCATTATAATTATAGGCATAAACTTCTGAAATATAGTCATTATATTGACATGAACTTTGGAAATAGTCATTATATAGGCATAAACTTCTGAAATATGTCTCTTAAATCTGAAATCTAGTCATTATATTGACATGAACTTCTGAAATCTAGTCATTATAATAGACATGAATTTCTGAAATATATCTTAAACCTTTGAAGACATTTCATAGACATATACTTCTGAAATATATCTCTTTAACTTATTTAACCCTTTCGCTCATATAGATGCTTTCTGACACCTCTGCAGCAGACGGCTTTTTGAAAACAGTGACAAAAGAAGAAATTTCTCCTTTTGCCACAATGTTTTCCACTTTTAGTCATAGGTTGTCCATTCAATTATAGAGATTTTCTATGTTTTGACAAAATATGTTCAAAGTCGTCTGCTGCAGAATTGAACTATGAGGGAAAGTGTTAACTATAAACTATAAACAATATTTGTCATCTGATGTAATAAAAGTTGTAAATGAAAAGGAGAAGAGTGAACAAGCCTGATGTCTGTATGAGGCCAATAAACTATTGATAGTTTCATTAACATCTAAATAATTTGAATAATGAAATGTGCAACTACTGAATATTTCAAAAATGGGATTACTAGCCCTTAGCCCTTTCATAGACGCTTTCTGATGCCTTTGCTAGACGACTTTTGCAAACATTATGACAATATGAGAAATTGTTCATAATGAGCAATTTCTCCTTTTGCCACAATGTATACATACAACTCTATTTAATAATGCATATTAGGTGTAAGTTGGAATTTGAGGGAAAGGTTGAACTCCTTTGTATGTACTTGTTTACTAAAATTCTTGCTTATGAGACTTGCTTTTGGAAATCAAATCTTTGTAAACTTGCAAAGTTTGATTTTTTTTTTAACCCTTTCCCACATATAGAAACTTTCATATACCTCTGCTGCAGGCAACTTTTGAAGACAATGTGCAATGAGTAATTTCTCTTTTGCCACTCATTTCAAATTGTATACCTTCATTATAAAACGATTTTTCATGTTTTTGCCCAGATGCGTTAAAAGTCATT
Source organism: Serripes groenlandicus (assembly GCA_031761405.1). Lineage (NCBI taxonomy): Eukaryota > Metazoa > Mollusca > Bivalvia > Cardiida > Cardiidae > Serripes > Serripes groenlandicus. The sequence goes on along the minus strand of JASEVX010000004.1, from coordinate 124,103,150 downwards.
TGCTGCAGATTTGTTGTTAGTGGGAAAGGGTTAATTTTCTTGTTACTTTCCACAGTATTTAAGGTTTATCATACTGTCACTGAGGTCTAGTGGTTTGAACAGCCCCTTTGGGAGTGGGGCGACCAGATTTCAATCCCAGGTGAGGTCATACCAAAGACTTACACAAGAATTACGCATTAATCATGTTTCGCGGTAAAATTTGAAGTCAATCTAATTAGAAAGAAATGTCCAATTCTCAAAAATCCAACAAAATTCATTTGTTTTTCGTCTACATCATATACATCATATAAATAAAGAACGGTATAAGATGTAACTATGATCAAAGTTTGAAAGCCTTAGCACTTGTACATATTGATAAAATGTAAAACAAGACATGGAAATTACATGAAACCAGGTTTTCTATAATGGAAGGTGTTTGATTAAGAATTAACAGATCTGTCAAATCTTTCTGTTAATAGTTAATCGTCTTGATATGGTGCATGTTTGTGCCAAGTTATTTGAAAATATCTCTATGCATGACAAAGTAATGGTCCGGACAAGAAAAGTTCAATTAAAGTCTATTTCTTATCACTGTGACTTTGACCTTGAATCTACAGATTTTTTTTTGCATTTGGCACATCGTCTTGATATGGTGCATGTTTGTGCCAAGTTATTTGAAAATATCTCTATGCATGACAAAGTTATGGTCCGGACAAGAAAAGTTCAATTAAAGTCTATTTCTTATCACTGTGACCTTGACCTTGAATCTACAGAATTTTTTTTGCATTTGGCACATCGTCTTGATATGGTGCATGTTTGTGCCAAGTTATTTGAAAATATCTCTGCATGACAAAGTTATGGTCCGGACAAGAAAAGTTCAATTAAAGTCTATTTCTTATCACTGTGACCTTGACCTTGAATCTACATATTTTTTTTTGCATTTGGCACATCGTCTTGATATGGTGCATGTTTGTGCCAAGTTATTTGAAAATATCTCTTTGCATGGCAAAGTTATGGTCCGGACAAGGAAAGTTCACACCCGCCCGCCCAACGACTTCGCCAAACTAATGACCAGATTTTTCGTTCGGAAAACCTGGTTAAAAAAACATGAAACATTAACATTGGGCTCTAACTCACAATTAGTGAAAACATGACCAAGTCCAAAAAAACATCAATTCTTTTATTCTTTAATTGTACGACATCAAAGCCCATTTTATATGTTGAAGTAGTTCATCGCCCAGAATGGGAAGTGTATGTTCTCTCTATTATCGACTATCTAGTTCAGTTATGACCTATGATAGTAGTTCTCGACATTTATTAAACAAGAGTGCCAGTGCCGCCACAAAATATAAAGATCAAGATTGGTCCTTTTAATTATTGCTTTTAACATGTCTGTATACATAAGCTCAAAATGAAGTCTGTGAGACCAGTTAGCTTAGCTGGAAGAGACAGGGACCTGAGATCATGGTTGCCTGGGTAGTAGGTTCGATCCCTGCAGGGGCAGCCGGGTGTTTCCTTGAGCAAAACAGTTTATCCACACTTGTTCAGAGTTGAAAGTCTTACTGACTTTGGTATTAACTAAAGAAAATAGGATACATATAAACAGAGATAAAACCCTATAGAGGCATCCGATATGAAAGTAGGTCAAATGGCAGTGTCGATATGTATCCTTTTTTCCTTCTGAGCATAACTCTTGCAAAAATCCCTCTACCGGATAATCCCTGCTTTATGCACTTTTACCTGTTTGGAAACTTGAGTTGCGTTCTCAAGTGAATATGCTATAGAGACCAAGTTTCGAAAGGCATAACTATTGCAAAAATTGCTGAACCGGAAAATCCCTCCTTCATGCACATCTACCCATTATATTAATGATATTGACCAAGTTTTGAAAAGATTCAGTCAGAAACGTAGGAAGAGTTGCGTTCACAAGCCGCAATATCAATCAGCTACAGAGACTAAGTTACAAGGGACATAAATCTTGCAAAAATCAATGAACCGGAAAATCGCCGCTTCATGCACATCTACCCATTATAGTCATGACATTGACCATGTTTTGAAAAGATTCGGTCAGAAACATAGGAAGAGTTGCGTTCACAAGGCTGCAATACCAATCAGCTACAGAGACTAAGTTTCAAGGGACAAAAATCTTGCAAAAATCAATGAACTGGAAAATCGCCGCTTCATACACATCTACCCATTATAGGAATGACATTGACTAAGTTTTGAAAAGATTCGGTCAGAAACATAGGAGGAGTTGCGTTCACAAGGCTGCAATATCAATCAGCTACAGAGACTAAGTTACAAGGGACATAAATCTTGCAAATATCAATGAACCGAAAATTCGCCGCTTCATGCACATCTACACATTATAGTTATGACATTGACCAAGTTTTGAAAAGATACGGTCAGAAACGTAGGAGGAGTTGCATTCACAAGAAATGGACGGACGGACAGACGGAGAAGATGACGCCAATATACGACCGCCTCTGGCGGCGTATAAAAATGTCCTTTTCACACAGCTAGACTTTGTCATTCACTTCACCCTTCTCGGAACCCGCTTTGGTCGATTCGATTTACTGCAGTACATAAATTAAATATGTATGCAAAATTTGAATTCAATCTTGAAAAGAAATGAAGAAGCAGCTATGTCCGACATCTAACAACCAAGAAAACAAGAGCACCGCGTACGGCACAGATGCTCGACTGATTGAAAACAGAATCAAGAGGGCCATGATGGCCCTTGAATCGCTCATCTGATTTTTTTTTCCACTTAAGCTATATAAGCCCCGCCCCCTGGCAGCCATAGTTTCAGACCAATCAACTTGGCTTGAAGGAATCTGATAGAGGGTCACCCTAGGAACATTTCTACAAAATTATTTGAAAATCGGCCAGACACTTTTGGAGGAGAAGATTTTTTTAAGTTTTCACTATAGCCATATAAGGCAAAATAGCCTCACCCACCTGGCGGCCATGTTTTTCGACTAATCAACTTGGCTTGAAGGAATCTGATAGAGGGTCATCCATGGAACATTTCTACAAAATTATTTGAAAATATGCCTGACACTTTCGGAGGAGAAGATTTTTTGAGTTTTCACTATAGCCATATAAGGCAAAATAGCCCGCCCTCCTGGCGGCCATGTTTTTCGACCAATCAACATGGCTTGAAGGAATCTCATAGAGGGTCATCCAAGGAACATTTCTCCATAATTATTTAAACAAGAGGGCCAAGATGACCCTAAATCGATCACCTGATTGATAGTAAATTAGTAGAAATATCTGGGAAAAAGATCAATGAGTGCAATTAGAACTTCAAGGAGTGAACACTTCTCAAGAAACAGCTTATAAGTAAAGGTCATTTATATCTTGAAATCTAACAAGAATTTCAATTAGAATTGAATTATAAAGTTTTTGTCATTTTGCACCTTTTTTGATCTGTTTTTAATATAGTGGGGCGGCTTAGTACCGAAATTTGACAAAATCATGCAAATGGTGATACAAGCATAGGATTTGGCACATACGTTCTATAGGGTGTACTTTATCATATTAGAGGGGTAGCCAACATGTTTTTAGCTCAACTGGCTAAAAATTCTGGTTTCCATGGCAACCGAAAGAAAAAAATAGTGAAAACTTAAAAAAATCTTCACCTCCGAAACTGTCACGCTGATTTTCAAATTATTTTGTAGAAACGTTCCTTAGGTGACCCTTTATAAAATTCCTTCAAGAAATGTTGATTGGTTGAAAAACATGGCCACCAGGGGGCGGGGCTATTTTGCTTTATGTGGCTATAGTGAAAACCTAAAAAATCTTCTTCTCCGAAAGTGTCAGGCCGTTTTTTAAATACTTTTGTAGAAATGTTCCTTGGGTGACCCTCTATCAGATTCCTTCAAGCCATGTTGATTGGTCGGAAAACATGGCCGCCTGAGGGTGGGAATTTTTTGCCTTGTATGGCTATAGTGAAAACTTAAAAAATCTTCCCCCCTGAAAATGTCAGGCCGATTTTCAAATATGTTTTTAGAAATGTTCTTTGGGTGACCCTCTATCAGATTCCTTCAAGCCATGTTGATTGGTTGAAAAACATGGCCGCCAGGGGCTGGGCTGTTCGGAGACTTAGCTTTGGAGCGATACTGGCCCTCTTGGGCCTCTTGTTGAGTTTGTTTCACGGTGGCCATCTTGAATTTAAAATTGACATTATTTTGCTCAATAGTGGAGATTGAAAACAGATCTACACCTTTTTTTAACGTTATATAGATGATGACAACTATTCTAAATACAACAAAATGACCTGAAAATATGTTAAACTGACAGGAATTGTAAAAATAAATCACCACTTCCGGTTAGGATGGTAAAAGTTCATACAAGGGAGTGAAATAATGGGGGTAAGGAAATGTCCGTTTGATATATATAGGTAATTATCTTAGATATGCAGGAAGATCGAATGATGTATTATTCTACCATATTTTCCGATGTATTTCGTTCTAACAGCTACATGAACACAATGTTGTACAGGTCAAACCAGCTTTATAACGCTTGCATCTACCAGAACAACTTTTCTTGCATCCACATTTGTGTAACTCCTGGCACGATGCTGCAATGGCTGCTAATTGTGTCCAATCGGGAATCCACAGCCCATCTGCTGTCTCCCTAACCCATCCCCAATTGCCCGGACTAGGTCGATATTGCTCATGTGTGACTGCCTGCCCATACATGACCACCTTGATATGCAGCTCGTTTGGTGTGCTCAAGCAGTGCAGCTCTGGTGAGCGGAATTGTGTCATACTGTCTTCGTTTGCGTGCAAACAATTCAAGCCTGGATTCATTGCTGTCAAAGGTTGTTGTAGTTCTGTCGTACATAACTACAACAAATGCCTCTATCAACTCCATATCAGCTTCACTGATCAATGTAGGTTTCTTACTCAAACGCCCAAACACCTCGGTTACGTCATCAAGTATTTCCCACGTCTGCCATGCCGACTTCTTTCCCTTTCCATGAAAAGCGGAGACAGTGTCACATCCGGTGAAAGCAAAAAAAAAATGGCAAAGCCACTGATTTAGGACCAACATTTTCTTTCATTGGATGTTGAAAAATAGAGATTCCGGTCCCATGAAAAGATGATGTCGATGTTGTTGAGCTTGGGTTGTGGTCTATGTTGTCGACCGCAGCTGTGGTAAACACTTTGCCCTGTAATAAAGGAGGACAAACCACACCCTCATCCAAATAACGTTCAACTACAGCTTCACCTAGTTGAGTTGATATTTTAAGTACCCGATCATAAGAGATGCATAACCCATGTTGAAATAATGTATCTATAAGCTGTCTCTTCCGGGTTTTTGCAAAGAGTAATAGTCCGAGATACACACAAAATGGTGTCTCACGATCAGCTGAATGTCTGTGTTGTTTAGGAACTTTCTGGGTGTTTGGGTGGTAATTAAACATTAATAGTTGGGCCAGAGTTAAGTCGGACTTTGCGATTTAATATCAGGTCCATGCTCTATCATTTTCACCAACTGTAACAAAGGAGGTGGTATGCTGTCATCAATATCTTCAGAGACCAAGGATCCAGAAAATGATGTCTTCTTAGTAGCTAACTGGCAGCGAATCATTTCGGCCGTCTTTGCCATATGCATAGTGTCATTGTAATCACAAGCAAACGCGATAGCTGGTCCTATATCTTTTTCAACAAGAGGCCCAAGAGGGCCAGTATCGCTCCACGGCCATAAGGCAAAAATAAAATCTCCAAACAGCCCTGCCCCGTGGTGGCTATTTTTTTTACCAACCACCATGGCTTAAAGGAATCTTGTAGAGTGTCACCAAAGGAATGTTTCTGCAAAATTATTTGAAAATATGCCTGACACTTTCGGAGGAGAAGATTTTTTAAGTTTTCACTATGGTCATATAAGTCAAAATAGCCCCGCCCTCTGGCGGCCATGTTTTTCGACCAATCAACATGGCTTGAAGGAATCTGATAGAGGGTCACCCAATGAACATTTCTACAAAATTATTTGAAAATCGGCTGAACACTTTCGGAGAAGAAGATGTTTTAAGTTTGCACTATAGCTATATAACGCAAAAAAGCCCCGCCCCCTGGCGGCCATGTTTTTCGCCCAATCAACATTTCTTGAAGGAATCTAATTAAGGTTCACACAAGGAACATTTCTACAAAATTATTTGAAAATCGGCCTGACACTTTTGGAGGAGAAGATTTTTTAAGTTTGCTCTTTAGCCATATAGGCAAAATAGCCCCGCCCTGTGACGGCCATGTTTTTTTACCAATCAACATGGCTTGAAGGAATCTGATAGAGGGTCACCCACGGAACATTTCTACATAATTATTTGAAAATCTGCTGAACACTTTTTGAGAAGAAGATTATTTAAGTTTTCACTATAGCTATATAAGGCAAAAAAGCCCCGCCCCCTGGCGGCCATGTTTTTCGCCCAATCAAAATTTCTTGAAGGAATCTAATAAAGGGTCACCCAAGGAACATTTCTACAAAATTATTTGAAAATCGGCCTGACACTTTCGGAGAAGAAGATTTTTTAAGTTCTCACTATTTTTTTCTTTCGGTTGCCATGGAAACCAGAATTTTGAATGGATCAAAAAAATTTGAAGGAATTTAGTAGAGGACATTGAGAGGATGCTTCCCATGAAGTTTCAACCAAATTGGCCAAGTGGTTAGGGAGAAGAAGTCGTTTAAAGGAAAAAGTTAACGCACGCACGCACGCACGCACGACAGACAATTCGCCATGACATAAGCTCGACTGGCTTTCAGCCAGTGGAGCTAAAAATCAAAAGGACATCTCTGCCTTTTGTGTGTGCTTCTAGTTCTGGCATCTTCTGCAAAAGCTTGTCCTTCAGGCGCGTAGAATGTACCTGTGCAGAAGAAGAACCAAGTTGTGTCAATCTTTCTTCGTATAGGCTTGCCAGGTCTGCTAATCGAAACACCACTGACTCTTCAGAATTTCTTTGAGTTTCAAAGATGTATGTTACCAGCTCAGCTAATGCAGTTTCTTTCATCATATTTTCATCCTGGGTATAACTGCTTTCTGCCTCTGTTTGTCTCTTCTTTGCTCTCTCTCTCTGTTGTATACAGCTGCGATACAAGAAGGGTGATACTTCATTTCTTGTGCTATGACATCACCACTACTTAATTTTGCCAACAACTGTTTATCCTGTAGCACAATCCACTAATCGTTGGTTCAGTTTCATTGTCATTGCCTCTCTTAAAGCGGATAAAGGCGACTCCTTGTCACAGATGAAACATTTATGCACATTTTCTACGGGATCTGGTTGTTGGTCTTTCGAACTTCTTCTAAAACGTTTAGGGGACTTACATTCACTTGAACTTCCAGGTGGCATTGGTGACATATGGCGTTTCTGGACTCTCTCAAGTTTTGTATTGTTAAACTTTATTCTGCATAAATTATGGTACTTAGCATTTTTCATTTTCATTGTGCTTTCAATTCCCTCTCCGTCGTTTAATCGCCGAATATCTAGAGGGATTGGGAGTGCATTTACTTCATGAAAAAGAGGGATATTTTTGCCCAACATTTTATATCCTTCATCTGACGATTTCAGTAGGTCCGTTGTGTCTTCCTGACACAAACAACATTTTGTCCAATCAGTTTCCCAACTATCTTTTGAGGAAGCTGACAAGCGAATTATTTTCGCCATTTTAAAAATCAACTTTTATATCTAAAATAAACTAAAGTGATCAACAATCTAACGATAGAACATCAACGCAAATATTGTCTGAGTACAATATCTGAACACTTCTGATATGCAGGCCGAGGGACTACCCTTTTACCACCTGTATAGCATTTTGTTGTATGGGATACAACTGAATTCGGTTAACCCAATAAAAAGTTTGCCTACATTCAGCCCGATCATTCATCCAGTACCATTCAACTCCCGTGCGATCTGTACACCATCCAGAGGAATAAGCCCCTCCTCCTTGGCTCGGCTCTCCCGCGTTGGCACATCCTGTCGATTCAGGTACGACTCCATGACTTAATAATTGGGGCAATCATGGAGTATTTGGGAGCACTTTAATCTTATAAAGCTGATACTGGACCCCATGCCTAGATTATCGGCAGTGATTTATACCAGTGTGCCCTGGTAGTGCACATAAATCACTCTCTGAAAGACTTCTAGTGATAAGTAATGAGTATTAAGTAATGACTGGTAATGAATGAAATTTGACAAAGTCAAGCAACATCAAAATGTACGAATGCCAAGTTATGGTTAAGGACGGACGCCAAGTAAAGACTTAACATTACCAATTAATTATAAATAAGGTCTGAAGACCAACCCCAAAAGATGCTTCAAATTAATAGCTATCAAAGTACTATGATTTAAACATTGGCGTGTGGTAGTATGGATCGAATTTAAGATTTTTATAAAACCGGAAGTGAGATTTCGACCGATATTTGACCGGAAGTGATGTTTTATTACTACAACCAGAAAAATAACTTTCATTCGCTCAACCTAGTTACATTTTGTATAAAATTCAAGCAATATGTATGCAAAAAGGAACATACATTTGATGTATTTTACGTGGATAGACGCCATTTTGAAAATCAAAGATGGCCGCCATGATCAGATGGTTTTTCGTGGCTACCCCCTTAATATGATTGTATACACCTAAAGGCATGTTCTTACAAAGTTTCATGCTTGTATCACCATTTGCATGATTTTTGTGGTTAGCTGCTCAACTAATATAAATCAATATGGCTTGAACAGTTTTTTTAGAGGGTCACTTAAGGATTCTTTCTACTGAATTATCTCGGAGTCTGATAAGCAGATTATGGAGGAAAAGGATTTAAAGTTTGGTCATTTTACTCATGTTCTGATGCTGCAGCAACCAAAGTTTTACATACGACGCCATGGTTTCAAACAATACAATACATTAACTGTAGTATTTGAGTTCATATTTACCTCTTCACCAATTATGATATCTTTAACAATAGTTACAAATCATGTCATAATTGCTTGTTCACTTTCAATAACAATCTTTTATTTCATCCTTGCTGTTGAGACCCAAAAAGTTGAGATTTATCTTTCCACTTCCTGTTGAAGACAACCCTTGCATAATACTCTGCCAAGTGTTACCTCCCTTAGACCATCAATCTTATAACCATATGTCATTTGAAGCAAAAACTTAATTTTACTCCTTTTCTGATGCTGCTTGGTTGCTATGCCTTTCAACAAATCAATATGGCTTGACAAAGTATGTAGATGATCAATGAAAGAACATTTCTACAAAACTATCTTTAAATCAGACAAGCACTTTTATAAGGATGCTTTATTAAAGTATTGTCATTTTGCCCCTTTTTTGATGCCGCCTGACTGCCATGTTTTTCGACCAATCAGTATGGCTTGAACAATTTTTATAGAGAGTCACCCAAGGAACATTTTTACCAAATTATATTTGAATCTGACAGGCAGATTCGGAGGAGAAGATTTTTAAAGTTTGGACATTTTGTCCCCTTTCTGATGCCGCAGCAACCAAAGTTCTCAACGGAATTTAAATCTTTGAACAATTTTGAAAGAGGACCACCAAAGGAACATTCCTGTGATGTTTGGTAAAAATTGTTCTTGCGGTTCAGGAGGAGATGATGTTTAAAGCTAAAAGTTAACACCGGACGACAGACGACGGACGACGGACACAGAGTGATCAGAATAGCTCACCTTGAGCCTTTGGCTCTAGGTGATCTAAAAATCTGCCAACCAGTTCGGGAGAAGAAGAATTTTGATTACAAAATTATTTGAAAATCGGGCCGACACTTTTGGAGAAGAAGATTTTTTAAGTTTGCACTATAGCCATATAAGGCAAAATAGCTCCGACCCCCCCTGGCGGCCATGTTTTTCTACCAATCAACATGGCTTGAAGGAATCTGATAGAGGGTCACCCAAGGAACATTTCTACAAAATCATTTGAAAATCAGCCTGACACTTTCGGAGGAGAAGATTTTTTAAGTTTTCACTATAGCCATATAAGGCAAAATAGCTCCGACCCCCCCTGGCGGCCATGTTTTTCTACCAATCAACATGGCTTGAAGGAATCTGGTAGAGGGTCATCCAAGGAACATTTCTACAAAATTATTTGAAAATCTGCCAACCAGTTTGGGAGAAGAAGAATTTTGAAGTTTTTTTCGTTTCGTTGCCATGGAAACCAGAATTCTGCATGGATCCCTAAAATTTGAAGGAATTCTGGTGAGGTCATTAAGAGGATGCTTTCTGTGAAGTTTCATCCCAATTGACCCACTGGTTACTGAGGAGAAGATGTTGAAGATTTTTTAAGTTTTCACTTTGGCCATATAAGGCAAAATAGTTCTACCCCCTGGCGGCCATGTTTTTCGACCAATCAACATTGCTTGAAGGAATCTGATAGAGGGTCACCCAAGGAACATTTCTACAAAATTATTTGAAAATCGGCCTGACACTTATGGAGGAGAAGATTTTTTAAGTTTTCATTATAGCCATAAAAGGCAAAATAGCCCCGCCCCCTGGCGGCCATGTTTTTTTACCAATCAACATGGCTTGAAGGAATCTGATAGAGGATCACCCAAGGAACATTTCTACAAAATTATTTGAAAATCGGCCTGACACTTTTGCAGGAGAAGATTTTTTAAGTTTGCACTATAGCCATATAAGGCAAAATAGCCCGCCCCCCCTCTGGCGGCCATGTTTTTCGACCAATCAACATGGCTTGAAGGAATCTGATAGAGGGTCACCCAAGGAACATTTCTACAAAATTATTTGAAAATCGGCCTTACACTTTCGGAGAAGAAGATTTTTTAAGTTTTCACTATAGCCATATAAGGCAAAATAGCCCCGCCCCCCCCTGGCGGCCATGTTTTTCAACCAATCAACACGGCTTCAAGGAATCTGATAGAGGGTCATCCAAGGAACATTTCTACAAAATTATTTGAAAATCTGCCAACCAATTTGGGAGAAGAAGAATTTTGAAGTTTTTTCGGTTTCGTTGCCATGGAAACCAGAATTTTGCATGGATCCCAAAAATTTGAAGGAATTCTGGTGAGGTCATTGGTAGGATGCTTTCTGTGAAGTTTCATCCAAATTGACCCACTGGTTACTGAGGAGAAGAAGTTGACGCACGACGCACGATGGACGCCGGACAAAAGGCGATCACAATAACTCACCTTGAGCAAAGCTCAGGTGAGCTAAAAAGCTGAGCTGAACAAAAAATCTTAACCGGACGATCACGCCGCCGCCGACGACAACGCCAGGGTCATGACAATAGCTCTCGCTTTTTTCAAAAGTCGAGTTAATAATACTCCAACATCAGGTAACACTCATCATATAGAACATACACTGTGATGAAGAGTATTAGATTTAACTTTTATCCTAGTTTGAAAACCCTGGCACTATAGGACTTATTGAGAGAAAGTAAAAACTATTATAACATTAACCTATAAACGCAAGTGCTACAAGGGTTTTCTTACTTCGATCATAGTTACACATTGTATGTTGTAGATGATGAGTGTAGCCTACTTTCTTGGGGGGAAAAACACATGATTTGTTTTGGATTTTGATAATTGGACATTTCTTTCTTGTTAGATTGACTCTATATTTTTCAAACACATTTTATTATTGACATTGTATTGATAGTGAAAGCAGGGAACAGCTAGACATTATTATAATTAGATGTAGTTCTTGTAGTATTAGTGCCAGTCCTAGTTATTTTACAGATTGCACCTGATACGGTTAGGTTCTTCAACCTTTCCCACACACAACACATATGCAGCAGACGACTTTGAAAACAGTGACAAAAATCGGAAAAATCTCCATAACAGACAGCTTAATTGTTAATTAAAGTTGAAGTCATTGTGGCCAAAGGAGAAATTGCTCATCATGAGCAATTTTACCTTTTGAACACAATGTTTTCAAAAGTTGTCTGCTGCTATCGTGTCAAAATGTGTCAGCATGTGGCAAAGGGTTAAACATATTGACTCATCTGCAGCAGACAACTTATGAAAACATTGTGGCTAAAAGGGAAAATTGCTCAAATTCAGCAATTTTTTCTTTTGCCACAATTTTGTCATCTTTATATTCAATAACTTAACTTTAGTTAATAGAGATTTTTCATAATTTTACCTTGAAGTTTTTCAAAGTCGTCTGTGGCAAATTTGTTATATATGGGAATGTTTTAATTGTAAAAGAACAAGAAATGCTGCAATGCTACGAAACCTGGTTTTCAATGATTGACAGCAGAACTTCAGCCTATGTTTTCTAAGTTATAATTAACCCTTTCCCTCATATAGACGCTTTCTGACGCCTCTGCAGCAGACGGCATTTTGAAAACAGTGACAAAAGAAGAAATTGCTCAAAACAAGTAATTTCTCCTTTTGCCACAATGTTTTTCCCCTTTTCGTCATAGGTTATCCATTCAATTATAGAGATTTTTTCATTTTTTGGCAAAATATGTTCAAAGTTGTCTGCTGCAGAATTGTAGTATGGGGGAAAGGGTTAAGCTTCTTTGTTGAATAGTTGGAATATATATTTCCTTTAAATATGACACAGTAGAAAACATGTTTCCATTTTAGGAACAGTAACATACCATGTTTATTAATAATAAATGATTGATTGTTTGGTGTTTAATGCCCCGCCCCTTTCAACAAGTCATATCTTAGCGTTTCCCTGGGTAAGTTACCAGTTCTACTGGTTCATTTATCCTGACACCAGCCAGTCAGTTGTGATGCTAACCCCGCAACCCTGAGCACCATTACTATCCTTTTTAAAGTATTGTGTATGACCCGTCCGGGGATTGAACCTGTGACCTCCAACACCTGAGGTGGGCGCTCTACCATTACATCACAGAGGTGCCCGTCTGTAGCTTTTCTGGGGACCTCTTAACAGAAAATACAAAAATACAGGGAAAATACAGGGAAAACATGGAAAAAACATGGAAAACTAGAAAGGTTGTTTTTATGAAAAAACATATGTCTCCCCATTGCAGTTTGTCAATGACTATTAAAATATTGAACAAGGGGAGATAACTTTGCAACGAAGTAGCCCAGAGTTATAATTCTTGCAAGGTGCACAACTTCACATTGCCATCTATCCATATTCCAAGTTTCAATAAATTCCTTTAAGTACTTTCTTAGTTCTGCTCTGGAGAAAGTTTACACTATTAAGATATTGAACAAGGGGAGATAACTCATACTTATTGCAAGGTGCACAACTGCACATTGCCATCTATCTATATTCCAAGTTTCAATAAATTCCTTCAAGTAGTTTCTGAGTTCTGCTCTGGACAAAGTTTACACTATTAAAATATTGAACAAGGGGGAGATAACTCATAAGTATTGCAACATGCACAACTTCACATTGCCATCTATCTATATTCCAAGATTTAATAAATTCCTTCAAGTAGTTTCTGAGTTCTGCTCAGGACAAAGTTTACACTATTAAAATATTGAACAAGGGGGAGATAACTCATAATTATTGCAATGTGCACAACTTCACATTGCCATCTATCTATGTTCCAAGTTTCAATAAATTCCTTCAAGTAGTTTCTGAGTTCTGCTCTGGACAAAGTTTACACTATTAAAATATTGAACAAAGGGGAGATAACTCATAAGTATTGCAACATGCACAACTTCACATTGCCATCTGTCTATATTCCAAGTTTTAATAAATTCCTTCAAGTAGTTTCTGAGTTCTGCTCTGGACAAAGTTTACACTATTAAAATATTGAACAAGGGGGAGATAACTCATAAGTATTGCAACATGCACAACTTCACATTGCCATCTATCTATGTTCCAAGTTTCAATAAATTCCTTCAAGTAGTTTCTGAGTTCTGCTCTGGACAAAGTTTACACTATTAAAATATTGAACAAGGGCAGATAACTTTGCGGAAAAGTGGCCCAGAGTTATAATTCTTGCAAGGTGCACAACTTCACATTGCCATCTATCTATGTTTCAAGTTTCAATCAATTCCTTCAAGTAGTTTCCGAGTTCTGCTCTGGACAAACAAAAGTTAAGAAGAAGAAGAAGAATAACAAGTGCTGATTGTGATTGCAAGCAAGTCACATATATATCCCCAACCGGCAAATTGCCACCACAGGATAACATTTCGATACCGGATTTGAACTCGCCACACTTATATCTACTTGAAAGCCAAATTTCATCGAAATTGGAGCATTTTTAGGTTTTGGCGGCCATTTTAAATCTAAAATGGCCACCACGGCATTAAATTTATATTTGCTTGAAAACCAATTTTCATCGAAATCGGAGTATTTTTTTGTTTTGGCGGCCATTTTGAATAAAAAATGGCCGCCGCTGGATAAAATTTCCTATTGCAGAAAACTAAATTTCATCAAAATCGAGGCATTTTTAGGTTTCGGCAGCCATTTTGAATAAAATATGGCCGCCGCGGGATAACATTTTTGATACCGTAAATGAACTCGCCACACTTATATTTACTTGAAAACCAAATTTCATCAAAATCAGAGCATTTTAAGGTTTCGGCGGCCATTTTGAATAAAATATAGCCGCCACGGGATATCACAATTTACAATGAGGTCCCTTCAACTCGATGGTTATATGCAAACGGTTGTAATTTCTCCTGGAATAGGCTGTAGTTACAACCGACTTGCATTAGCCCTAAAACTGTTTGTCACGTGTAAAGAATAGCCTTAGGAGAGAATAGCATTTTAGACAATTATTTAATCTCGACTTCGGCGCCGCAATTTATATTTTCACAAAAATCAAAATGGCTTCCGATCATGAATAAATCTAAACAATAAAGACAAAAGAGTGTAAATTCATAATTATATTTTTTCTTCTGTTCGGTTTCTAAACAAATCAATTCAATATGTTATTATTATTTCAATCAAACTTGAATTATTCTGTTAAATCGTCTCTTTATATAAATGACAGCTTTTGAAGATAGATAGCTCGGTGGGTATTTTTTTTCTGAAATTTTGCTTGACCCGCTTATAAGTCGCTCCCCCAACTTTACTTTCGATTTTGAAGGTAAAAAAATGCGTCTTATAACTGAGTATATACGGTATACAAGTCCGAAAAATCGACCAATCAGAAGCGAGTATTCGGTCATGCTCAAATACACATGAGAAAGTAGGTCACTTAATTGGGAACACTTGCACTAAGTTTCAAGTCTCTATCACTTTTCGTTATCGAGTTATACAAGCTTTAATCACCAAATTATTAAAATAATGAAAAAGGGGAGATAACTTTGCAAAAAAGTGGCTCAGAGTTATTATTCTTCAATCTTGCACACCTTAACAATGCCATCTATCTATGTTCCAAGTTTCAATATTATCTGACCATTCGTTCACAAGATATCGCTCGGACAAAACTTGATTTAAATATTGAAAAAGGGGAGATAACTTTGCAAAAAAGGGGCTCAGAGTTATCATTTTGCCTCTTGCACAATTCACATTGCCATCTATCTATGTTCCAAGTTTCAATAATATCTGACCATTAGTTCATGAGATATCGCTCGGACAAAAATTTGGATAGGAGAAAAAGAATAAAGAAAGAAAGAAAGAAAGAAAGAAAGAATAATAAACAAGAGGGCCATGATGGCCCTGGAATCGCTCACCTGATTTATTTTTTCACTTTAGCTATATAAGCCCCGCCATCTGGCGGGCATAGTTTCCAACCAATCAACTTGGCTTTAAGGAATCTGATAGAGGGTCACCCTAGGAACATTTCTACAAAATTATTTGAAAATCGGCCTGACACTTTTGAAGGAGAAGATTTTTTAAGTTTTCACTATAGCAATAAAAGGCAAAAAAGCCCCGCCCCCTGGCGGCCATGTTTTTTGACCAATCAACATGGCTTGAAGGAATCTGATAGAGGGTCATCCAAGGAACATTTCTACAAAATTATTTGAAAATCGGCCCGACACTTTTGGAGGAGAAGATTTTTTAAGTTTGCACTATAGCTATATAAGGCAAAAAAGCCCCGCCCCCCCCCTGGCGGCCATGATTTTCGACCAATCAACATGGCTTGAAGGAATCTGATAGAGGGTCACCCAAGGAACATTTCTACAAATTTATTTGAAAATCGGCCTGACACTTTTGGAGAAGAAGATTTTTTAAGTTTGCACTATAGCCATATAAGGAAAAATAGCTCCGCCCCCCCTGGCGGCCATGTTTTTGAACCAATCAACATGGCTTGAAGGAATCTGATAGAGGGTCACCCGAGGAACATTTCTACAAAATTATTTGAAAATCGGCCTGACAGTTTCGGAGGAGAAGATTTTTTAAGTTTGCACTATAGCCATATAAGGAAAAATAGCCCCGCCCCCCCTGGCGGCCATGTTTTTCGACCAATCAACATGGCTTGAAGGAATCTGATAGAGGGTCACCCGAGGAACATTTCTACAAAATTATTTGAAAATCGGCCTGACAGTTTCGGAGGAGAAGATTTTTTAAGAATTTTGAAGTTTTTTCATTTCGTTGCCATGGAAACCAGAATTATGCATGGATCCCGAAAATTTTAAGGAATTCTGGTGAGGACATTGAGAGGATGCTTTCTGTGAAGTTTCATCCCAGTTGACCCACCGGTTACAGAGGAGAAAATGTTGACGGACGACGGACGATGGACGACGGACGACGGACGACGGACGCCGGACATAGGGCGATCACAATAACTCACCCTGAGCACTTCGTGCACAGGTGAGCTAAAAACAGTAGAAAAACAATACGATTCCCAACTCTGTTGGGGAATCGTAAGGGAATCTTAATAATAAGAAACGGTGCAAAAACAATATATCCCCCAACTTTGTTGTTGGGGATATAATAAGAAGAAAAAACAATAGAAAAACAATACGATTCCCAACTCTGTTGGGGAATCGTAATAATAAGAAACGGTGCAAAAACAATATATCCCCCAACTTTGTTGTTGGGGATATAATAAGAACTAGAGATTGTAACTGTAGCAACAGTTACGAACGATTCCCTTGCCATTTTATTTAACAAGGGGAGATAACAGAAACGAGTATTCGGTCATGCGCAAATACACTTGCGAAAGTAGTACCACTTGATTAGGAACACATGTACTAAGTTTCAAGTCTCTATCACTTGTCGTTTTTGAGTTATACAATTCCGAAAAATCGACCAATCAGAAGCGAGTATTCGGTCATGAGCTAATACACTTGAGAAAGTAGAACAACTTGATTAGGAACACATGTACTAAGTTTCAAGTCACTATCCCTTGTCGTTTTTGAGTTATACAAGTCCGAAAAATCGACCAATCAGAAGTGAGTAATCGGTCATGCGCAAATACACATGAGAAAGTAGTATCACTTGATTGGGAACACTTGTACTAAGTTTCAAGTCTCTATCACTTGTCGTTTTTGAGTTATACATGTCCGAAAAATCAACCAATCAGAAACGAGTATTCGGTCATGCGCTAATTCATTTGGGAAAGTAGTACTACTTGATTAGAAACACATATACTTAGTTTCAAGTCTCTATCACTTGTCGTTTTTGAGTTATACAAGTCCGAAAAATCGACCAATCAGAAGCGAGTATTCGGTCATGCTCAAATACACATGAGAAAGTAGGTCACTTAATTGGGAACACTTGTACTAAGTTTCAAGTCTCTATCACTTTTCGTTATCGAGTTATACAAGCTTTACTCACCAAATTATTAAAATAATGAAAAAGGGGAGATAACTTTGCAAAAAAGTGGCTCAGAGTTATCATTCTTCAATCTTGCACACCTTAACAATGCCATCTATCTATGTTCCAAGTTTCAATATTATCTGACCATTCGTTCACAAGATATCGCTCGGACAAAACTTGATTTAAATATTGAAAAAGGGGAGATAACTTTGCAAAAAAGGGGCTCAGAGTTATCATTTTTTCCTCTTGCACAACTTCACATTGCCATCTATCTATGTTGGAAGTTTCAATCAATTCCATCAAGTAGTTTATGAGTATTGCTCTGGACAAAAATTTGGATAGAAGAAAGAGAATAAACAATAATAATAAGAAGAAAAAACAATAGAAAAACAATACGATTCCCAACTCTGTTGGGGAATCGTAATAATAACTACAAATACAGCATGTCCCCCCTTTCGGAGAAGGGGAGACATAATAACAAGGAATTTAATGTTAAGATGCGGAAACGCTGGAAATGGTCCGAATACTCTGGGGTCCACGGAACTATTCCAGGGTGTTCACAGAACCGTTCCAGCGTGTCCATGGAACCGTTCCGGGTTTTTCCATGGAATTTCCGGGTTGTCCATTTAAATGTACTGGATTATCCATGGAAAGTGTCAAATTATTCCAAAGTATCCCTGGAAAGTAGTCCGTGGATTTTAGTAAGATTTTCAATTTATTTATTTACGTAATCAAAGGCCACCGGCCCAAAATACATAATCAAATGTTACAAATAATAATACATCATGTGAAAAATAGGTTATGTCAATTTATATGTGTTAAATATAAATATGCTATATGCAAAACAAACAATACATTACAGAAAACACAAAATTCATGTCTTATGAAATAAATGTTCCTACAAATCATCAATTTCCCTCATAAGTTTTGTAATAAATATCATTAAAAGTTTTAATTTTTTACAATTATTAATTTTCATTAAGTTAATAAAATCAACTGTTTCAGTTCTTCCACAATACCAATTAAATAAATAGTTTTCCCTTACAATATAATATTTGGGGCAAATGAAAAATGCATGATACTCGTCTTCTAAAATAAGATGGTTACCATTTAACAAACAATAAAAACAAGTTCTGTCGGCTCTTTCTATTCCATAATGTCTTCCAAGTTCAATATTTAGTTTGTGACTAGAGCATCGAAAACGCGCAAAAGATTTCCTAAAGTAAAAAGATATGTCTATACATAAGTATTTTTCAACGTTTAACAGGGATTTAAAAGTGCAGTAAGTATCACATCTTGAGGAACTTGATAATTCATCAGACCAGTTTTGAGTCATGCAATCCGTAAGACGCTGTTTAAATGAAAAAATAAACATTTTCTTGTCACCAACATCTTGGTTTAACCAAACGTACCCATAGCCGTATCTATATAATAACTCCTTGATATTTGTGACCCAGTTTGTTCGACCAATATTGTCATGTGATATTAACATCTTATAGCAATTTTTAGGATAGCGTGTGTCTGACATTTGCAATAATTTACACCAGTACTTAATGCACTTTGTAAAATATATTTGACTTAAGGGAAGACTCCCACATTCTCCCAATACCACACAATTGTTAACAGACGAATTTACACCGAGATAATAACGACAGAATTCAATTTGAACCTTTTCAATATCTGAGGAATAAGTGTGCCCCCATATCTCCGCGCCGTATGTGAGAATAGGGATAACCATCGAGTTGAATAATTTGAACAAGTCTTCATGAGAGAATTTACCAAAAGGAAGTTGATATCGTTTGATGCTATTTATAGCTTTTCTTGCTTGAGATGCCAGTTTTAATTTAGCTGCAGTCCAAGATAACTTTGGTGTAAATAGAAGACCCATGTATTTATAAAATGATGTAACTTTTACATTTTCACCGTTAAGTTTCCATTTTTCGGTATTTCGAAGCGGTCCACCGTTTCTAAATACTATTATTTCCGTCTTTTTTAAGTTAACTGTCATTTCTGATTGTAAGCAAAAATCTGAAATAGCGTTAAGTTGTAACTGAAGGTTGTTTACTGTATCTGCACCACAGGCCACGTCGTCAGCGAACAACAGACATACAATATCAAGTATATCATTTGTTAAAAAAATACCTCTACACCTTTGTCGTAAATGCGAAACTAATTCATTGATATATAGACTAAAAATTATTGGCGAACTTATGTCCCCCTGTCTCGTTCCGATATTACACCTGAATGGACCTGAGATTGTGTTACATGACGTACCATTTGGTAGTTTGACATAAGAGTCCCTGGAAAACCTACAGCCAGCTAGGTGGTCATGATAATAAATGAGTTGTAACTAAAGAGTTCATTTTCAACCATCCTATTTTAACATTGACCCTAGGGACCTAAAGAATTAATTTTAAACCATCCTATTTTGACATTGACCCTCGGGACCCCAAAAGCAATCTCATGTAAGATTTCCATAAACTTTTTCTACATACTAACATTGGTTACAATATGTCAACCATGACTAAACATATTTAGCTTCAACCATTTTTTTTAATTTTTTTTTTATTAACAATGACCTTTACCTTGACCCTCAAACACAATCCCATGAAAGGCCTCCATAAACTCTTTCTACATATCAGCTTTGGTTACAACATGTCAGCGATAACTTATTCAGTTTCAACAGTTTTTCTATTCTAAATTACAGCGACCTTGAACTTGACCGACCGTAGGGGCCCACAGCACAATCCCATAAAAGGTCTCAATAAACTCTTTCTACATACCAACTTTGCTAACAATATGTCAACGTTAATAAAGATATTCAGTTTCAAAGGCGAGTTTGATGCCACACGCCCGCCCACCCAAACAACGACATGAAAACCTGGTTAGTAATAGAAGCAAAAGCTGATCCAAACACAGATTGTCAAGGTATGCAATCTGTTCTGATCACACTCGGTCCATCGTCCGACCGTTGTTAATTTTCAACGGTATATTATCCCATGGTACTTATACCCGTTTTAGTAATAGTTCTTGATATTTATCAGACTGCTCCTCTGTACAGGATAATAAGTGTTTTACATGTCCCTATTCAACCCTATCCCACCTGCAGATGTGTTTTGACGCATCTGCAGCAGATGACTTTTGAAAATACAGTCAAACCTGTGCTTAAGACCACCTTTGTTTATCAATTCCCTGTCTATAGCGACCACACCTTTAATTTCCCAATGACTCATTTTCTGCAAATGACCCTGTTATTAAAACCACCTGTGAACAAAGACCCACTTCGTCTCTTCCCATTGGTGGTCTTTAACCCTTTCCCTCATATAGACGCTTTCTGATGCCTCTGCAGCAGACGGCTTTTTGAAAACATAGTGACAAAAGAAGAAATTGCACAAAACGTGCAATTTCCCCTTTTGCCACAATGTATTCCACTTTTTGTCATAGGTTATCCATTGAATTATGGAGATTTTCTATGTTTTGACAAAATACATTCGAAGTCGTCTGCTGCAGAACTGTCGTATGAGAGAAAGGTTTAACCCTTTCCCACATACAACAAATCTGCAGCAGACGACTTTGAAAACATACCTGAAAACAAATTGAAACTCTCTTTAAATGAAAGTACAATAATTGAATAGAGTTGAAAACATGTTTTCAAAAAGCTGTCTGCTGCAGAGGTGTCAGAAAGCATCTATATGAGGGAAAGGGTTAAACACTGGTTGTACTGTACTTGTTAGTTTCTATAACAACCAGTAGGTCGTTTTTGAGTGTTTTTTGGAATTAATAAATAAATTAAATACAAAGAACTTTTGAAACCATTGTGATTGATGATGAACCTGTTTTTACATTTCCAGGTTTTAGTGCGATTACAACGAAGAGCATGTCGTATCATTCTAGGTGAACAATATACCACTTTAAGCGAGGCTTTAAATATAATTAATTCTCTTAATATTGAACAGAGGGTTTCACTTCATAAAGCCAAATTTATGTACAGGGTATCGCAAAATGCAGTCCCGCCATATATTCAAAATATGTTCAATTACAATGTCAGGCGTCCAAATCTTTTACGTTCTTCAAATAAATCGGATTTTTTAATAACCAAACCAAATATAGAACTTTTTAAAGGGAGTATGTCTTACTCTGGGGTAAAAGTATGGAATAACATTCCAAATGAAATAAGACAGAGCGAAAGTATTAAAAGTTTCACAGTAAATTATACTAAGTGGATAAATTCGAATCAACAGTCATGAAGCTAAAATTGTAAATATGGCCATATGTAAGTCTGTAAGTTAAACCTCTGCCGCCATATGTATGTATTATGTTGTTGTGTAACATTGTTATCATGTTGATCATGTTTATGAATAATGCTAACTTTGAATTTGTTATGCTGATTGTTATATTGCTATATAATTATGTATTTGTATGTATGTAAATATTGCTTTAGAGGGCCCCAAGGAAGATTAGTTTATACTAATTGGGTTACCCTCTGTAAATAAAGACTTTCATTCATTCATTCATACCAGTTCACCTACTCATGTGTTTCCTAGCTTTCTCAATCCAGTACTCCACACACACAATATACTTTCCAACTGGCGGCTTTTCCACACAGACTGGTGAAAGACTAATGAAGCTTGTCAAAGTGACTTTTGTCATAAATCAGAAAGAATGTTGGCCGCGCTGGGATTCAAACTCGCAACCCCTGGATTGACAGCTCGCGTCGCTACAGACTGAGATACCAGGAAAAGGAAAACAATCTCATAAGCCATTTCTCATTTTTCCATTATTTGATATAAATGCTGTCAACATGAAAGAGACTAATAATGGAGTTAAAAACATTTCTGTCAGAGGCGAATTATGTTTAAATGTTTTCTGCTGTAGGAATTGAAAGTTATTGGTGTAATAATGTACTCAGGGGTTTTATAATTGTGAAAAATCCATGACAGAGTGATGGAATGTAAATAAAGCCATCCACTTTCTCACATACACTAAATCTCCAGCAGAAAACTTTAATCCTTTCCCAGAAAAACAAAATTTGCAGCAGATGACTTTGAAAACAGTGACAAAAACCTGAAAAATCTCCGTAAAAGATAGCTTAATTGTTAAATAAAGTTGAAAACATTTTGGCCAAAGGAGAAATTGCTCACAACGACCAATTTCACCTTTAGCCACAATGTTTTCAAAAGTCGTCTTCTGCTAAATGCGTCTGCAGGTGGGAAAGTGTTAAAGAAATCTGGACAATTATGCTAAAATCTATAAATGAAATTTTGCTCATGAAATACTTTTTAACCATTACCCACATACAACAAATCTGCAGCAGACAACTAAGAAAAGATCTAGGCAAAACTGTAAAATTTCTCTTTAACTGAAAGAATAAATATTGAATGGAGTTGAAAATATTGTGGCAATAGTAGAAATTCTCTTTTTGCCACAATGTTTTCAAAAGTAGTCTGCTGCAGATGCATCAAAATGAATCTACAATAGGGAGGCTCTTAAAAAGCTGATATTGCCATTTATGAGACATTGCTCCTTTTGCCACAATGTTTTCAAAATGAAGTTTTTTAAAGTAAAACATATTTTTATTAGAAAATACTTACCAGTCATTTAATACCCGATATATAATCTCAACACCGTTAATTCATCCAGAAAAGAAGCTCGCGCAGCCATGCATAGCCCTCACGCGTGTGTGATACACACGGCCGCCGGTAATACCGGCGCACGGGCCATGTGACCCCCACTTTTAATTTCACCGTTAACTTGCAGCGTTTAGTGTTGGGTGACGACGCGGGGTTGGGAGGCGGGAATCTGAAATGACTGGTAAGTATTTTCTAATAAAAATATGTTTTACTTTAAAAAACTTCATTTTTATGTCAAAAATACATTACCAGTCATTTAATACCTGATGACTTTGCAGCATCGGTCGGGAGGATCGTCCAACACAATGCCGGTCCCGAGAAATCGTAGCACTTGGTAAGAGTACCTACGGTACTACTAAATATAAACACAACTGTTTATGTATTTAGTAATTTGTGTATTAATTAGGTAAGTACTCGCTGAGAGTCCACTTGTGTGTCCAGAGAGGAATAATTTCTGATTGAAACGTTTTAAGACTTTATCAGAAGGATCTTATTACTAATTAAAGGAATAGGATATCCAGTGTTTGAATACGCTGCTGACATATCCTTCTCCTACCTGAGGTTGAATAACCCCTACTGTGGCTCTTACAGCCCTCGAATGTTTTATATAGAACTTAAGACCCTTGACAGGGTACAAGATCAGGTTATATCTAAGGGAACACAGTTCACAGAAAGGTTGTGAAATGTGATGGGTTAGGAAGCACCAAAGGCAACTTGGTCTCAGTAGGAATACAGGTTTATAAGAACGGTTGAATAACCATACGGCTGTAAAACCTGATGAAATTCGTTTTTACTGAAAGCAAAGAACTCACTTCCCTGATAGTGTTCGCCAAGCAAGACGAATTTAAGTCTCAGTTTATAACTTAAGAAGCGGCCGCTTCCGAAGAACGTAAAAGTTTGGAGAGAAATGGATCTGAACTTTGAAGTTAAGCGCATTGGAGCATCGAACAATAATTGTTGTGTTCATCGCCAAATCTTGAATGCGAGAGGTCGGCAACAAATGTAAGCATAAATTACTGATTGACGTACCTTAAAAAACACCAATCGGTAAGAACTGTCTACTTCTAATGAAGATGTAACGGTTATGTCGATAGGCAGGCCAGAAGAACGTTGAACTACGATCTCTGGGCCAATACTGTGTTTCTAAAGTCATTGTCAGGAAGAGAATAACGACACCGGAAGTTGACTCATTTGAATTATGGGGGCAATTCAGGGAGTAATAATTATTGCCAATCGAAGGACTACTGTCTACTCTATTGATCATGTACATGTCCTAGTCAGTTAAGCCCTGTACTGTAATGAGTATTTAACACACTGCCCCGAACTGTAAACAATTCGGGTGTAGTATGAAGCATGTATCGGACCGTTTCCCTTAATTACTGATCCTTATCCAGGACATGGTAATCGGATTCTCTTATAGCGAATCGAGTCTGTCCGAAGGGCCAGCTCAACGAGAAACGTCCTACAACGAGTCTCTTGAGGGGAATAGATCCGACTTGCCCGTTTTGGGAATTAATTCTAAACGCAGGTAATCGAAGTGAAGTGTTTGAAAGGAACACTTCCCCGTTTACAAAGAATCGACGGTCATTCCTCGATGAAAAAGCAACCGGTACGTGGTAACAGGTGTCTGTTTGGTCTAAGAATCGCTCAGACAGCCGTTCCGGATTGCGTTCTTGATAAAACGGAACATTCCATTTTATTACTCGACCGTACTAGACGCAATCTGAGTCGATAAGTCTTATTCCGGTCTTCACCGGAACCAGACGAAAGACGGTTGTAGAAACCACCGAATGGAAGGTTGATACCCACTCCATGGCATTCCTGTTAGCTTAATAGAGAGGAGCGCTTCCCTATAGCCGCGGATTAGGGACAGTGCTCTACTTGGTTGTATGCCAACTTTGCTCCCGTACGGGGCTTTGATAAGGCAGGGCCAGCGGAAGCAGAAAGCTAGGCTCGAACTTAGCCTGTCTCTTGTGTCTTCACAGGTTGGGCTTCTAAGAATGCCTTTGCAGAAGTCACTGTACGTTCTGTCCCTGTGAACAATGTTGCCGCATACGCCGAAATGCGCCTATGGACGCAGTGAATGCAGTAACTTCCCACTAATGATAGTTTATTTAGAGTCCAGCTCTAAATTGTTAATCATCCGATGGAGCACTGAACCCGATATGTCTCTTATTCGTCAGACAAGACGGGGTCGTGGGTTTTACCCGACGACGTGCGGATTGACTAAAGCCGGTTCTGGACCGGAATGTCAGTGTCCGATTCGACCTGGAGGAATCCTATGATCGATTGATTGTGGTTTAACGCCGTTTTAACAATTTCTCAGTTATATCACGGCGGCCAGTTCACCTACTCATGTATTTCCTGGTTTTCTCACACCAGTACTCCACACAACAATCTTCCCAAGCAACTGGCTACTTTTCCACAAAACTTAGCCCATTGGTGGGAGGAATCCTATGAAGGAGTCATGATCGAGGAATTTATCCCTTTTCCGAAGAAGAATGAGATCGCATGGAATCAACCTTCGGTCCGAGCTCACGTATGAGAGAGTTCACAGAGTGACTATCCTCTGGGAACGGTTGATCCCGGTAGGCCAGCATAGGGGATTGATTTATGAAATCAACTGAATCTCTCCCATGTAATACCGTCGGACATCGACTCGTCCCAACAATTGGTACGATGGGTATTACTTGGGAGGAGTGTAGTCCCTAGAGACGCACTCTCTCCTCCCTGGGGACCGACATAACTATTTGACCGGTACTCCCCATACCCGATGGCCGACTGTTTAATCGGCTATGTCCCAGCATACTGCCCGATTGACTGCCGAAAGGTTATGTCCTAAGACATTACCCGTTTGACCGGTGCCTTACTGGCTATGTCTAAAGACATTGCCCGATCTCCAAATGACTGTGTCCGAGGACATTTGTCAATTGGAATACTGTTGAATTCCGAAGAATTCATAGTTGAATTTTTGTTTTCACGGTGACCGTTTGCCCGGTAACCGTTTATGCCCAGTTAAGAGTTTGACTGCCCTGTGAACGTTCACGCGACAACCGTTTATGCCCAGTGATTAATTGAGTACTCGGTAGGCATTTGACTCATTCTCTAGCACTATCGACTCATTACATTCATATGAGTGTAAGGAACGACAACTCTGCGAAGGAGATTTTCACTTGGCTGTGTTCGAAAACACCCGGTTGTCCAATGCTTATGTCATAATATTGACAAAACGGTTGGAGTCAACTTGACTTAACGACTGCTCGTTACCCAGCTCTGGGAACGTTCAGTAATGGTAGCTCCCTCTGACCATTACTGACCGGTTGACTAATGATAGGCTGATGTGAGGCTGCTCTATCACTAGTCTCCAAAAACTTCAGACATTATAACTTGGCACTCTGTAGAAGTCCGAAGACTGCTGTACTGCAGAGTGTAGGTTTTGCTCGAAATCATTATAGGTTTAAACGACGTTTAAGCGTCAACCTTCGGGCATAACGTATTAGGCACCACCCTAAGTACTTCCTTAATGTTCTGCTGTAGAGGTCAACGCTCTACAGCCGGCTCGTAATCTGAAGGGGACTGCCCCCCCCCCCCCCCGCCCCCGCCCGTCAGACGAGGAGGTGGGAGAGTGTCGAGCCCCACGATGCTTGACTCTAATCCGTCTTTCAACTGAAAGACACAACAGTCTTATAAAAGTAAGAGAAGGGATTGAAAATAATATTCAATCTTGGTGTACTTTATTGTTGTGTTAAGGTGTCGATCGTGTGATATGAACCTCCTCTCTCCGCAGTAGAGAGAGGTCGCACTGGATCGATCGTCGGCGCCGAACTAACCGTATGGGACGGTCTCGACCTCCCTTTCACGGAAAACCTGAGTTATTCCGATCGGGGGTTTGCCTTCTAAGGACTGCCTCTTCGAAAGGTGTCCTTCCGGGAACAGTG
Source organism: Serripes groenlandicus (assembly GCA_031761405.1). NCBI lineage: Eukaryota > Metazoa > Mollusca > Bivalvia > Cardiida > Cardiidae > Serripes > Serripes groenlandicus. The sequence continues at coordinate 124,075,982 of JASEVX010000004.1, read as the reverse complement.
AATTCCCATCAGGTGGGTATTGCTGATCCCGGTAGGCTTGGTTAACCCGCCTATCACCGATCCGTTACATCTTTTGAAACGGAGCTTTGTATCGGGGAAGGAGTGTAATCTCTAGAGAAGTACCATGTTCCACTTGGAGACACGGAAACATTTCTCTGTCCTGTACTACCTATAACTGGATATCTGGGCCTTGTGCGTAATGACCAGTGTTTTGAATATCCGTACTCTTCTATTCTCATTCTTTTGAGGAGTGTAATCCCTACAGAAGAACACTATTCCCCTTGGAGAAAGGAAAGATTTATCTGTCCTGTACTCCTTATAACCGATGTTAGACGGTTGGATATCTGAGCCTGGTGCGTAATGACCAGTGTTTTGAATATCCGTATAGACCGGTTGTGCGAAGAACGAGTGGTACTAGCTTAACGACTGCTCGTTACCTTGACTGCCCACTGCCCGGTCGCGTCATGTTAAACTGACTGATAATTTGCCCGGTCGCGTCATGGCTTAATGACTGACCGGTCGCGTCATCGCTAAATGACTGCCGGATTTGCCCGGTGACTGGTCGCGCCTAGGCGAAATGACTGACTGGTTGCCCGGTACCCGGTTACCCGGAGTCATATAGGTTTTGCTCGCAAGCATTACCCGGTTGACTAATGATAGGCAGTTGTGAAGCTGCTCTATCACCGGTCTCCAAAGAATTCTGTCCGCAGACATTATAATTTGGCACTCTGTAAGCGTCCGAAGACTGCTTACTGCAGAGTGTGGTGTTAGAGGTGGCCAATCAGTGAGGTTTCCCTTTGATTGACCCATGGCGTCTCCCGAAGGGTCAGCCCCAACACCTGGCGTCAGATAATGTCGTTCAGCAGACGGTTGCTCACTCTTGAGGCCAACCATCACTGTGTCCGTACGGTTTCTGGCCCGAAGGCCTTTGTTTCCCGACGGAATAACAGACATCAGCCGCTGCCATCCGCTCCTCCATGTCCCGCGAAGGACCAGCCGAAGCTGAGGGGGAGCGGTCAGAGCTCCAGATAAGGGGCGTATGCATGTCTAAAATCCTCATTTGACCCTCTTACCCTATGCTGTGGGTATTGAGAACCCACAGCATAGGGTTTGTTTCCTAAGAGGGAATTTGTGGGGAAAATAGCTGATTACACCTCCTAATCTGGACCTCTGAGCGGTTGTGCGGAGTGAAGAAGGAACAGCTCTGACCTTCTGCTCACTCAACACAGCCGCGGAGTCTGATTGTTGGGAGAACCCCTCAAACTCCGCTTCACTCGTAGAGCTAAGAGAAACCTTTTTAGGGGTCTTCTTACTCTTCCAGCTTTTGTGAGTCCTCCTCAACCCAGACTGTTTCCAAATGGAAGCAGGCCAGGAAGAGAAGTACTCACAGGGTGAATCCTGTGTGTACTTAGTGAACGCAAAACAGGACAGACGCGTGTCTCATACAGCCGTTATGAGTCACGCCTCTGATCACCACTATGTGACATAGAATATATATGAAACAAAACAATTTATACGATTCAACAAAAAATATAATTTTTTTCTATTTTTTATTTTCTACTATACCCGTTGATCACGGAACGTATTTCAATGAAAAAGATTTTACAAATATTTTCCAAAATTGTTCATGTTTAATTAATATACATAATGTAATACAAGGCGATAATAATATATTATCGCTAATAGGGTCGGTGTAACTATAACTTCGTTGAAATGAAGTTTTTTAAAGTAAAACATATTTTTATTAGAAAATACTTACCAGTCATTTAATACCTGATATATAATCTCAACACCGTTAATTCATCCAGAAAAGAAGCTCGCGCAGCCATGCATAGCCCTCACGCGTGTGTGATACACACGGCCGCCGGTAATACCGGCGCACGGGCCATGTGACCCCCACTTTTAATTTCACCGTTAACTTGCAGCGTTTAGTGTTGGGTGACGACGCGGGGTTGGGAGGCGGGAATCTGAAATGACTGGTAAGTATTTTCTAATAAAAATATGTTTTACTTTAAAAAACTTCATTTTTATGTCAAAAATACATTACCAGTCATTTAATACCTGATGACTTTGCAGCATCGGTCGGGAGGATCGTCCAACACAATGCCGGTCCCGAGAAATCGTAGCACTTGGTAAGAGTACCTACGGTACTACTAAATATAAACACAACTGTTTATGTATTTAGTAATTTGTGTATTAATTAGGTAAGTACTCGCTGCGAGTCCACTTGTGTGTCCAGAGAGGAATAATTTCTGATTGAAACGTTTTAAGACTTTATCAGACGGATCTTATTACTAATTAAAGGAATAGGATATCCAGTGTTTGAATACGCTGCTGACATATCCTTCTCCTACCTGAGGTTGAATAACCCCTACTGTGGCTCTTACAGCCCTCGAATGTTTTATATAGAACTTAAGACCCTTGACAGGGTACAAGATCAGGTTATATCTAAGGGAACACAGTTCACAGAAAGGTTGTGAAATGTGATGGGTTAGGAAGCACCAAAGGCAACTTGGTCTCAGTAGGAATACAGGTTTATAAGAACGGTTGAATAACCATACGGCTGTAAAACCTGATGAAATTCGTTTTTACTGAAAGCAAAGAACTCACTTCCCTGATAGTGTTTGCCAAGCAAGACGAATTTAAGTCTCAGTTTATAACTTACGAAGCGGCAGCTTCCGAAGAACGTAAAAGTTTGGAGAGAAATGGATCTGAACTTTGAAGTTAAGCGCATTGGAGCATCGAACAATAATTGTTGTGTTCATCGCCAAATCTTGAATGCGAGAGGTCGGCAACAAATGTAAGCATAAATTACTGATTGACGTACCTTAAAAAACACCAATCGGTAAGAACTGTCTACTTCTAATGAAGATGTAACGGTTATGTCGATAGGCAGGCCAGAAGAACGTTGAACTACGATCTCTGGGCCAATACTGTGTTTCTAAAGTCATTGTCAGGAAGAGAATAACGACACCGGAAGTTGACTCATTTGAATTATGGGGGCAATTCAGGGAGTAATAATTATTGCCAATCGAAGGACTACTGTCTACTCTATTGATCATGTACATGTCCTAGTCAGTTAAGCCCTGTACTGTAATGAGTATTTAACACACTGCCCCGAACTGTAAACAATTCGGGTGTAGTATGAAGCATGTATCGGACCGTTTCCCTTAATTACTGATCCTTATCCAGGACATGGTAATCGGATTCTCTTATAGCGAATCGAGTCTGTCCGAAGGGCCAGCTCAACGAGAAACGTCCTACAACGAGTCTCTTGAGGGGAATAGATCCGACTTGCCCGTTTTGGGAATTAATTCTAAACGCAGGTAATCGAAGTGAAGTGTTTGAAAGGAACACTTCCCCGTTTACAATGAATCGACGGTCATTCCTCGATGAAAAAGCAACCGGTACGTGGTAACAGGTGTCTGTTTGGTCTAAGAATCGCTCAGACAGCCGTTCCGGATTGCGTTCTTGATAAAACGGAACATTCCATTTTATTACTCGACCGTACTAGACGCAATCTGAGTCGATAAGTCTTATTCCGGTCTTCACCGGAACCAGACGAAAGACGGTTGTAGAAACCACCGAATGGAAGGTTGATACCCACTCCATGGCATTCCTGTTAGCTTAATAGAGAGGAGCGCTTCCCTATAGCCGCGGATTAGGGACAGTGCTCTACTTGGTTGTATGCCAACTTTGCTCCCGTACGGGGCTTTGATAAGGCAGGGCCAGCGGAAGCAGAAAGCTAGGCTCGAACTTAGCCTGTCTCTTGTGTCTTCACAGGTTGGGCTTCTAAGAATGCCTTTGCAGAAGTCACTGTACGTTCTGTCCCTGTGAACAATGTTGCCGCATACGCCGAAATGCGCCTATGGACGCAGTGAATGCAGTAACTTCCCACTAATGATAGTTTATTTAGAGTCCAGCTCTAAATTGTTAATCATCCGATGGAGCACTGAACCCGATATGTCTCTTATTCGTCAGACAAGACGGGGTCGTGGGTTTTACCCGACGACGTGCGGATTGACTAAAGCCGGTTCTGGACCGGAATGTCAGTGTCCGATTCGACATGGAGGAATCCTATGATCGATTGATTGTGGTTTAACGCCGTTTTAACAATTTCTCAGTTATATCACGGCGGCCAGTTCACCTACTCATGTATTTCCTGGTTTTCTCACACCAGTACTCCACACAACAATCTTCCCAAGCAACTGGCTACTTTTCCACAAAACTTAGCCCATTGGTGGGAGGAATCCTATGAAGGAGTCATGATCGAGGAATTTATCCCTTTTCCGAAGAAGAATGAGATCGCATGGAATCAACCTTCGGTCCGAGCTCACGTATGAGAGAGTTCACAGAGTGACTATCCTCTGGGAACGGTTGATCCCGGTAGGCCAGCATAGGGGATTGATTTATGAAATCAACTGAATCTCTCCCATGTAATACCGTCGGACATCGACTCGTCCCAACAATTGGTACGATGGGTATTACTTGGGAGGAGTGTAGTCCCTAGAGACGCACTCTCTCCTCCCTGGGGACCGACATAACTATTTGACCGGTACTCCCCATACCCGATGGCCGACTGTTTAATCGGCTATGTCCCAGCATACTGCCCGATTGACTGCCGAAAGGTTATGTCCTAAGACATTACCCGTTTGACCGGTGCCTTACTGGCTATGTCTAAAGACATTGCCCGATCTCCAAATGACTGTGTCCGAGGACATTTGTCAATTGGAATACTGTTGAATTCCGAAGAATTCATAGTTGAATTTTTGTTTTCACGGTGACCGTTTGCCCGGTAACCGTTTATGCCCAGTTAAGAGTTTGACTGCCCTGTGAACGTTCACGCGACAACCGTTTATGCCCAGTGATTAATTGAGTACTCGGTAGGCATTTGACTCATTCTCTAGCACTATCAACTCATTACATTCATATGAGTGTAAGGAACGACAACTCTGCGAAGGAGATTTTCACTTGGCTGTGTTCGAAAACACCCGGTTGTCCAATGCTTATGTCATAATATTGACAAAACGGTTGGAGTCAACTTGACTTAACGACTGCTCGTTACCCAGCTCTGGGAACGTTCAGTAATGGTAGCTCCCTCTGACCATTACTGACCGGTTGACTAATGATAGGCTGATGTGAGGCTGCTCTATCACTAGTCTCCAAAAACTTCAGACATTATAACTTGGCACTCTGTAGAAGTCCGAAGACTGCTGTACTGCAGAGTGTAGGTTTTGCTCGAAATCATTATAGGTTTAAACGACGTTTAAGCGTCAACCTTCGGGCATAACGTATTAGGCACCACCCTAAGTACTTCCTTAATGTTCTGCTGTAGAGGTCAACGCTCTACAGCCGGCTCGTAATCTGAAGGGGACTGGGCCTTGTGCGTAATGACCAGTGTTTGAATATCCGTACTCTTCTATTCTCATTCTTTTGAGGAGTGTAATCCCTACAGAAGAACACTATTCCCCTTGGAGAAAGGAAATATTTATCTGTCCTGTACTCCTTATAACCGATGTTAGACGGTTGGATATCTGAGCCTGGTGCGTAATGACCAGTGTTTTGAATATCCGTATAGACCGGTTGTGCGAAGAACGAGTGGTACTAGCTTAACGACTGCTCGTTACCTTGACTGCCCACTGCCCGGTCGCGTCATGTTGAACTGACTGATAATTTGCCCGGTCGCGTCATGGCTTAATGACTGACCGGTCGCGTCATCGCTAAATGACTGCCGGATTTGCCCGGTGACTGGTCGCGCCTAGGCGAAATGACTGACTGGTTGCCCGGTACCCGGTTACCCGGAGTCATATAGGTTTTGCTCGCAAGCATTACCCGGTTGACTAATGATAGGCAGTTGTGAAGCTGCTCTATCACCGGTCTCCAAAGAATTCTGTCCGCAGACATTATAATTTGGCACTCTGTAAGCGTCCGAAGACTGCTTACTGCAGAGTGTGGTGTTAGAGGTGGCCAATCAGTGAGGTTTCCCTTTGATTGACCCATGGCGTCTCCCGAAGGGTCAGCCCCAACACCTGGCGTCAGATAATGTCGTTCAGCAGACGGTTGCTCACTCTTGAGGCCAACCATCACTGTGTCCGTACGGTTTCTGGCCCGAAGGCCTTTGTTTCCCGACGGAATAACAGACATCAGCCGCTGCCATCCGCTCCTCCATGTCCCGCGAAGGACCAGCCGAAGCTGAGGGGGAGCGGTCAGAGCTCCAGATAAGGGGCGTATGCATGTCTAAAATCCTCATTTGACCCTCTTACCCTATGCTGTGGGTATTGAGAACCCACAGCATAGGGTTTGTTTCCTAAGAGGGAATTTGTGGGGAAAATAGCTGATTACACCTCCTAATCTGGACCTCTGAGCGGTTGTGCGGAGTGAAGAAGGAACAGCTCTGACCTTCTGCTCACTCAACACAGCCGCGGAGTCTGATTGTTGGGAGAACCCCTCAAACTCCGCTTCACTCGTAGAGCTAAGAGAAACCTTTTTAGGGGTCTTCTTACTCTTCCAGCTTTTGTGAGTCCTCCTCAACCCAGACTGTTTCCAAATGGAAGCAGGCCAGGAAGAGAAGTACTCACAGGGTGAATCCTGTGTGTACTTAGTGAACGCAAAACAGGACAGACGCGTGTCTCATACAGCCGTTATGAGTCACGCCTCTGATCACCACTATGTGACATAGAATATATATGAAACAAAACAATTTATACGATTCAACAAAAAATATAATTTTTTTCTATTTTTTATTTTCTACTATACCCGTTGATCACGGAACGTATTTCAATGAAAAAGATTTTACAAATATTTTCCAAAATTGTTCATGTTTAATTAATATACATAATGTAATACAAGGCGATAATAATATATTATCGCTAATAGGGTCGGTGTAACTATAACTTCGTTGAAAGAATGAATGGCCATTACCGCACCCGATACGTAACTGAAATAGTGGGTGGGGTAACCCACCCGTGACTTCTCAGTTAGTTGTGTTCACAAAAAACAACTTAATTACAATTAGTAATTTACACAATTATGTTGTTAGGTTGTTAATGTAGTTGAATAACTGAATGAAAATAACTTGTTTAAGGCGAATGCAAGAAATAAAATATAAAAATGAAATAAATTCTTAGCTGTCAGTTGGTGTGTCCAGAAATTAAAAGTGGGGGTCACATGGCCCGTGCGCCGGTATTACCGGCGGCCGTGTGTATCACACACGCGTGAGGGCTATGCATGGCTGCGCGAGCTTCTTTTCTGGATGAATTAACGGTGTTGAGATTATATATCAGGTATTAAATGACTGGTAATGTATTTTTGACATAAAAAGAATGAATGGCCATTACCGCACCCGATACGTAACTGAAATAGTGGGTGGGGTAACCCACCCGTGACTTCTCAGTTAGTTGTGTTCACAAAAAACAACTTAATTACAATTAGTAATTTACACAATTATGTTGTTAGGTTGTTAATGTAGTTGAATAACTGAATGAAAATAACTTGTTTAAGGCGAATGCCTTAAACAGACCAAGAAATAAAATATAAAAATGAAATAAATTCTTAGCTGTCAGTTGGTGTGTCCAGAAATTAAAAGTGGGGGTCACATGGCCCGTGCGCCGGTATTACCGGCGGCCGTGTGTATCACACACGCGTGAGGGCTATGCATGGCTGCGCGAGCTTCTTTTCTGGATGAATTAACGGTGTTGAGATTATATATCAGGTATTAAATGACTGGTAATGTATTTTTGACATAAAAAGTAGTCTGCTGCACATGTGTCTTCAAGTTGGAAGGGGTTAAACAAGAGCTATCAGTGAGACAGCGTGTTCAACTTATTGAATACTTGACAATAGAACAAAACAACTAGCAGTAAAAGGCAGAACAAAATTCTTTGAAAGAGTTAGTTCTCTAGTCTACAGATGGGGTCTGATGATGGTAAACAAGTATTCCAAGTTTCACAGCAATATCCTAAAGGGTTAAGTCAATAATTAGATTTTACCGTGATTCAATGTGTTTTCTTGGTAGAAAAAGGGCAATAATTCTGAAACAAGAGGCCCATGAGGGCCTATGCTCTACTGGCATTGATCTGGCTTGTTTAAAAAGGAACCAATATGTCATCAATATTCAAATACCATCTAAGTTTGGTGAAGATCAGATAGTAAATGGAAGCTCTATTGTGTTCACAAGCTGTATTATAGCAATTTTGACAATTTCAGGGGCCATAATCCAGCCATGCATGGGTAGATCTGGCCATTTTTTAGAAATGAACCAAACTCTCATGGATATCTAACTACTGTATAAGTTTGATTGAGATACAATAAAAAATAAGGACTGTATCATGTTTACAAGCCCTGTTATAGCAATTTTGACAATTTTAAGGGCCATAATTCAGTCATGCATGGGGCGGATCTGGCTTGTTTTCGAAAGGAATCAAGCTCTCATGGATATCTAACTACTGTATAAGTTTGATTGAGATACAATAAAAACAAGAGGGCCAAGATGGCCCTAAATCGATCACCTAATTGATAGTAAATTAGTAGCAAATATTTAACTGCAAATATCTGGGAAAATTTTATCAAGGAGTGCAAATGAAACTGCAAGGAGTGGACACTTATCAAGAAACAGCTTATCAGTAAAGGCCATTTATATCTTGAAATCTAACAAGAATTTTAATAAGAATGGAATTATAAAGTTTTTGTCATTTTGCACCTTTCCTGATGCCGCCTTGCTGCCCTGTTTTTCAACGAAATCAATATGGCTTCAACAGTTTATTTAGAGGGTCACTTAAGGAACATTTCTACCAAATTATCTTGCAATCGCACAAGCAGATTATGGAGGAAAAGGATTTTAAAATTTGGGTATTTTTCTCACTTTCTGATGCCGCAGCATCCAAAGTTCTCAATGGAATTTAAATCTTTGAACAATTTTGAAAGAGGACCACCAAAGGAACATTCCTGTGATGTTTTGTGGAAATTGGTCTATTGGAATGGTAGGAGTTGGTTGTCATTTGTAGCTAAAAGTTCAATTTACCCCTTTTGTGATGACGCCTGGTTGCTATGAAAAATGGCTTAAACAAATTAAATAGAGGATCATTACAGTAAGATTCGTATTATATTTTCTTAAAATCAGACAAGCACTTTCATAATCAAAGCGCTGAAGGCACTGAATTTGCTTGGGTACATACAACTGTTCAAACATTTGCCTTTGCATAGATGTGTGATTTATATGCATTGTTTATAAATATTACAACTTCGGGTAAAAGAATAAAATTAAATGCCATTTTAGTTGTCTATAAAAATAAATCATGAGACATACATGTGAATATTATATTTAATTTCCAAGTTTCAAAAGACATGTAAAACAAATGGATAACCATTATGGCCCCCACTCACTCATTTAAGTATTTACCGATTTTTGTTAAAAAAGAAAATCACAATTGACCAAGGGTTTTCTAAAATCTTACTCAAAAGCTTCCTGCTTAACAAGAGATTTTTCAAGTTTTCACTATAGCCATATAAGGCCAAATAGCCCTGCCCCCCTGGCGGCCATGTTTTTCGACCAATCAACATGGCTTGGAGGAATCTGATAGATGGTCTCCCAATGAACATTTCTACAAAAAGAATTGAAAATTGGCCAAACACTTTCGGAGGAGAAGATTTTTCAAGTTTTTACTATAGCCATATTAGGCAAAAAAGCCCCGCCCGCTGGCGGCCATGTTTTTCGACCAATCAACTTGGCTGGAAGGAATCTGATAGAGGGTCACCCTAGGAACATTTCTACAAAATTATTTGAAAATCGGCCTGACACTTTTGGAGGAGAAGATTTTTTTGAGTTTACACTATAGCCATATAAGGCAAAAAAGCCCCGCTCCCTGGCAGCCAAGGAACACTTCTTTAAAATAATTTGAAAATCTGCCAACCAGTTTGGTAGAAGAAGAATTTTAAAGTTATTTTATTTTCGTTGCCATGGAAACCATAATTCTGCATGTATCACAAACATTTGAAGGAATTCTGGTGAGGTCAATGAGAGGATGCTTTCTGTGAAGTTTCATCCCAATTGACCCACTCGTTACTGAGGAGAAGATGTTGACGGACGACAGACGCCGGACAAAAGGAGATCACAATAACTAACTTTCAGCACTTCGTGCTCAGGTGAGCTAAAAAAGAAACATCTATCCAAATGAAAGAGTAATTGAAATCATGTAGAAAATATTGTGGAAAAAGGCAGTACTAATATTTATATGAGCACTTTAAAAGAAACATGCTTCAGACTTCAGAGGATTTTGAATTCATTTGCATTATAAAAGGATTAAATGCTCCAGAGAAAACCAATACCTGTGCCGTCCGCAGTTTACTCTACAGTATACACCTAAGCTGGCCGCTGTTTCCTTTAACCCTTTCCCTCATATAAACGCTTTTGGACGCCTCTACAGCAGACAGCTTTTTGAAAACATAGTGACAAAAGAAGAAATTGCACAATTGCAATTTCTCCTTTTGCCACAATGTTTTCCACTTTTAGGTTATCCATTCAATTATGGAGATTTTCTATGTTTTGACAAAATACGTTCTAAGTCGTCTGCCTCCGAATTGTCGTATGAGGGAAAGGGTTAAAGGGTGTTTAAGCTTGCCAAATCAATTAAGGAGTCGTGACCATACACTGTTAATTACCATTGTGTACGAGTGTCATTCCAAACAAATTATAAATGTAACCCCTTTTCCCGATAAACCTATCATATACATTTATGTATTTGTAACTTGCCGGGATGTGTCGATACCGTCATGGTACAATGTGATATATGCACAAATTGGTTTCACAAATCTTGTGTTAATGCACCTGTGGTTATTTCGACAACAGATGCGGACTTTAATTGTAACTTTTGTTAATTATTTGGCTATTATATGATAAGATATGTGATTAAATTGGCAACATTTAAGTTTTTTACTTATAACAGCCTTCAAATACAAATTTGGTTTATACGACGGTAAAGAAAGGTTATGGGAATTAAGAAATTGTTTAAATAAGCAAATTCTCCTTTTCCCACAATGTTTTCAATATATGTTGCTTTTTACTGTTTACACAGCAAGAAAAAAACATTTAACTTATTTGTTATAGATTAGTATTATTGTTGTATATATATATAATTACTAGAAACAAATTGAGATTAAAAGTGTTGTACTTATTGTTTATTTGTTATTTAAATTGTTCTGCCCCTTCCAAGTACCCTACAGAATAGAATGTTGCATGGATCATTTGCCTCGTAGTATGGCACATGAAAAACTGTTGAAAGTTACAAAGTAGAAAATGAAGAGGCCAAACAATAACTAGAACCCATGACCCTTCAATCGATTGTAAAGGAGAGGATATAATTGAAGCAAAACCTATGGCTAGTTACTAGCAACCTATTCTATTCTTGCAATGTTTTCAAATTTCGTCCGCTGCAGATGCGTCAAAAGACATTTACTTGTCGGAAAATAAATCCATCAATTCTCGTTATTGATATCTATAGATATGATATAAAGAGGAAAGTCGTTAAAACACTTTACAAAGAGATTCCATTTCAGCATGATCTCGATTTTTGGTTTAATCTATATCACTGATAAAAGCAATCAAACACATTATATATTTACAAAGAAAACCCCGGATATGATCATATGTAACAAATTATACACATTTGCCCATCTTTAATTAAACATTTTTTACAACAAATCATAGCGTCCGCAGATTTGCTCTATATTCTATAGCGTCCGCATTTTCCCTCTATATTGCATTTGTCCGCATTTTCCCTCAATAATGTATTTGTCCGCAGATCGCGTCCGCACTTTAGACCCTCCCCCCATACCGTTGTATTTATAAATAGAATTCGACGATCACGATTTCTCTGCAAATGTGTTACTCTCATTTTAAATGCATTTTATGACGCACATATTTGCTTTTTTAATTCTTTATACCTTTGGCTCTAGGTGATCTAAAAAGACAAAGTCCGGTATATTAATTTAATGTATGTACATTTTTGGTTAAGCGAAATTCATACTGTATCTAGTCTAAACAGTAAAATAGAGAACCATTCTACTAAATTGGTTACCTGCCTCATACGCTTTATTATTTCAAAAGTTATCAAACTGGGAACCAAACAAAGGCGCGCTAAATGTAGTCTGGTTCCTTTCATCCTATATATTACGCAGTAATAGGAGGAAGGAACTGCAGAAGACGCTATATCTTGCCGTAATTATGTCACTGTGTTGTATAAACACTTATGCTTATTCAAACAAGCATAACATATACTATGGTTATCTGCTCTTTTCCTTATTTGCTTCATTCGCTTTTCTATGTGATGTAATTGCTTGAACCGGGAACGAAAAAAGGACGTTTGCTCGTTCGACATTTTGATGAAACAATATAAGAAAGTGGTGTTTTTGCAGTATACTTGGTTGTAAATTTCTAACACCTTTACCTTTCATATTTTTATACCCATTCAATGTTTTGGGTCTTAATATCTCAACAGGAAACTCTCGCCAATAACAATTTAAACTAGAATTGTTTTGACAAAAACATATGTCTCCCCCTCAAATATCTGTCAAAATCTCTCAAAACATTCCAACCTATAAAGCAGACAAACAAAAATTTGACCAAGTTGGACAGTACTCAATTTTTAATTACTAATGTTTTGTCTTGACCTGGTACAAAGTGGACATGATTTCAAATGGTTTACAGAAACACATATTTTTACAGCAGCTGTAACATTCAAGACTGAAGTATTCTTCAAAACAGTTAACAACTGTTGCTAAACATAAGCAAGCCGTCTTGGAGATATTGAGTGGACAGGAAATAAAGCCTAAAACCTTTGAGCTTCAAGCGTGACCTTGACCTTGAACCGGTATGGTCGAGACGCGGGTTCTGCACGTCGCCTTGATGAGGTGAACATGTGACCCAAGTTTCATGAAAATTCTTTAAGCTGTTTTGGAGATATGGAGCGGCACAAAATAAAGCCTCAAACCTTTGACCTTCAAGCGTGACCTTGACGTTGACCCAGTATGTTCGAGACGCGGGTTCTGCACGTCGCCTTGATGAGGTGAACATGTGACCAAATTTTCATGAAAATCCTTCAAGCCGTCTTGGAGATATTGACTGGACACGAAATAAAGCCTAAAACCTTTGACCTTCAAGCGTGACCTTGACCTTTAACCGGTATGGTGGAGACGCGGGTTCTGCACGTCGCCTTGATGAGGTGAACATGTGACCCAAGTTTCATGAAAATCCTTTAAGGAGATATGGAGCGGACACAATAAAGCCTCAAACATTTGACCTTCAAGCGTGACCTTGACCCAGTATGGTCGAGACGCGGGTTCTGCACGTCGCCTTGACGAGGTGAACATCTGACCCAAGTTTCATGAAATCCTTCAAGCCGTCTTGGAGATATTGAGTGGACACGAAATAAAGCCTAAAACCTTTGACCTTCAAACCTGACCTTGACCTTGAACCGGTATGGTCGAGACGCGGGTTCTGCACGTCGCCTTGATGAGGTGAACATGTGACCCACGTATCATGAAAATCCTTTAAGGAGATATGGAGTGGACACAAAATAAAGCCTCAAACCTTTGACCTTCAAGCGTGACCTTGACCCTATATTGTCGAGACACGGGTTCTGCACGTCGCCTTGATGAGGTGAACATGTGACCCAAGTTTCATGAAAATCTTTCAAGCCGTCTTGGAGATATGGAGCGGACACGAAATAAAGCCTCAAACCTTTGACCTTCAAGCGTGACCTTGACCCTATATTGTCGAGACACGGGTTCTGCACGTCGCCTTGATGAGGTGAACATGTGACCCAAGTTTCATGAAAATCCTTCAAGCCGTCTGGGAGATATGGAGCGGACACAAAATAAAGCCTCAAACCTTTGACCTTCAAGCATGACCTTGACATTGACCCTATATTGTCGAGACGCAAGTTCTGCACGTCACCTTGATGAGGTGAACATGTGACCCAAGTTTCATGAAAATCCTTCAAGCTGTCTGGGAGATATGGAGCGGACACGAAATAAAGCCTCAAACCTTTGACCTTCAAGCGTGACCTTGACATTGACCCTATATTGTCGAGACGCGGGTTCTGCACGTCGCCTTGATGAGGTGAACATGTGACCCAAGTTTCATGAAAATCCTTCAAGCCGTCTCGGAGATATGGAGCGGACACGAAATAAAGCCTCAAACCTTTGACCTTCAAGCGTGACCTTGACCCTATATTATTGACCCTGTATACAGGGGGAGACATAACTAGAGATTGCTTTTTTGAAAAAGCGCTTGTCTCCCCATGTGTGTGGTTGTAGGGGAGGAAATGAAATGATGGAGATGATTTTTTTAGTTTTGGACTGGAGATGAAGCAACAGTGACAATCCTCAGTTATTGAGCGAAAACCATTTTTCAGCTGAGGGTTACCATGACCTTGGTCTTTGACCTAGTGACCTCAAAATCAATAGGGGTCATTTGCTGCTGGTGACCAACCTGCACACCAAGTATGAAGTTCCTGGGCCCAAGCAATCTTCAGTTATTGAGCGGAAACCATTTTTCGGGTCACCGTGACCTTGACCTACTGACATCAAAATCAATAGGGGTCATCTACAGGTTAGGACCAAGCTGCACACCAAGTATGAAGTTCCTGGTTATAAGCGTTCTTAAGTTATTGAGTAAAATACATTTTTCAGCTGAAGGTTACCGTGACCTTCAACATTTGACCTTGTGACTTCAAAATCAAACAAATTCAATAAAGGTCATTTACAGGTTAGGACCAACCTGCACACCAGGTATGAAGTTCCTCAATATAAGCATTCTTTAGTTATTGAGAGGAAACCATTTTTCAGCTGAAGGTTACCATGACCTTGACCTTTAACCTAGTGACCTCAAAATCAATAGGGATCATCTACTGGTGGTGACCAACCTGCACACCAAGTATTAACTTCCATGGCCAAAGCATTCTACAGTTATTAAGCAAAAACAATGTTTCAGCTCATTGTCACTGTGACCTTACAGCTCAAGGTCACTGTGACCTTGACTTTGACCTCAAAATTAATAGGGTCTTCTACTGGGCATGGCCAACCTGCATACCAAGTATGGAGTTCCTCGGCCCAAGCGTTCTTCAGTTATTGAGTGGAAACCATTTTTTACCTCACAAGGTCACCATGACCTTGACCTTTGACCTTCTAACATCAAAATCAATAGGAGTCATCTACTGGTCATGACCAACCTGCATACCAAGTATGAAGATCCTATGCCCAAGCGTTCTTCAGTTATTGAGCGGAAACAAGTGTGAAGGATGTGACCTTGACCACTGTGACCTTGACCTTTGACCTAGTGACCTTAAAATTAATAGGGGTCATTTGCTGGTGGTGACCAACCTGCACATCAAGTATGAAGTTCCTGGGCCCAAGCAAAAACTATTTATCAGCTTATTGTCACTGTGACCTTTCAAGCTCATGGTTACTGTGAACTTGACTTTAGACGTACTGACCTCAAAATCAATAGGGGGTCTTCTACTAGGCATGGCCAACCTGCATACCAAGTATGGAGTTCCTCGGTCCAAGCGTTCTTCAGTTATTGAGCGGAAACCACTTTTTACCTCACAAGGTCACCATGACCTTGACCTTTGACCTTCTGTTATCAAAATCAATAGGGGTCAGCTACTGGTCATGACCAACCTGCATACCAAGTATGAAGTTCCTATGCCCAAGCGTTCTTCAGTTATTGAGCGGAAACAAGTGTGACAGACGGAAGGACGGAAGGACGGACGGAACGGGCAAAAACAATATGTCACCCCCATGTAATGGGGGAGACATAATTAACACTGAATCAGATTATGTCCAAATATGTATTGCCTTAATTTTCTCCATTTGCGGTTTTAACCCTTTCCCACAAATATACCCTCACCGATCCTCTGCAACAGACGACTTTTGAAATCATTGTGGCAAAAGGTGAAATTGTTCATAATGAGCTTAATTTTCTCCATTAACGGTTTAATCCTTTCCAACATACGAGTATAATACACTTACTGTGCCTCTGCAGCAGACGACTTTTGAAATCATTGTGGCAAAAGGTGAAATTGCTCACAATGAGCTTAATTTTATCCATTTACGATTTTAACCATTTCCACATACAAGTATATACCATTTCTGAGCCTCTGCAGCAGACGACTTTTGAAATCATTGTGGCGAAAGGTGAAGTTGCTCATAATGAGCAATTGCTCCATTTGCCACAAAAATTTCAACTCTTTTCAATTATCTTACATTCATTTATAGAGATTATCTATGTTTTGTACTTGATGAATTCAAAGATTAAATATCATTGAAATCATTGTGGCAAAAGGAGAAATTGCTCATAATGAGCAATCATGATTTGCATTTACCACAATATATTTGAACACTTTTCAGTTATCATTTCATAGATTTTTTATATTTTGTACTTGATAATTTCAAATTTGTCTGCTGCAGATTTTTTTTATGTGGGAATTAAGTGGTTAAACCCTTATCCACTATCATGACCTACTGATACAAAACAAAAACAGATTTTCTGTGTGTCTGCATTATTTGACAATTTTTTTTTCATAACAGGGCTTGTGTTCAATACAAATAATTGATTGTCTTTGGTACAAATTAAAATTAATCATAACCTCTTGTCCATTAATCTTTAGTTTTAGTCTTATATGTCACTTTTCATGATCAGTTTAACTCTAAATCATCTCATTCACTTAAAACACAGACCCTGCCAGGTTAAATATCCTACATAATACTTAAATCTTTAAATACCGATATCTGCATTACTAACTGCAGATTAAATTTGTCTAATGTTTGTGGATTTAAATGTATTTTTTCTTTATTTCTTCATGTGCAACGAAATATTGCGGCTTCTTTTTGATGCTTGCGTCAAATATTCGTCTTGTGATCCCTGGGTAAACAAACCAGTACTAGGCTAGGAAATGTGCCTGGCCAAAGGGAACTCCACCCATTATATAGAACAAAAAATATTTTTATGTTTGGCAAATTGAAGATTAATTTCAAAAATAGCTTGTATTGAGCAAGATAATGACACTATCATTATAACAATGTCATTATGACAGTATTATGTTTCAGACAATCTGCTGCAGATGCACGCTATCCTTTCCTTACTAATTAGACCAGATTAACCCTTTCCCTCATACCACAATTCTGCAGCAGACGACTTTGAACAAATTTTGTCAAATAATGGAAAATCGCTATAATTGAATGGATAACCTATGACTAAAAGTGGAAAACATTGTGGCAAAAGGAGAAATTTCTTCTTTTGTCACCATGTTTTCAAAAAGCCGTCTGCTGCAGAGGCGTCAGAAAGCGTCTATATGAGGGAAAGGGTTAAGTTTAATTTTTCCATATTTTTTAGAATTTTTTTTTTAAGTTGTTTTTAGACTTATGGTAGGTGGGGGAAGGGGTGTTAACTTTGCCAATGGATATTTAAGCAAAGAATTATTTGCCTGCTGGCAAAAATATTCTTAGTTCAATACCATTCTAGAGAAGACCTAAAATGGCCTTGTTAAAGTACAAAAGTACTTCTATATTTAGAGAAAGAATGGGTCTATTTAAGGTATCAAATTCTTCCCTACAAACCATATGTTGCATAGTTATTCATCTGATATATTGGAATTGGTCCCAGTGGGCTGCTTTCAAAAGATCCCAGAAAACAAGACACAACAGCCAGAAAACTGGGAATATAGTTATGCTTTAGAATTAAAAAACATAGCGGGAAAAGAAGTAATTGCTCAATAGTTTCAAGTGGTAGTAGAGGCAACAGTCAGTTTGATACCTGAGTGGTCCTCTAGAATTTACTTTTGTTGCTTTTAACCCTTTTCCCTCATATAGACGCTTTCTAAACCTCTGCAGCAGATGACTTTTGAAAACATTCTGGCAAAAGAAGAAACTGCGCAAAATGAGCAATTTCTCCTTTTGCAACAAACAATGTTTTCAACTTTTTTCAGTAATATTTTTGCCTATATGTTTTTTGCTGCAGATTAGTTGTATTAGGGGAAGGGTTAATCCATTTTTCAACATTAACATCTTACCCACCAGCAGCCGCATGTCCATATTCAACCCTATCCCACCTGCAGACGCATTTCAACGCATCTGCAGCAGACAACTTCTAAAAACTTGTGGCTAAAGTACAAATTTCTTCTTTTGCCACAATATTTTCAACTTTATTAAGAAATTATACTTTCATTTAAAGATCTGTTTCATATTTTTATCTTAATAATTTCAAAGATGTCTGCCGAAGATTTGTTGTAATTTGGTAAAGGTTCAAATAAAAGAAAGGATGTTTTGGTTATTGATCATTTGGTGTTTTACACTGCTTTAAAAAAACAATAGTGCCATGATGGCCCTGGATCGCTCACCTGATTTTATTTTTTTCCACTTTAGCCATAAAAGCCCCGGCCCCTGGTTGCCATAGTTTTCAACTAATCAACATGGCTTGAAGGAATCTGATAGAGGATCACCCTAGGCATATTTCTACAAAATAATTTGAAAATTGGCCAAACATTTTCGGAGGAGATTTTTTTCACTAAAGCCATATATATAAGGCAAAATAGCGCCGCCATGTGGCAGCCATGCTTTTCAACCAACCAACATGGCTTTAAAGAATCTAATAGTGGGTCATCTTAGGAACATTTCTACAACAAATATTTGAAAATCGGCCTGACACTTTTGGAGGAAAAGATTTTTTAAGTTTTCACTATAGCCATATTAGGCAAAATAGCTCCGCCACCCCGGTGGCCATGTTTTTCGGCCAATCAGCATGGCTTGAAGGAATCTGATAGTTGGTCACTTAAGGAACATTTCTACAAAATTATTTGAAAATCTGCCAACCAGTTTGGGAGAAGAAGAATTTTAAAGTTTTTTTCCTTTCGTTGCCATGGAAACCGGATTTCTTTATGGATCCCAAACATTTGAAGGAATTCTGGTGAGGTCATTGAGAGGATGCTTTCTGTGAAGTTTCATCCCAATTGACCCGCTGGTTACTGAGGAGAAGAAGTTGACGGACGACGGATGCCGGACAAAAGGTGATCATAATAACCCACCTTGTGCTCAGGTGAGCTAAAAATCAGTCATATCACAGCATTTTTGGGTAAGTAGTACTGGTCCATTTATTTTTACAACAGCCAGTCAGTTGTAATACTAAACCCGCAACCCTGAGCGCCATGGAGGGCAGTCATTTCTACTAATTTTAAAGTCTTTGGTATGACCTGGCAGGAAATCCAACTCGCAACCTCCCAGAGCCGAGCCGAGCCGAGGCGGGAAAGGATGAACTCCGTTGTTCATGAAGATTATAAACGATCTACATTGTAAATTTCTCACACCAACCGATTATAATCGGTTATGTGTTTATGTGCTTTTTAATACTTACCCACATACAACAGACGACATTGAAAACAGCAATATCAAATTATGGAATATCTCTATAAATTGCTCCATTATGAGCAATTTCTCCTTTTGCCACGATATTTTCAAAAGTCGTTTGCTGCAGAGGCGTCAGAAAGTGTCTGTATGTGGGAAAGGGTCAAGTCAAGAATTTCAAAATGTTGTCATTTTACCCCTTTCCGAGGACTCCTGGTGGCCATGTTTTTCAACAAATCAATAAGGCATGAAAAAGTTTAGCAAAGGGTCACCCTAGGAACATTTGCCAAAAATTTATTGAAATCTGGCAAGATCTTTCAGAACAGAAGTTTTGTAATTATACCCTTTTCTGATAATGCCTGGTGGCCATGTTTTTAACCCTTTCCCAATTGTAGACACATTTTGATGCATCTGCAGCAGAAGACTCGAAAACATTGTGGCAAAAGGAGGAATTGCTCATAATGAGCAAATTTTCCTTTTGCTGCAATGTGTTCAACTCTTTTCCATAGTTCTACATTCATTTTCAATATTTTTCACATATAATCTTCATATTTGCAATTCTTCTGCTTCAGAATTGTTGTATATTGGAAAGGGTATAACAATCAGTATGGCTTGAACCAGTTTCTTAGATAATCAGCTAAAAAATTTCTTGCCAAACATGCTGAAATCTGACAAGCATTTTTAGAGCAGAAGAGCTTTTTAAGTTTTTTTGTCATTTAACCCCCATTTTCATACCTGGTGGTCATCTTTATCAAACATTGAACATAACTTAAACAGTTTTTAAAGTGGGCCACTTCAGGTACAAAATGGCTTATTATCAGATGAGAAGAATTTCAACGTTTTATCATTTACCCCGCCTTTCTGATGCCACAGCTAACAGAGTTATGAATAGAATTTAATTGTTTTATTTTTAAAGGGAACCATCAATAAAACGTTCCATGACCCAGTGGTTGAGGAGTGTCCCTCATACGACAATTCTGCAGCAGACGACTTTGAACATACTTTGTCAAAAAATAGGCAATCTCTATAATTGAATGGATAACCTATGACGAAAAGTGGAAAACATTGTGGCAAAAGTAGAAATTGCTCGTTTTAAGCAATTTCTTCTTTTGTCACTATGTTTTCAAAGAGCCATCTGCTGCGGAGGCGTCAGATAGCGTCTATATGAGGGAAACGGTTAAGTACATTGTTGTCAAGATGAGCATTTTCTACTATCCAAACAAAGTTTTGAACTTACTGTAAAACCATTTCTTCCATTTAACAAGAAATAACAAGTATTGGTAGCGGACAAGTCTGGCACTTTTCTATCAAAGCAAGGGTTTCAACCCTTTTCCACCTTTTTGACGCATATGCAGCAGATGACTCTCGAAAACAGTGTGGCAAAAGAAGAAATTGCTCATAAAAAGCGATTTCTCCTTTTGTCAAAACGTTTACAACTCTATTGATTAGTTTTACTTGTATTTGTGGTGACTTTCCATATTCATACACAGGCGTCTTCAAAGTCGTCTGCTGCAGATTTGTGATATGTGGGAATGTGAAGAAGGGTTTTAAAAGTACACAATTCAGTCCACTCTGCTGGGAACAACAATGAGATAACAATCTAACTAGCATGAATTATTAAATATGTCATCATCGCATGCATTCAAAATGGGCATATTTACATCCAACTTGTATTGGTAATTAATTCAGCTTTGTTCAAATTCCTTAAATATTCATAACGGTTCCCTTTTTGCAATAGACAATTCTATTTACCCTTTCCCACCTGTAGACAAATTTTGACGCATTTGCAGCAGACGACTTTTGAAAACATCGTGACAAAAGGAGAAATTGCTCAAAACAATCAATTTCTCCGTTTGCCACAACGTTTTCAACTTTTTTCAGTAATTATACCTACAATTATAGAGATTTTCCATATATTTGAGTAGACATTTTCAAAGTCGTCTGTTGCAGATATATCTCATGTGAGAAACGGTTAATAAACAAGAGCCTTTGAGAGATCACATGTGTCACCTTCCACATCAGAGCTCTAGATAAGGAGCGTTTTGCTTCTTCTAAAATCTTTATTTTATCCGCTAACACTATGTTGTTGGTACTGAAAAGAATCATCTCAATGTTTAGTTGGATAATAAGAGAGATATCGTGGGGGAAAGAGCTGATAACCCTTTCCCTTATATAGACGCTTTCTGACGCCTCTGCAGCAGACAGCTTTTTGAAAACATAGTGACAAAAGAAGAAATTGCTCAAAATAAGCAATTTCTTCTTTTGCCACAATGTTTTCCACTTTTAGTCATAGGTTATCTATTCAATTATAGAGATTTTCTATTTTTTGACAAAATATGTTCAAAGTCGTCTGCTGCAGAATTGTCGTATGAGGGAAAGGGTTTACCCCTCATATCTGGACCTCTGTTCCAAATGTCAGGAAGTGAAAGTGAGACAGACAGATGACAGACAGTGATCCCATAGCCTGAAAACAAGAATTTTCAGTTCAGTCTCATTATGTGTTGCTAGGGTGGGCATGGTGTGAAAGGGTTTTGTAACCACCTTCAATCAGAAAATGTCTAATAATCAACAAACATCATTTTATTGCAAATTGTATGATGTGTTAAATATGTTTTAGTCAGTATAGCTGAAGTCACTATGCAATAAAATGTCAATTACACACACTCTAGTGTCTTTACTTATTGAACAAGCTGCGGACCGCATATGAACTGAAGTGAAGCTCTATTTGTCACAAAACAAACATAAATCACACTTGTTCCTTGTAATTATATGTATATGGAAAGTATAAAATAAAAAAATAAAAAAATATTCCAAATTAACCTTTCCTTAGTTAAATTAAAATTTAAACCCTCAGCCATGTAAGGAAAGGAGGATTGGGTTTTAACGTGATTTTTAACAATTTTTCAGTCATATTCCTGCAGCCAGTTCACCTACTGATGCGTTTCCTTGTTATCTCACACCAGTAATCCACACAACAATCTTTCCAAGCAACTGGCTGTTTTTCCACATAGACTGTTAGCTCATTGATGGAAGACGAATGACGCTCGTCACATTGACTTTTGCCAAACAATTGAAAGAATGATGGCCGGGCTGGGGTTAGACCTCACAACCCCTGGACTGACAGCTGGTGAAGTTACCAACTGAGCCACCGGGGCTCTGCCAAAAGGAAAAATATTGGATAAAAAAATGGTCCTTTCTTGTATCCTAAGGACTTGGTTAAAAAGCTTTACCACAATTAGTCTTGTTTTCTTGGATGTCAAAATGTAGCATAACATGTACTTTGTAGTATGTTCACTGGTTACTTGATATGGCATATTGCTCATTTATATAAAATTTCTATTTTCCCCACAATATTTTCAAAAACTGTATAGAAGTATGAAAAGTCTATGAAAATCTTTAATAATGAAAGTATAATTATTTAAAAGAGAGTGAAAACATTGTTTCAGATGGAGAAATTGCTCATTATAACCAATTTCTCATATTGCCAGTGTTTTAACCCTTTCCCTCATACGACAATTCTGCAGCATTTTTTGTCAAAAAATTGAAAATCTCTATAATTGAATGGATAACCTATGACTAAAAGTGGGAAACATTGTGGCAAAAGAAGAAATAGCTTGTTTTGAGCAATTTCTTCTTTTGTCACTATGTTTTCAAAAAGCTGTCGGCTGCAGAGGTGTCAGAAAGCGTCTATATGAGGGAAAGGGTTAAAAGGTGGTCTGCTGCAAATACATCTGCAACTTTAAAAGGGATAAAAAGCATCAAGCATCTAGCATCCATCAGAATAGATTCTGTAATTTGTACTCAATGAATCGTATTTGCTCTTATGGTATAAAACGCCTGCTACAAATTTTAATCCTTTCCCTCATACGACAATTCTGCAGCAGACGACTTTGAACATAGTTTGTCAATAAATAGAAAATCTCTATAATTGAATGGATAACCAATGACTAAAAGTGGAAAACATTGTGGCAAAAGGAGAAATTGCTCGTTCTGAGCAATTTCGTCTTTTGTCACTATATTTTCAAAAAGCCGTCTGCTGCAGAGGCGTCAGAAAGCGTCTGTATTAAGGACAGGGTTAAACCACTTTCAGCCAAAAAAGGCTTTTGAGAACATTATGGCAACTTGAGAAATTACTCATAATGAGAAATTTCTCCTTTTGCCATAATGTGTTCAATTTTATTTTAATAAAATACTTTCATTTATACAGGTTTCCCATTTTTAGTAAAGATGCTTTTAACGTCATCTGTTGCAGGTTGGTCGTACGAGGGAGAGAGTTAAACAAGGATTGCAAATTAATCCATATTCACATGGAAATTTTAACAAGTATGTCCATGATGTACAAATAGCTTAATATTAACCTTTTCCCTCATACGACAATTCTGCAGCAGACGACTTTGAACATATTTTGTCAAAAAATTGAAAATCTCTATAATTGAATGGATAACCTATGACTAAAAGTGGAAAACATTGTTGCAAAAGGAGAAATTACTCGTTTTGAGCAATTTCTTCTTTTGTCACTATGTTTTCAAAAGACCGTCTGCTGCAGGTGTCAGAAAGCGTTTATATGAGAGAAAAGGTTAACCCTTTCTACCATGCAGATACAACAAATCTGTAGCAGGTGACCTTGAAAATATATTGGCAAAAACGTGACAAATCTCCATAATCAAGAGTTTAATTAATAACTAGAATGGAGTGCTCCCCGGAGCACGCGTGTTTAATTTCTGACAGAAAAGGGGCAATAACTCTGATATAAAAAATATTTGGATTATCCCCCTTTTGTGAACCCATCATACACATTGATATTAACATTTGTCAGAAGTTTCAATCCAATCCTTTGAGTAGAAAAAAAGAAATTTGAAATTAAAATTTTGACAGAAAAGGGACAATAACTGATATAAAAATATTTGGATTATCCCCCTTTTGTGAACCAATCACACACATTGATATAAACATTTGTCAGAAGTTTCAATGTAATCCTTTGAATAGAAAAAAAAGTTATGTGAAAACGTGACGAAAATGTGCGACGGACAGACAGACAGACAGACGCCGGAAAAAAAAAAAGTAATCCCTAAGTGCCTACCATGATATACAGGTGACACAAAAATAGTTGAAAACATTGTGACAAATGGAGAAGTTCCTCATTATGAGCAATTTCTCTGATTGGCACAATGTTTTCGCAAGTCGTCTGCTGCAGAGGCGTCAAAAAGTGCCTGTATGTGGGAATGGGTTAAATCTGGCAAATATTTTTCGACAAGAAGATTATTTCAAGTTTTAGGATATAAAATGTGTTCAGTCTCTGATCTAGTTATGTTATGGACAGGAAACATTTTAATAACTTTAGAAGCGAAACAAACCTGCAAAGTTTGGTCAAAATAAAAACAAGAGGACTATGAGCGTGGTCCTCTATCACTTACCTGATTTAAAAGAACTTCAATAGTTTTCAAAGTTTTAATCTATACATATAATCAAAATGAGCCCTGCCCCCTGGTGGCCATGTTCATCAACAGATCGGATATCAGGTCATTCAATGAATATTTCTTCCAAATAATTTTCAAATCAGCCAATACTTTTGATCAAGAATATATATACAATATATAGATAGAAGGAAAACAAATCCCAGCACCTCGCAGCCATGTTTTTGAACATATCTACATAATTTGAACAATTATAGAAGACAGTCACCTAAGTCATATTTGAGCGAAAGTATTGCCAAATCAGGCCAGTGCTTTTGTGCAAGATGATTTCTAAAAGTTTTCACTCATATACATGTACATAAAAGGAAAATAAGCCCACTTTTTTCATTGGATGGGAATCATATCAACAATCTTGGTAGAGGGTCACATAAGGAAAACAAGCTTGGCACCATGGCGGGAATGTTTTCAAACAGATCAGAATAATTTGAACTATCTTGGTAGAGGGTCACCCAAGGAATATTTGAGCAACATAATTCTCAAATTGCGCCTGTACTTTTGGACAAGAACATTTTTAAAGTTCTGGCATGGCAGAATGATGCCATGGCAACAAAGTTCTCAATGGAATTAAATTCTTTGAACAAGTTTGAAAGAGGACCACTTAAAGGACATTCCTTTGAAATCATTTTGAATTTGCATCACTGGTTCAGGAGGGGGATAAGTCATTTGTAGAATAATGTAAACAGATGGACAGACGGATGGACAGAAAGACAGACAGTGAGTGATCACAATAGCTCACCCCACACTTCATGCTAAGATGAGCTAAAATCTGGTGATGAGTTGGCTTTAAAAAGAAAAACTTGATGATAGACTGACAATGGCCATCAAGATTTAACTTTAAGCTCAGTTGAGCTAATAACTGATAATCTGAAATTTCAGGTCAATAGACAGGGCCATAATAGCAATTTTACGATGATTTATTTTAAAATACAATGACAATGCAATTATTTTATTACAATGGGTGCTATTATGCAAATCTGGAAACTATGCTTGGTTTGTAAAGGCTGCTGCCAGTCTAATGGTGCCTTGTTCTGAACAATTTCTCCATATCATACAATGTTTATTTAAATGCATTTTGCAGCGAAATACATTTTAGACCTTTCCCTCATACGACAATTCTGCAGCAGACGACTTTGAACATATTTTGTCAAAAAATATAAAAATCTCTAAAATTGAATGGTTAACCTATGACTAAAGGACGAAAACATTGTGGCAAAAGTAGAAATTGCTGGTTTTGAGCAATTTCTTCTTTTGTCACTATGTTTTCAAAAATCTGTCTGCTGCAGAGGCGTCAGAAAGTGTCTATATGAGGGAAAAGGCTAAAAATCACAGACTTTACCACCCATTATTTCAACCCTTCTTTCCCAATTACAGACACATTGGGATACATCTGCATGAATGAAAGTTAATTTTGAAGTGTTGTAAGCAATGTGGCAAAGGGAGAAATTGCTCATAATTTGAAAATTCTCCTTTTGTCACAATGTTTTTGATTCAATTCAATAATAATACTTTCCTTTATAAAGATTTTAATAAAATTTACTTCATAATTTTAAATTTGTCTCAAATTTATCCTTTTGGCACAATGTTTTCAATACTATTCAAATAAACAATTTCATGTATGGATTTTTTCATATGTTACCTATATGTTTTCAAAGTTTTCTTCCCCAGATTTGCTGTACTTTGTAAAGGATAAAGTGCCATTTGCAGCTGCATACATGTAAGTTGACACTGCATGGTTTCAAAATCTCAGACACTTTTGTCCTGTATTTTAACCCTTTCCCTCATATAGACGCTTTCTGACTCCTCTGCAGCAGACAGCTTTTTGAAAACATAGTGCCAAAAGAAGAAATTACTCAAAACGAGCAATTTCTCCCCATGCCACAATGTTTTCCACCTTTAGTCAGGTTATCCATTCAATTATAGAGATTTTCTATTTTTTGACAAAATATGTTCAGTCGTCTGCTGCAGAATTGTCGTATGAGGGAAAGGGTTAACTCTTTCCGACATACAGCAAATATGTAGCAGAAGACACTGAAAACATAATAGGTAACATATGAAAACAAGAGGGCCAAGATGGCCCTAAATCGATCACCTATTAGGTAGTAAATTAGTAGCAAATATTTAACTGCAAATATCTGGGAAAATTTTATCAGGGAGTGTAAATTAAACTGCAAAGGAGTGGACACTTCTCAAGAAACAGCTTATCAGTAAAGGCCATTTATATCTTGAAATCTAACAAGAACTTTAATAAGAATGGAATTATAAAGTTTTTGTCATTTTGCACCTTTCCTGATGCCGCCTTGCTGCCCTGTTTTTCAACGAAATCAATATGGCTTCAACAGTTTATTTAGAGGGTCACTTAAGGAACATTTCTACCAAATGATCTTGCAATCGCACAAGTAGATTATGGAGGAAAAGGATTTTAAAATTTGGGTATTTTTCTCACTTTCTGATGCCGCAGCAACCAAAGTTATCAATGGAATTTAAATCTTTGAACAATTTTGAAAGAGGACCACCAAAGGAACATTCTTGATTCGTATTATATTTTCTTAAAATCAGACAAACACTTTCATAAAAATGGAATTTTCAAATTTTGTCATTTTGCCCCTTTTCTGATGCCGCCTGACTGCCATGTTTTTCGACCAATCAGTATGGCTTGAACAATTTTTATAGAGGGTCACCCAAGGAACATTTCTACCAAATTATATTTGAATCTGACAGGTAGATTCGGAGGAGAAGATTTTTAAAGTTTGGACATTTTGTCCCCTTTCTGATGCCGCAGCAACCAAAGTTCTCATTGGAATTTTAATCTTTGAACAATTTTGAAAGAGGACCACCAAAGGAACATTCCTGTGATGTTTTGTGGAAATTGGTCTATTGGAATGGTAGGAGTTGGTTGTCATTTGTAGCTAAAAGTTCAATTTACCCCTTTTGAGATGACGCCTGGTTGCTATGATTGTGTAACCAATCAAAACGGCTTAAACAAATTAAATAAAGGATCATTACAGTAAGATTCGTATTATATTTTCTTAAAATCAGACAAGCACTTTCATAAAAATGGAATTTTCAAATTTTGTCATTTTGCCCCTTTTTTGATGCCGCCTGACTGCCATGTTTTTCGCCCAATCAGTATGGCTTGAACAATTTTTATAGAGGGTCACCCAAGGAACATTTCTACCAAATTATATTTGAATCTGACAGGCAGATTCGGAGGAGAAGATTTTTAAAGTTTGGACATTTTGTCCCCTTTCTGATGCCGCAGCAACCAAAGTTCTCAATGGAATTTAAATCTTTGAACAACTTTGAAAGAGGCCAACCAGAGGAACAGTCCTGTGATGTTTCACGGAAATTGTCCTTGGAGTTTGGGAAGAGATGATGTTTAAAGCTAAAATTTAACGCCGGTCGGACGGCCGGACGGACGGACGACGGACAAAAAGTGATCAGAATAGCTCACCTTGAGCCTTCGGCTCAGGTGATCTAAAAATCCATACATGAAATTGTTTATTTTGAAAAGAGTTGAAAACAAACAAAAGGAACAATAGGCCCAAGAGGGTTAGGATCGCTCCACTGCCATTAGACAAAACTTAAATCTCCAAACAGCCCCAACCCCTGGTGGCCATGTTTTTTTACCAAACACCAAGGAATCTCATAAAATGTCACCAAAGGAAAATTTCAGCAAAATTATTTGAAAATTGGCCAAATAGTTTGGGAGAAGATTTTTAAAGTTTTCACTAGAGCAAAATTATTTGAAAATCAGCCAGATACTTTCATCTGAGAAGGTTTTTCTAAGTTCTCACTAAAACCATAAAAAGCAAAACAGCCCAATCCCCTGGTGGCCATGTTTTTCAACCAATCAACATGGCTTAGAGGAATCTGATAGAGGCACCCAAGGAACATTTCTACAAAATTATTTGAACAAGAGGCCCATGAGGGCCTATGCTCTACTGGCATTGATCTGGCTTGTTTCAAAAGGAACCAATATGTCATCAATATTCAAATACCATCTAAGTTTGGTGAAGATTAGATAGTAAATGGAAGCTCTATTGTGTTCACAAGCTGTATTATAGCAATTTTGACAATTTCAAGGGCCATAATCCAGCCATGCATGGGTAGATCTTTTAGAAATGAACCAAACTCTCATGGATATCTAACTACTGTATAAGTTTGATTGAGATACAATCAAAAACAAGCAAATTCAGAGAATTATGGTCCCCCGCCAGGGTCAAGGTCACAAGGTCAAAAAAGCAGTACCTATTACGGTTCAGAAGTTATGACCAAGGTTAAAGTTTTTGTGACAGCGTGACGGAGGGACTGACGGACTGACGAATGAGAAATAATAGTCCCACGCTTTCGCTAAAAGCGGGGGACAATAAGGACTGTATCATGTTAACAAGCCCTATTATAGCAATTTTGACAATTTCAAGGGCCATAATTCAGTCATGCATGGGGCGGATCTGGCTTGTTTTCGAAAGGAACCGAGCTCTCATAGATATCTAACTACTGTATATGTTTGGTTGAGATACAATCAAAAGTGAAGACTGTATCGTGTTAACAAGCTCTTTTATAGCAATTTTGACCATTTCAAGGGCCATAATCCAGTCATGCATAGGCGGATCTGGCTCTCGAAAGGAACCGAGCTCTCATGGATATCTAACTACCGTATAAGTTTGGTTGAGATACAATCAAAAGTGAAGACTGTATCGTGTTTACAAGAAATTGTTTACGGACGGACGCACTCACGCACAACGGACGAATCGCCACGACATAAGCCCTTCTGGCCTTTGGCCAGTAGAGCTAAAAACAGCCCGACACTTTCGGAGGAGAAGTTTTTTTAAGTTTTTCACTATAGCCATAATAGCCCAACCCCCTGGTGGCCATTTGTGTAGCTAAAAACTGCTCATGATGAGCAATTTCTGCTTTTGCTGCAATGTTTTCAAAAGTAGTTTGCTTGAGGGTGTCTAAATACGTCTGCAAACAGTCTAGCTGCTGTGTATTTAGTCAACTGCTTTGAATTCATCAAAGGGGAATTACAATGATTGAACTTATAAGTTGAACAAGCATTGTGGGAAAAGAATAAATTGCTCTATTTTAATTCAGCAATGTTTCCAGAAGTACTGTCTACCTGGTAGATGGTTAGAGTATCAGCCTTGGGATTTGGGGATCCAGGGTTCGATCTTCGGATTGGGTCATACCAAATACGGTAAAAATGGTTATAATGGCTCCCTCCATGTACTTCAAGGAAGCTGGGATAGCATTATGACTGATGTTTCAGTGTCTGGAAAAATATTACCATTAGAACTGATATTTTATCCAGGAAATACAGTGATATACCATACAAACAGGTAAATTACCCATGAAATTCAGTGATGTACCATTAGAACTCATAAATGACCAAGGAAATACAGTGATATACCATTAGATCTGGTAAATTACCCAGGAAATACAGTGATATACCATTAGAACTGATAAATTACCCAGGATATATAGTGATATACCATTAGAACTGATAAATTACCCATTAAATACAGTGATATATCATTAGAACAGGTAAATTACCAATTAAATACAGTGATATACCATTAGAACTGGTAAATTACCCAAGCAATACAGTAATATATACCATTAAAACTGGTAAATTACCCATGAAATACAGTGATATACCATAATAACTGGTTAATTACCCATGAAATACAGTTATATACCATTCGAACAGGTAAACATGAAATACAGTTATATACCATTCGAACAGGTAAATTACCCAGGAAATACAGTGATATACCATAATAACTGGTTAATTACCCAGGAAATACAGTGATATACCATTAGATCTGGTATTTTAGCCAGGAAATACAGTGATATACCATTAGAACATGCAAATTACCCAGGATATATAGTGATATACCATAAGAACAGGTAAATTACCCATGAAATACAGTGATATACCATTAGAACTAATAAATTATCCAGGAAATACAGTGATATACCATTAGATCTGGTAAATTACCCAGGAAATACAGTGATATACCATTAGATCTGGTAAATTACCCAGGATATATAGTGATATACCATTAGAACTGATAAATTACCCATTAAATACAGTGATATATCATTAGAACAGGTAAATTACCAATTAAATACAGTGATATATCATTAGAACTGGTAAATTACCAATGCAATACAGTAATATATACCATTAGAACTGGTCAATTACCCAGGAAATACAGTGATATACCATAAGAACTGGTTAATTACCCATGAAATACAGTTATATACCATTAGAACAGGTAAATTACCCATGAAATATAGTGATGTACCATTAGAACTCATAAATTACCCATGAAATACAGTGATATACCATTAGAACAGCTAAATTACCCATGAAATACAGTGATACACCATTAGAACTGGTAAATTATCCAGGAAATACAGTGAAATACCATTAGAACATGCAAATTACCCAGGATATATAGTGATATACCATTAGAACTGGTAAATTACCCATGAAATACAGTGATATACCGTTAGATCTGGTATTTTACCCATGAAATACAGTGATATACTATTAGATCTGGTAAATTTCCCAGGAAATACAGTGATATAACATTAGAACATGCAAATTACCCAGGATATATAGTGGTATACCATTAGAACTGGTAAATTACCCATGAAATACAGTGATATACCATTAGAACTCATGAATTTACCAGTTATAATGGTATATCACTGTATTTCCTGGGTAATTTACCTGTTCTAATGGTACATCACTGTATTTCCTAGGTAATTTGCCAGTTCTAATGGTATATCACTGTATTTCCTGGGTAATTTACCAGATCTAATGGTATATCACTGTATTTCATGGGTAATTTACCAGTTATAATGGTATATCACTGTATTTCCAGGGTAATTTACCAGTTCTAATGGTATATCACTGTATTTCCAGGGTAAAATACCAGATCTAATGGTATATCACTGTATTTCATGGGTAATTTACCAGTTCTAATGGTATATCACTATATATACTGGGTAATTTGCATGTTCTTATGGTATATCACTGTATTTCCTGGGTAATTTACCAGTTCTAATGGTATATCACTGTATTTCCTGGGTAATTTACCAGTTCTAATGGTATATCACTGTATTTCCTGGGTAAATTACCAGTTCTAATGGTATATCACTGTATTTCATGGGTAATTTACCAGTTCTAATGGTAAATCACTAGTATATCCTGGGTAATTTACCTGTTCTAATGG